>JANAVB010006200.1:3173071-3520571 GCA_029216955.1 Iris pallida
TCATATGTAAGTCATATGTTCATGCCTATATAAAAAATGCTCTTTCAACTAGAAACATTTTACAACCCTTGGCCATTAGTAGCGATCCCTTCTTGGGAATTCATGTATATATATCTATATATATATATATATATATAATATATAATATATATATATATTATATATATATATATATATATAATCCAACAAATTACTTAACTAGCTAGGTCCTAACATACAAACCCCTAGCCAAACCTAACCTAACTACCCCAACCTAAAACCCATCTACCCCTCTAAACCGACCCTAGCAACCCAAACCAAATCCATTAGTCATAGCCCAAGCTCGACTGAACACCATACAGTAGCCACCACATGGCCAAACCTACTCCTAGCCCAATAAATCCTACTCCTATCATATACATCCATACCATGTTAGTTATTGGGATGACCCATTCATCCCTTAAATTGTGGCCCATAGATTTTGTTCGAACTTCTTCCTTATCTTGAGGAAGTTACGAACTATCACCACTTTTTGTCGAGTGAAACATTGTCTATAGAGCATGACGAAGGCTTAATCCTCGATATAAGGGTTTTGGTCCCCAAACTAGACACTCACACTTCTACACATTACACTATTAAAATCGAAGTATTGAAATCTTAAAGTTCAAACCCAAGGAAGAAAGTAGGAGAGTACTAGAGTTCATCATGTTGAAGCAACAATGGTTTGAGGTGTCATAAAAAATGTTAATTCTGCTTCTTGGATCTTGTATTAGTTTTTTTATTTCATTTGGTATCAGAGCCACTAATACCTCTGTCTTGATGCTTTCAATCGTGAAAATGTTTCTTTGTTTTGACATATTTCCTGGTTGAATATGTTAATTTTCTTTTAAACTTAATTTATATAGGTTGGTTTCAATGCTGCTAGCTTGTATCATCATGGTTTGACTATTATCCCGCATTTATTTTTCTTCATTGTTCTTTCATAATCAATGCATGGTTGTTCGTTAGTTTGTAACCCATGTAATTCTTAATACATATAAAGTATATTCAGATCTCTGACTATATGTACCCTTCTTGGTGTCTAGCTATAGCATCTGAATACTGTATGGTAAATAGTCAAGAAATATTGTTGAAAGAATGTTTTGCTAGAAGGAGGATGCATCTTTATTTAAGATTGCTATTATTTATTTTGATTTTGATTTTATTGTTTATGTGTATTATAATTGGGAAGTGTTAAGTTTTGGATTTCTAAGGTGTAATATGCAATAAAAAATTTATAAGCAGTAGGTCTTATTATTAACTTGTGCAAAATTAATTATGTTGATTTATTGCATGCTTCTGATATTACTTTTATACATGCAATTATGATTAAATTATCTAATTTGTATGTCAATATTTTATTTTCATGCAAATATTTTGTTGGTGCAAATTTTTTATGTTATTGTACGTGTAAATTCATAGCTTCATTTGCATGCTATATTACCTAAATTGTGCTAATCTCAATTATAATTTTAACATATCGTTTTAGTTAAGATTATTTGGAACATTAAGATTCATATAAGGTTCAGTAAATAATTAAAATAATTATTTAGCTTGAACAGTTAAATTATGAATAATTAACAAGTTTAGCCTAAAAATGAACTAATATGAATGTCAAGTGAACCATATTATTTTTAAATAATTAGGGAATAGCCACAACATCTTTACTTATTTAAAGTTATATATGAAGTGGACTGGGATCAAATAATGGACATTAATCTTAATTAATTATATGAATATAATGGTCTTACCCCACAGGAATTTTATTATGTTTATATAATTATGATAAACTATTAAAATAAGTTCTTCTTGATTTACCCACTGGAGTTATAATGAATTAATTTAATAGTTTTATCATAAAGTAAGAATAGTTTGATAAAATCTATTATAAAGATAACGAATCTGGTTGAATTAGAGATTTAGCCCACATATAATTTTTAATAAAATTAGATTCAATTTTTAATGCATTTTTATATTGGTAAAGCCTGAATTCTTTTAAAGCCTTAAATATTAATAAACTTATAATCTTTTGTGCAATTTTACCTAGTATCTCTGTGAGGTTTCCGAACTTAGGGGAGAGAACTTTAAGATTTGGAAGGATAAAGTTCTTCTCCAATTAGGGAGCATGGACATAGACTATGCTATTAGGAAAGATGAACCACCTAAGATCACTAATACTAGCACACCTGCTCAAGTTCTACTATATGAATGCTGGAAGAAGTCCAATCGTCTCAGTATGATGTACATTAAGACTAAAGTTAGTGCAAGTATGCGTGGTTCAATTGAGCAGTACGAGAATGTTTGTGACCTGCTAAAGGCTATTAACGAGCAATTCATCACTTCGGATAAGGCCTTAGCAAGCACCCTAATTATGAAGTTCACAACCTTAAAGCTCACCGGTATAAAAGTTGTATGCGAACATATTATACAATGAGGGACATAGTGGATCAATTCAAGAAACTCGAGGTGGAAATGTCTGATTCCTTCTCGGTGTACTTTATCCTCAACATTCTTTCACCTCAATATGGACCTTTTAAAATCTCTTACAATGCACATGAGGATAAATGGTCTATCAATGAATTGATGACCATGTGTGTTTAAGAGGAAGGAAGGTTGGCGATAGGGCAAAGAGAAAGTTCTATGCTGGTAGCACAAAAAAAAATCTCAAGCCAGTAAGAAAGTAAAGCATCAAATTCCTCCTAAAGCTGACATTAAGAAAGACGACAAGTGTTTCTTCTGTAAAAAGAAGGGACGCGTGATTCCAAAAATGGCTTGAGAAGAAAGCTAACCTTACCTCATTTGTGTTTTATGAATCTAATATAGTTAATGTAAATATGAACACATGGTGGATTGACTCTGGATTTATAATCAATATTCCAAATTCCTTGCAGGGTATACAAAACCTCAGGAAGCCAGTGGAAAGTGAGCAAAGTATCTTATATGAAAATAAGATTGGCTCTCATATGGAAGCCATATGGACATATATTTTAACTCTAAATAATGGTTTCATTTTCGAATTACAAAGGACCTTTTATGTATCAAGTTTCTCACAAAACTTAATTTTAATTTCTTGACTTATAGCATTTGGATATTCCTTTTATTTTACAAATACATCGTTCAATTTAAAATATAAATCTGATTGTATTGGAAATTGTATCTTGTCTGATGGTCTTTATCACATATTCTTAAAAAAAGATACTACTTATAATTCATTGCATGTCCATGTTGGCATTATGAGATGTGTTGTAAATAAGGATTCCTCTATATTATGGCACCGGAGATTAGGTTATATCCCCATAAATAGAATTAAAATGTTAGTAAATGATGGGGTACTTAGTACTCTAGAATTTATTGACTTTGAAACTTGTGTAGACTGCATTCAGGGAAAGCATACCAATAAGTCAAAGAAATGTGCTAATAGGAGTTCTGCCATATTAGAAATCATATACACTAATATATATAGTCCATACATGGACTCACATAGTCAGAAATATTTCAACTCTTTCATAGAATCACTCACAATACATGTATCTCTACATGCTTCACAAAAAAATGAAGCATTACATGTCTTTAAAGTTTTCAAGGCAGAAGTAGAGAAATAATGCAGTAAACAAATTAAGATTGTGAGATCAGATAGAGGTGGAGAATACTATGGTAGATACACAAAGATGGACAAGCACCTGGGCCATATACGAAGTTTCTTCAAGAGCATAGATTGTTGTCCAATACACTATGCCTGGTTCTCCGGACCAGAATGGTGTAGCTTGGAGAAGAAACCAACCATTATTGGACATGGTGAGGGGTATGCTAGCAGCTCAAAACTTCCTAGATCCTTGTGGACTAAATCACTTAAGATGGCATTGTATATATTAAATCGAGTTCCAATGAACGTTGCCCCAAAGATGCCATTTGAGTTATGAAAAGGTTGGAAACCGAGTTTGCGACATATGCACATTTGGGGATGCCCGTCTAAGGTGAGAATTTATAACCCACAAGAAAAGAAGTTGGATCCAAGAACCATTAGTAGACATTTTATTGAATATGCTGAAATGTCTAAGGGGTACAAATTTTATTATCAATCTCATAGTACTAAGATTGCGGAATCAAGAATTGCTAAATTCTTGAGTATGACTTGGTAAGTGGGAGCGATCAAATTAGAAATATAGTTTCTGATATTAATGATACATAGTCTCAACCTTATACTTCAAGGGATAGATTGATTGTTGTTCACAATACCCCACGAGGACAAACTGATGTAAAGCAACCAATCGCTGAAGTTCAAGAAAATAATGAAGTCCAACTAGTCGTTGAAGTTCCACAAGCTGTTGCCAACTTTCTAGTAGATCAAGTTGGTCAGGAGTTGCCTGGCACTTCTGAAAAAAGAGTTAAACCTCATACTTCCTAGGAAGATGATGGTGCAACATTAAGAAGATCTACTCGAACTAAGAGGTCATCAATTCCTAGTGATTATGTAGTGTATCTGAAAGCGTCTGACTATAATATAGGAGTCGAAGATGATCCCGAATCCTTTTTACAAGCCATAAATTGCAATAAATCATAATTATGGTATAATGCCATGATGGATGAGATGAGTTCCATAAGGAGAAACGATGTTTGGGACCTTATTGAGTTGCACAATGGAATACAAGCCATTGGTTGTAGATGGATCTTTAAGACAAAGAAAGGCTCATTGGGCAACATTGAGAGATATAAGGCCAGACTGGTTGCAAGGGATTCACTCAGAAAGAATGAATCGATTACACGAAGACATTTTCTCCTGTATCTAGAAAGGATTCCTTATGCATTATTTTGGCATTAGTAGCCCACCATTATTTGATTTGGAGTTACAATAAATGGATATGAAAACTATATTTCTTCATGGAGAACTAGATGGGGAGGTTTATATAAAACAACATGAAGGATTTTCCTCTAGTGATGGTGAGCAATTGGTTTGCGAACTCAAGAAATCCATATACAGTTTAAAACAAGCTTCCCGTCGATGGTATTTGAAATTCCATAACGTAATTTCTTTATTTGGTTTTGTAGAAAATATTATGGATCAATGCATATACCTTAAGGTTAGTAGGGGTAAAGTTTGTTTGCTTATTTATATGTGGATGGCATCTTACTTGCAACCAATGATAAGGGTTTACTTCATGAGGTAAAATAATTCCTCTCTAAAAATTTTGATACGAAGGATAGCGGTGACGCATCTTATGTCATTGGAATTAAGATCCATAGAGATAGATTTCGAGGCATCTTGGGTTTGTCTCAGGAAACCTATATCAATAAAGTTTCAGAGAGATTTTGGATTAAGGATTGTTCACCTAGTGTTTCTCCTATAGTGAAGGGTGATAGGTTCAACCTGAACTAATGTCCAAAAAATGATCTTGAGAGGGAACGAATGAAGAACATTCCATATGCTTCTATTGTAGGAAGCCTGATGTATGCTCAGGTCCGCACAAGGCCTGACACTGTATTTGTTGTTGGAATGTTAGGACGATAATAGAGTAACCCACGTATGGACCACTAGAGAGCTGCAAAGAAAGTGATGAGGTGTATATCTTCAAGGAACTAAAGACTACAAGCTTATGTACATACGGACGAACAATTTAGAAGTTGTTGGCTACTCAGATTTAGACTTTACTGGCTGCTTTGATTCACGTAAATCAACATCGGGATACATTTTTATGTTGGCCAGTGGAGCTGTATCTTGGAGGAGCATTAAGCAGACCTTGATTGCTATTTCCACTATGGAGACTGAGTTCGTATCTTATTTTGAGGAAAAAATGCACAGTATATAGCTTTGGAATTTCATTTCTGGGCTTAGAATTATTGATTCTATCTCTAAGCCATTGAGTATATATTGCGATAATTCAGCTCCCGTCTTTTTGGCAAAGAACAACATGTTGGCCAATTGGTCATGGTCGAACCTAATTTTAATAATTGATCTAACCCTGTCTCGATAAAAAGACTACTCGGACGAACTGCTACAACTGCTACTGCTACCATTCAAGACTTGGAGTCGTGATTGTCATTGCGTCTATATTTTCATTTATTTAATGTATTTTTATACTTTATTTAGGCTAGAAATTATAATGTAAACCGAGTTGTACTGGCAAATAGGCTACCCAAAAATATTTTCAAAAATATCCATTTATTTTAAAACTAGCCCAACACCAAAAAACCCAATTCCTAACTACTTGAACATTCGAAAGCCCAAAGCCTGATTTTCAAAACCTAAAATCATCCATTCTGTATCAACAAAAATCTGGACAAATTCACCCTAAATTCGGCCAGTGTTCGGTTAGTGGAACGTTACATTTTAAACCCAGTCTTCCTATAGTTACGGATGCAACGGCTATTTGACGATATTCTCTCAAAGAATTCTGCCCGAATTCTGTCCGAATTCTGTCCAAATTCTCCCTTTAGAAATCTTATAAATAGAGAAGAATTTCTACCATCTCAATGCACTAATTTACTTTCTCTTCTCTCTAAGCTTACTACGTTCTTCCAAAGCCTTCCAAAGCTTTTATTTTCAAATCCCAAGCCAGTTACATTCCTCTAGTCGATTTGCCAGTACGGTTTGGTCGAGAAGTTCATAGTGATTATCATCAAGAGGCTTGACAAGAAGTAAGGCACTTAACAATTGAAGTTGGTCGAGTGCTTCGGATCAACTCTCGCATCTGTAGAAATTGGAAGAACTTTGTATGAAAACTTACGATTTTCTACAGTGGATTTCAACCGGAAGCTAGAATTATCTCGATTGGATTAGTTCTTACAAGAGGAAGACCAGAATACATCACCATGTTTGCATTTGCTCTATGTTCTTTACTTTTAAATTTTCATATCTGTGATATATTTCTGTGATCTTGCTAGTAACCTTTTTAATTAGTTAATATTCTGCTGCCTAGTCTATTCACCTCCCCTAGAGTATATCGCTTTACGTTTCTTTCCCACAATTGGTATCTGAGTGGGTTATACAGGGTAAAGCAAGGTAACATCGTTATTATTTTCTTTAATATAACTGTTGATACATATGATCACTATATCACATATGGCAACTGTGAAATTCACAAGTGAAGGCTAAAACATAAACAGACTCCCACTGTTTGATGGTACTAACTAAACTTACTGGAAAATATGTATGCATTTTTTTCTTAAAATCTCTAGATTTTGACCTATGGTGGCTATAAAAAGCCTTCCTTCGAAAAAGCACATGACAAGTACACTGACTCTGAAAAGAAAGAGGCCAGTCTTGACGCACATGCTATTGATGCTTATTCTGTGCTTTAGACATGACTGAATTTAACAGGGTGTCTACATGCACAACATCTAATAAAGTATGAAAACTTCTCGAAGTTACACATGAAGGAACGACTCAAGTCACGAGTAAGATCAGTAGACTTACTCAAGAGTATGAGGCATTCAAGATGAAGCCAAACGAATTCGTTACGCAAATGTTCACAAGATTTCTAAATATTGTAAATCATTTTTCCTGCTTAGGCAAGAAAAACAATAATCATGAGAAGATTCGAATGTTGCTACGAACTCTCACAAAGAACTGGATTTCGAAGGCTACATCAATTATTGAAGGAAACGACCTCACTACCTTGTCTCTTGAAACGCTCATGGGAAAGCTACTCACTCATGAACTGGAACTTCAAGACTTTGAAAACGTTGTACCAAAGAAGAAATCAATCGCCTTTAAATCTCAACATCGAAGGACTGTCGAAGAAGATTCTGACGGCAGTAATTTTGACACTGAGGATCAAGCACTCCCGATGAAGAAGTTCATGAGATTCGGCCGAAGAACAAAGGAACACAATAGCAACAATAGCAACAATAAAGAAGATCCAATCTGCAATGGTTGCAAGAAGAAATGACACATCAAGAAAGACTGTCCAACAGCATCATCATCAACCAAGAAGGACAATAAATATGAAAAGAGTTACTTGAAGAAATCTACTTCTAGAAGATATTCCAATACCAACATATAGCATGAAAGTGAAGTCGGCGACTCAGAAGATGAACCATCAGATGATGCTGTAAATGTATGCTTGATGGCATATGATCAGGTGGAACACCCTACTCACTGTAGAAGCAAGTGGATCCTTGACAGCGGTTGCTCACGGCGATGATGCTTCTCTATTGACAACTCTGTCGAAGAAGAAAGAAAGATACCTCCTTCGGTAATAACTTTAAAGGGTATATAGTAGGTATCGAAAATATTGGTAAGGATCCATACCAAGTGATTAAAGATGTCCATCTAGTAACTGAGTTAAAACATAACCTACTCAGCATAAGCCATTTAGCTGACCATGGTTATGGTATTAACTTTGTCAAAGGTACTATAGTTGATAGCTCAACTGGTAGTACTATCTTTGAAGGTATTAAGGAAGATAATATATATATTTTTATTTGTTGGAAGATGCTAACAAAGTAGGTAGATGCTTACTAGCCAAGAACGATGAGAGTCAACTATGGCATATGAGACTCGGTCATGCAAATATGGATACATTTTCAAGATTATCCATAAAAAAACTGGTACGAGGCTTACCGGACATTATTTTCAAGAAGGATACTGTATGTAGTGAATGTGAAAAGAACAAAGCTACCCGATCCACATTTAAGTCTAAGAATATTGTAAGTACCACTAGACCTCTACAATTACTGCATATGAATTTATTTGGGCCTAGTAGAATTGCTAGCCTAGGTGGTAAGTTATATGCATTTATAATAGTATATGACTTGTCTAGATACACGTGGGTATACTTTCTCGCATGCAAGAATGATGCACTATCTGAATTTGTTTTATTTTACAAGAAAGTCCAAAATAAGAAAGAATTCATCATCACTCGTATTTAAAGTGATCATGGCGGCAAATTTAAGAATGTAGAGTTTGAGCAATTCGGTGACATGCAAGAATATTTGTACGAGTTCTCCTGCCATAGAAATCTAAAATAAAACGGAGTTGTGGAACGTAAGAAAAGAACTCTATCTGAAATGGCTAGAGTATTGTTAAAGCAGTTTAGTCTACCCAAATATTTCTGGGCAGAAGCTGTCAATACAGCTTTTTATCTTCTCAATACGGTTCTAATTCGACCTAAATCGAAGAAGACTCCTTATGAGTTTTGGTTTGATAGAACACCCATAGTTTTTTATTTCAAAATCCGTGGTTATAATTGTTTTATTCTTAATACAAAATAAAATATGGGTAAATTTGACGAAAAGGCCGATGAAGGTATCTTTTTTAGGTTCTACAGCCAAAAGTAAAGGGTACCGAGTCTTCAACAAAGGACAATTATCGTCGAAGAATCAATGAACATCACTTTTGATGAATTAAATCAACAGACGATCAACGATGATGATGATGATGAAGATATCAGTACACCAAGCAAGGCACCTACAGAACCAGAAATCGAAACTAGCTACCTTGAGAGTCTGCCAAAAAGGATAAAGTTTATGGCTGACCATCCTAAGGACTTGGTAATAGATGAGATCACCAAGGGTGTAAGTACTTATTCCTCTACCAGAAATATAGCTTCTTCTGCTGCATTTATTTCACAGCTAGAACCTAAGACTATTAATGAAGCAAGTAGTGATAATTACTGCTTAGATGCTATGCAAGAGAAATTAAACCAATTTGAACCAAATCAAGTTTAGGAACTTGTTCCCAAGTCCATTGATCGTCTGGTCATCAGCACCAGCTGGGTATTCCTGTCATGACACGCACTCGCTTTTCGGATGCGAGTACGTACTCAAGCCAGCTACGTATCAAGCGGACTCCAGCCCAACTCGAATACGTATACACTATCCAGAATATGGTATCATGTCTAATATGGTAGGTTAAACTATTTCTCATTCCACAAGAAGAATATAAAACAAGAATGTACATTATGAGTCGTGGTCTGCTGCCCACTAGCATATATGTCCGATTAGACTGCAAAAAATAACATGAGTCTATGAACTAGGCTAACAAGCAGAATGTGTCATGATAAGAAATATAAAGTACGAGAGGATAACAAAGTAATATTACTAGCAAATACCTGAAGCATGCATATGTAATCAAATACCATTATGATTAACTAACTAACTACGTACAATCAACTACCTGAAGAGATCACCAGGTCCTCAGGGGACTAGCAAGATACATAAAATATGCCTATCTAACAAATTATCATGCATAACAAATAAGCAGGGAAGAGACAAACAATGACAAGTGACTATGAACACGGACATGAGAACAACTACGCATAAATAAACTACTGGAAGAAACAAGTGAACAAGAGATCAACGGATACCAAACCCTCGCCCCGAGTGTGGACTCACAGGTTGAGAAAATAAAAACAAGAAATAGCAGTTCAGTTATAACGCACTCATTCTACAATACAGTATGACTCAGTCAAGGTACATGTGAGAACATGTCCAATATGAACTACAAGACTAACTATGAGCAAGGACTATATATATATCAACTAATATGCATGATATGAGCAAAACACATGTCAATAAAAAACTAGGAAAACTAAATAATAAGAGGAATAAGCATGTAAATAAAACTGTAAAGGAAGGCAAGGTATACTTGCCTGGTAGTTGCAACATGTCCCACAAAAAACTCGTCAAATCAAAGAGTCACAAAATTTAAACTCTCGTAAATGCCTCTGGATGCTGAAACGGACATTGCCAACATTTTTAGAATAATCAAATTAGATAGGATAGCCTACACATAAGTCCAATTCTGGACACAGGGGCAAAACGGTTATTTCGGGTCATAACGATGTCTGCCGTTGGACCCGCTTTGCACCGAAAAGCGTGCCAACATCTACGGTCTTTAATGTCGTCAAAGTACATGTCTACAGATTTAATTTTTTGATATGAACCCAACCGTATGTCCAAAGTTCGATTTCGACGGGCCGTGCATAAATTCGTCCGTTGAGTCATGTCGCAGGCCCGCAAAAATATCGTTCTGGTCGACCTTCTCAGAATTGGACCAAACTTGGCATACAGGACCAGAAAAATAATACGGTCCTGTTGGCACATATTTTGTCTCGACTTGACGAATTTACATGAAGTAATTGACTATTTTACAAAGAGGTCGATTCGGTGAATTTTGACGGATATGCATCAAATTCATCGCACATACGCAACTAATTCAAATTCCGTCAAAGCCCACATGTGTACAAAGTTGATATGCATCTTTTGATGCTTTCAGTTCGTGACCCCGTTACCCGAATTGTCGGGACACACGGCGTATCGGAGATTTTTAATAGAATTCTACATATTTTTAAAACAATTTTGTCAATATTTGGGATCCAATTTCTCGACACGTAGTCGATGAAATCGACTTCTGCAAAATGGGTTATGGATTCCTATATGTTGTCTAGGTTTGCCATTAGTTGGTTCCTGAAAACTCCTAATGGTTGGTTCAGAATTCGCCTTCCAATCAAGGGTTTTGGGACTGCTTCTTATTCTGTTTTTGAACGAAAAATCCTTCGACTTCGCATCGATTTATCGGTCAATCCAGTTCATTTGAATTAAAACTAAATGAGGGAATTGAAGGTGTATAGATTGGGGTCTTACCGAAAGAAACACATTGTAAAACGATCGAGCGTGCATCGAGAATACGTGCTGTGAAGTCAGCCCAAAAACTGCTGTCGTTGCTGCTGTCCCGTGTGCTGTTATCGCACGTGGCCGCTGCTATTGCCGACGGCGCGACTGCGCTCAGGCGGGCGCACAGGGAGGGACACTTGGGGTAGGGCAGCGGTGAGGGTGTCGATGCCTGGGTCGGGGCTAATGATTAGGGTTTGCGTTTTCATCTCCCTGTCTCTCTCGAGTTATATACATATGTACATAAAAGCTCGGTTCTATAAGGGGTGGGTCGGGCTCTGTGCTGGGGGGGGAACTATGCTGGGTTGGCTGGGCTTTGGGTTGTAGGGGTTTTTGTTTTGTTTTGTTTTCTTTTTCATTCATTTATTTTCTTATTTCTTTGTTATGTATATATATATATATATATATATATATATATATATATATATATATATATATATATATATATATATATATATATGAGGAAGGATAGGCATCCCCACACTTTTTGTATCCCCATGTTCACATCCGTTGGATGTGCTTTAAGTCATCTAATCTTAACCATTGGTAAATCAACGGTCAAGATTAGATGACTTAAAGCACCATCCAACGGTGTAAATAGGGGGGATGCTTGGGGATGCAAAAAGTGTGGGGATCTTGATCTTGACTTAAACCATATATATATATTTTTACTTATATATATAAGTATAGATTACATATATATATACTTATATATATATACTTATATATATTACATATATATATATATATAGATATATATATATATATATATATAGATATATTATATATATATATATATATTTATATATATATATTATATATATATAGATATATATATATATATATATATATATTATATATATATATATATATATATATATATATATATATATATATATATATTACTTATATAATAATCTCCTTAAATATCCAATAAAACCTTAATACGATCTATTCCTAGAGTAGGGCCTATTGATATAATTATGAAGATATATAATACATTTACTTGACAATGAAATAAATATAACGAATAATAATAAATAATTAATTTAATAATAACAACAAAAAACAATAATAATAATAACAATCCTAATAACAACTGAAATTAAACCAGTAGTAGATATAGTAGTTTTTGGTGAACTTACCAAGCACACTCTTTATTTGGCTCCGGACAGTAGTACATATATTTTAAAATGCTTGTCAGTATTAATAATACCTATAAAATATTAATTAACAAATATTTAGAAAATATTCGTCAACCCCAAAAATAAATATGAAGTATATGCATCTATTTAAATATGCCTACATGGGCGCCTTTGGACACACCGCATGACACACCGCATGACTACCACCGATTTTCCTAAAAGTCATAATATTAATAAATAACTAATTAAATTATTTATAGGGTCAATTCGTAACTTTGCATGGTTTTCTTAGTTAGAACACACCTTGGCTCGGCCTTTCCTATAATGGTTAAAACACTAGTCAAAGCACACTACTTGCACTATCCTTGCCATAATATCTAGTCATCTTGTACTCCAAATCTTAATCATGACTAATATATTCTATCGTAATAACTATTTAATTAAATATTTATAAAATTCCAAAAATAGTCATTAATTCAAATAAATAATTAAATAAATAAAATATTTTCAAAATTTCGGAAAGAGGGGTTACAAATCTACCCACCGTAAAATAATTTCATCCTCGAAATTTAAGGAAGAAGTCCATCAGTGATGGTAAAGGACGGGGTCCCACTAGTCGTATGGTCATTTCGAAACTACAAATTCTTGATGACTTCTACCCACCTTTGGTCACATTATCCCTTCAACACATGATGTCATAAAATTATAGCCTTACACACTAGGTGCAAAAATTACTACCAATATATATCTTATGGCATATATCATCTATAATCCCCTCTTATCTAGCAAGTAACCAAAATTCGCTAATCAAACTAACTTACATTATAACTTATGAATTTCTGATAATTTCTAGATAACACGATCATAAATCACCCCGAAATAGGAAAGGACGAAAATCAATGGTGCGAAAAGATAAGGAAATCGAGAGCAAATACGAAGTTTCAAGGACGGTAGAGAAACTTCTAAGAGAATTTTCAAGGCAGTGTGGATTAGGATTTCTAAGGTTTTAATCATATTCACAGGCGCATATCAGTACAGTTACGTAACCGATACAATATGGTCTTGTTGACACAAAATCACAGTCAACCAAATATTGATACAATTGAAGACATGATACTTGTAATATTTTGACACATGAAGACTGAACTCAGTACAAGACGGACGACAGCTCGCACCTGCTATGTTAAATACTTTAAGTCTGTATTTTACACTTTTATTGAGTCTAGACATATATAAACTGAGTCGTACTGAGCAATTTGAGACTTAACCTATACCCATACCTTAAATCAAAAGCTCCACAAAAATCCAAATAAGCCCATTTACCCATTGGACCAGTTCTGTGCTCTGGAGACAGAGTTCGGGCCGAACTCTGCCTCCACACAGAGTTCGGGCCGAACTCTGTCTCCTAAAATCTAGGACCCTAATTTTTAGAGTTGGCTGGATGCAAGTTGTCCAACGGCCAAATTTTTGAATATTTGACCTAGAATTCTGTCCGAATTCTGCCTATCTGGTATCCTATAAATAGGCCATGAATTCTCCCATTTTCATTCATCCAATCTTCTCTTCTCTTCTTTCTAAAGCCTTATACAAGCCATACCCTTCTCATCTACTAGCCACAAGCTCTCTAAGCCTCAAAGTGCTCAGTACTTTTCAGTTAGGAGTTTGTGCAAGAGTTCAAGAAGTCGCTTGGAAAATTCCAAGCATCGCCACTGCGATCTCTGTAAGAAGTTGACGTGCTCTTCTGAAGAAAAGGCACGGGGTGTAACTACTATTTCACAAATAGTGGATTTAATCCTGAGCTAGAGTTCTCAGGCCTGGACTAGTCCTCCACGAGGAAAACCAGGTTAAAATTGGCTGTGTTTGCGTATGCTTTCTCGCTCTTTACTATTTCTGCATTTACTGTTGGTGAAAGAGTTTAATTTTTAATTGGATATTATTGTCATAAACTCTATTCACCCTCCTTTAGAGTTGCCTATTTGTTCTTCAATTGGTATCAGAGCTCTGTTCTCTCAACAAGGACTAAAATTCTAGAGCTGATCCATGGCAACCACACAATCCATGATTTCCAATCACGGTGAAGGGCAGTCCACTCATCGGCCTCTCCTATTTAATGTGACAAACTACGCCTATTGGAAAACAAGGATGAGCTTTTATCTCAAGTCGCTAGACTTCGACCTGTGGACCATTGTTACCGATGGTTACAAAAAGCCCGCCATGATAGTTGTCAATGGTGATCTCGTTGAGAAACCATATGACAAATATTCTCACGAGGAGAAGAAACAGGCGAGTCTAGACGCGAGAGCTATTAATACTTTATTCTGTACTATAGACAGGAATAAGTTTAACAGGGTCTCAACATGCACCACCTCTCACGAAGTATAGAGACTTCTAGAAGTGACGCATGAAGGAACCACCCAAGTCAAAGAGTCAAAAATAAGTCGTCTCACTCAAGAATATGAGGCATTCAAGATGAAGCCAAATGAGACAATCACACAAATGTTTACAAGATTCCTCGACATCGTCAACCCCCTGTCTTCTCTCGGCAAGCAATATACAAATCATGAGAAGATCCACAAGCAACTTAGGGGGCTACCAAAGATTTGGAACCCTAAGGTGACAGCCATCATAGAAAGAAATGATCTCACAACTATATCCATGGAGACTTTGATGGGAAAGCGGATGACTCATGAGCTTGACCTCAAAGACTTCGAAGAGCCTGCTCCTAAGGCAAAGGAGATTGCCCTTAAAGCTCACCGACGAAGGGCTGATCCTGAAGAGACGGATGACGACAACTCGGAAGGTGATGATCAAGCTCTCCTTGTCCGCAACTTCAAGAAATTCGTTCACTTCAATCGAAGAAAGAAGGAACCGCAAGAAGATGACGAAGAAGAGCCAACATGCTACGGTTACAAGAAGACTGGACACGTCCGAAAAGACTGTCCATTCGCAAAGAAGAGCAACCGATATGAGAAACCATACAAGAAGGCTTCCTCAAGAAAATATGCCAACACAAGTATTTGGCATGAAAGCGAAGCTAGTGACTCCGAGGAAGAAAAGGACTCTCCTCAAGATACCGCCAATATTTGCCTAATGGCTACATCCGATAAGGTAACTAGCGAAACTCTCGATGATTTCACTTTTGACAAACTTGGCGATGCATTCAATGATTTACTCAATGACCACAAGAAAGTCATTAGTAAATATAAACATGCCAAGGAGAAGATCAAAAGTTATGAAGTCGAGATTCAAAGACTCTCTTCATTCCTTGATAATATTAGAGACACTTCACCCACGGAAGTCACAAATGAGGTGTCTAAGCTTAAATTAAGCCTACATGATGCCGAAGCACGTATTGAAAAGCAAACACAAGAGATCACAGCACTCAACACTGAAATTGTTGAAGAAAAGGATAGACACAAGATCTCTATCACTAAGATTTATGGTTTGAATACTAAGATTAATGAACTGCAGGCTGTCTCTAAGAAATTAGAGACTAGATTGGGAAAACAGGTTGCTCAACCTCAAACCCAATCACATGAGACACACACAAAGCACAACACTACTCATACTAGTTAAACACGTCATCCACCTGCAGCACATAATCATGCTTACATGTACACCCACTTTCATAAAGCACACAAACCACATGCACGTAGAAATAATTCTTATATGACACATAATCACCATGCTATACATATATACAATCATCACTATGTTGCACATAAACAAAATCACCATCATACTGTATATGGATATAAATATCATCCTGCAGCCACATATAGTCATCATCATGCTGCTCCACACCACTCTTACCATGCTACATATAGACATCATCATCATGCTACTCCACACCACTCTACATATAGACATCATCAACATGCTCCTAACATAAATAGGAATACTATTTGTACTTATTGTGGATTACATGGACATATCTCACCACAATGTAGAGTTAGGAGATTAGTAGATAGAAACATATATGCATGGTTGCCGAAAACTAACTTTTTAGGACCCTCAAGAACTTGGGTACCAAAGGTCACATCTACTCTTGATGTAGGTGGACCTTTCCTCCTCAACTAAGAGTAAGTGGATTTTCGATAGTGGATGCTCGCGACATATGACGGGAGACGCAAATCTTTTCACATTACTATAGATGAAGAGGAAAGGGTATGTATCCTTCGGCAACAACCTAAAAGGGTATATTATTGGTAATGGTACTATTGGTCATCCTCCTTCTTCTGTAATAAAAGATGTCTGCCTAGTGACCGAGTTAAAGCATAACCTGCTCAGCATAAGTCATCTTGCTGATCATGGATATGATATTAACTTTGGACAAAATAAATGCTACATTTATGATAGGTCCATAGGGGACATCGCTTTTGAAGGGATAAGAGAGGATAACATTTATATTTTCTATCTATCTAGAGATACTAACAGTGCAGGAAGATGTCTCTATGCTCATAAGAATGAAAGATTACTATAGAACCAGCATCTTGGTCATGCCAATATGGATACTATATCCAGGCTATCGACTAAAAGCTAGTCAGAGGCTTGCCCAACATCACATTCAAAAAGGACACGGTATGTGCCGAATGTGAGTTGAATAAGGCAACCAAGTCATTATTTCATTCCATAAACTCTGTAAGTACTACTAGACCCTTGTAATTACTTCATATAGATTTATTTGGCCTTAGTAGAGTAGCCAGTCTTGGTGGAAAACTCTATGCTTTTGTTATAGTAGATGACTTTTCTAGATTTACTTGGGTTTTCTTTCTTACAAACAAAAGTGATGCCATTTCAGTTTTCAAAATTTTTGCTAAAAAGGTTCAAAACAAAAAAGGCTACATGATTACTCGAATCCGAAGTGATCATGGAGGCGAATTCGAAAATACTGATTTTGAAAAGTTTTGTGATTTAAATGGTTTTGATCATGAGTTTTCGTGTATAAGACTCCTCAACAAAATGGTGTTGTGGAGCGGATGAATAGGACTCTTGGCGATATGGCTAGAGTCATGTTGAATAAATTTTCACTTCCAAAATATTTTTGGGCTGAAGCTGTCAGTACAGCGTGCCATATTTTAAATAGGGTGCTTATTCGTCCTATTACGAAGAAAACACCCTATGAGCTTTGGTTTGGAAGAACTCCAAATGTTTCATATTTTAGAGTTTTTGGTTGTCGATGTTTTATCCTTAACACCAAAGACAACTTAGGCAAATTTGATACCAAAGCTGACGATGGTATTTTCCTTGGCTATACTGCCAAGAGCAAGGGATATAGAGTATTCAACAAACGCTCATTAATTGTGGAAGAGTCTACCAATGTGACTTTTGATGAGGATAACAGTGCAGCAACTACTCTTGATGATGATGTTGAGCCATCAACTTCTACTCCAATGAATACCACCACTGAAACCAATTCACTGGAGGGCTTGCCAAAGAAATTCTCTTTCAAGCCGTCACATCCAGAAAATTTGGTTATAGGTGAGGTTTCACGCGGAGTAAGTACTAGATCATTATTAAGAGACACCATTGCTAGTACTGCCTTCATTTCCCAAATTGAGCCGAAAAATATTTTAGAAGCTTTTAATGATAAATTTTGGATTTCTGCCATGCAAGAAGAACTCAACCAATTTGAGAGGAGCCAAGTTTGGAAACTTCTTCCTAGGTCGGTAAATCACTCGATTATTGGTACTAAATGGATTTTTCGAAACAAACTAAATGAAGATGGTTCAGTTACACGCAACAAAGCTCGTCTAGTAGCTCAAGGATACAACCAAGAGGAAGGTATCGACTACGATGAGACGTATGCTCCTGTTGCGAGATTGGAATCCATTCGGATGCTTTGCGCATTTGCTAACTTTCAAAATTTTAAATTGTTTCAAATGGATGTTAAAAGTGCTTTCTTGAATGGATTTATTAAGGAGGAAGTTTTTGTAAAACAACCCCCTGATTTTGAAAATTATAAATTTCCCGACCATGTTTTCAAGCTCAAGAAAGCACTATATGGTCTCAAACAAGCCCCTAGAGCTTGGTATGAACGGCTAAGCAATTTCTTGCTTGAAAAAGGTTTTTCAAAAGGGAAAGTTGACACTACACTTTTTATAAAATCTTTTAAAGACACTATTCTCTTAGTACAAATTTACGTTGATGATATTATATTTGGTTCTACTGATGAAACTCTCTGTCAAGATTTTGCCAAGTGTATGCAGACCGAGTTTGAGATGAGCATGATGGGGGAGCTCAATTACTTTCTTGGACTGCAAGTCAAACAAACATCCAATAGAACTTTCATCTGTCAGTCAAAGTATATAAAGGACATGCTGAAGAAATTTGACCTTGACAACGTCAAACCAATCGGCACTCCATTGGCTACTACAACTAAACTAGAACCAGATAAAAGAGGCAAACCTGTGGACGTAAGTATCGAGGTATGATAGGCAGTCTACTGTATTTAACTGCTAGTCGCCCTGATATTATGTTTAACTTTTGTCTGTGTGCTAGATATCAAGCTAATCCTAAGGAATCACACATGTCTGCCGTTAAGCGTATCTTTCGATACCTTAAGGGTACGGTTATAGTGGGCCTATGGTATCCCAAATCAACATCATTTGAACTCATTGGTTACTCTGATGCTGATTTTGCCGGATGCAAGGTCGACCGTAAAAGTACGAGCGGCATGTGTTATTTATTAGGAAAGGCTCTAGTCTCTTGGTTTTGCAAGAAGCCGAATTCTGTCGCACTATCCACAACAAAAGCTGAATATATCGCAGTTGGTCGTTGTTGTGCACAAATTCTGTGGATGAAGCAAACCCTTGAAGACTATAACTTATCTTTTATGCACATCCCTATTTTTTGTGACAACACTAGTGCTATAAATCTCACTAAGAACCCCATATGTCACTCACGTACGAAGCACATTGAAATACGTCACCACTTTTTACGTAATCACCAGCAAAATGGCGTTATTAACTTAGAATTTATTGACACTGATCATCGGCTAGCAGATTTTTTTACAAAACCACTATCCGATGAGCGTTTCAACTTTCTTTGTCGTGAACTAAGAATTTTGGATGAAGCTGTTATTCATTAAAGTAACCTGCGTAAATATCGATTATGTCTTGATTCTTTATGATGAAATTGCTATGGGTACAAGCCGAAAGGGTCCTTCTGACAACAAGGCATAAAAGCCTAAGCGACAAGGTGCACTTGTCCTCAGGACTACCGCTAGCTAGGATCCGGCCCTGCAGCTACCCCATGGCAGCTTCAAAATATTAAATTGTGGCATAATTCCTTGTTTATTACATGGTATACTTTTGTTTATCACATGCTAAAATTCAAATTTTTAAACTTCACTTTGATTCAGCATTGACTTTTTGTTATTCTCTACTTGGTTTTCTCATTTTTGTATATGCATCTATCCATTATCGTATTCCTTTTAGTCTTACTTATTTGATCAAGCTTCTTTTTAGCCTGATTTTTGTTCAGGCTACAGAAACTAGAATTTGGGCCGAACTCTGCCTAACCCAGAGTTCCGGCCGAATTCGGTCTGGTCCTTCCAGAACCGAACGCAGGCTCAGCCGATGATCAAATTTTGCTCCAATGGTCCAAAATTGTTCCGACCATTCGAGCCCTTACACTTCAAACCGGGTTCTCCTCTTCTTTCTCCTCTATTGCCAGCTTCTAAACTTCTCCAAACTACTTCTCTTCAAACCCTAACCCTAGTTCTTCCATCCTAGTGCATCTTTCTTCTCAAAATTCAAGGAGAAGGATTATCTCACCATTCTCTTTCATCTTTCATCAACAAATTGAGGTATATTTTCACACTTCTCTCCATCTAAATTTTCTCAATTTTTTTATTATTTTATGGCTCCTAAGTTGTTCAATAGAGGAAAGAGACTTCGAACCGAGGGTACGTCCTCTTCGAATGCTCCTCCTCGTGTTGAACAACCCGTTGAACAACCTAATGAACAACCTATTCACCCGTTGTTCAACCCACCTCGTCCATTCGACCCCAACACGTACGATGACCGGATATTTGTATCAATAGACGCTTCCAATGAGTGGTTTAGTGATTTTCGATCACGTCCTGTGTATGCGGGTCATCCTATAAATTTCACTATCTTTTCACAATATGATTCATTATTTTATGATCTATGTCATGATGAACTTGTCACTACCAATTCAGATATATATCTCAACGCCATCCAAATATTTTATTGCAACCTTACTCACAATGATACACATCTATTTTCACGTGTTGCGGGCATTGATATTTCTTTTGATGATTTTGACTTGGCCGAATACCTTGAAATTTCGGAGCCAAACTCATGGGAGAAACTTGTTGAAGCTCGCAAGTTCCAATTCCCCGGTGGGTCATCCCTAGAAAGCTTTAAGGATGATTTGTGTACTACTAACACACATCCTCGCAAGCTTCTCACCAAGTTTCTCAATCCTTACTTTTATGAACTTCATCGTATTGTTTTTAACACGATTCTGCCCAAAGCAGGATCAACTGATGAGGTTACATACTTTGAAATCTCTGCTTTGTACTACCTCTATTTTCATGTTCCTTTTAATCTTCCACGTACCATGATGGACTGGATGATTAATGCTAGGAAGAAGCCAAGATCCTTGGTTGGTTTATGCTCTTTATCTTCCTATGATCTTTAGTGCCTTTCGTGTACCTCTTGATGAGTGCCAATTTTTACCTGCCCCTGCCCTTCCTCTCTAAGGCACGGCGGCTTCAGGCAGCAGTTGGCTCACCTGCTGTGTCTGAGCACTCTGACGATGAGCCCGACGCACCTCCTCTTGGACAGGATGTGCCTCCTCCTCCTGCTACTCTTGAGTCACTACAGACTATGCTACGCGATCGATTCACTTTAGAGAATGATCGCTGGACTCAACTTGACTTCCGGACCACCCTGCAGATGAGTGCCATCAGCAACTCACTGCACGATATTCGGTACTCTATGTCCCAGCATCCTTCTATGCCTATTCCTATGGAGCGGGACCCTGCTCGTGATGGATACCGTATCGATGACCCTTAGGTTATCCGCTACCAGGATCCGGATGCGGCTTTCATGGACCCTCGTCGTTTCTTTACTGATCCATCCGACGACGCTGGGCCTTCACGAGCTCGATGATGGATGTGGATTTCTACTTGCTGCTGCTGCTGAGGATCGTAATTTATGTTTTTCTGTATTTTTCGTTGATGTAGTTGTTTTTATTCTGCTCTTTGGTTGTATTAGAACTTTTTCTGTGACTCTTGAGACATTTTAGTCCGCCGTTTATCAGTTTATGCAGTTTATTCTTATTATTTTTGGTGTGCTTGCCAGTCATTATTTCTGGTTGTTTGATAAATGCCAAAAGGGGGAGAAATATTTTGCTATATTCATCATCATATCATATTATTGTATATCTGTGCTTTGGGAAAGAATGTTTGTATCAGGACAACAGGAATAGAGCAATGTTTATGGGGGAGCTATTGATAGCTCTGCACTGATTACGGGGGAGCTACGCTACTGCTCTTTAATGCGTCTAGGTATGAATATTGAATATACAAATATTATTTTGTCAATTATCAATATGGGGGAGATTATTGACACAAAATCACAGTCAACCAAATATTGATACAATTGACGACATGATACTTGTAATATTTTAATACGACACATGAAGACTGAACTCAGTACAAGACGGACGACAGCTCGCACCTGCTATGTTAAATGTTTTTAGTCTGTATTTTACACTTTTATTGAGTCTAAAAATATGTACACTGAGTCGTACTGAGCAATTTGAGACTTAACCTATACCCATACCTCAAATCAAAAGCTTCACAAAAATCCAAATAAGCCCATTTACCTATTGGACCAGTTCTGTGCTCTGGAGACAGAGTTCGGGCCAAACTCTGCCTCCACACAGAGTTCGGGCCGAACTCTGCCTCATAAAATCTAGGACCCTAATTTTTAGGGTTGGCTGGATGCAAGTTGTCCAACGGCCAAATTTTTGAATATTTGACCTAGAATTCTGGCCGAATTCTGCCTATCTGGTATCCTATAAATAGGCCATGAATTCTTCCATTTTTATTCATCCAATCTTCTCTTCTCTTCTCTCTAAAGCCTTATACAAGCCATACCCTTCTCATCTACTAGCCACAAGCTCTCTAAGCCTCAAAGTGCTCAGTACTTTTCAGTTAGGAGTTTGTGCAAGAGTTCAAAAAGTCGCTTGGAAAATTCCAAGCATCGCTACTGCGATCTCTGTAAGAAGTTGACGTGCTCTTCTAAAGAAAAGGCACGGGGTGTAACTACTATTTCATAAATAGTGGATTTAATCCTGAGCTAGAGTTCTCAGGCCTGGACTAGTCCTCCACGAGGGAAACCAGGTTAAAATTGATTGTGTTTGCGTATGCCTTCTCGCTCTTTACTATTTCTGTATTTACTCTGATTATTTACTGTTGGTAAAAGAGTTTAATATTTAATTGGACATTATTTTCATAAACTCTATTCACCCCCCTCTAGAGTTGCCTATTTGTTCTTCACCTCTGACCTGCATGGGCTACCAAAAAAACTTGTCATGATACGCACCCGCCTTTCAGATGCGAGTGCGTGCACAAGCCAGCTACGTATCAAACGGACTCTAGCCCAACTCTAATACGTATATGCTATCCAGAATAGGGTATCATTTGTAATATGGTAAGTTAAACTATTTCTTAATCCACAAGAAGAATATAAAACAAGAATGTACATTATGAGTCGTGTTCCGCAGCCCACTACCATATATGTCCGATTAGACTCCAAAGAAATAAAATGAGTCTATAAACTAGGCTAACAAGCAGAATGTGTCATGATAAGAAATATAAAGCACGAGAGGATAACAAAGTAATATCACTAGCAAATGCCTGAATCATGCAGATGTAATCGACTACCATCATGATCAGTTAACTAACTCCGTGCAATCAACTACCTAAAGAGATCATCAGGTCCTTAGGGGACTAGCAAGATATATAAAATATACCTATCTAACATTTTATCATGCATAAAAAATAAGCAGGGAAGAGACAGACAATGACAAGTGACTATGAACACAGACACGGGGACAACTACGCATAAATGAACTGCTGGAAGAAACAAGTGAACAAGAGATCAACGGATACCAAACCCTCACCCCGAGTGTGGACTCGCAGGTTGAAAAAATGAAAACAAAAAATAGCAGTTCAGTTATAACGCACTCATTCTACAATACGGTACGACTCAGTCAAGGTACATGTGAGAACAGGTCCAATATGAACTAAAAGGCTAACTATGAGCAAGGACTATATATATATCAACTAGTATGCATGATATGAACAAAACACACGTCAATAACCAGCTAGAAAAACTAAATAATGAGAGGAATAAGCATGTAAATAAAGCAGTAGAGGAAGACAAGATATACTTGCCTGGTGGTAGCAACATGTCCCGCAAACAAACCATCAAATCAAAGTGTCAGTAAATCTAAACTCCCGTAAATGCCTCCGGATGCTGAAATAGACATTGTCAACGTTTTTAGAATAGTTAAATTAGCTAGTATAGCCTACCCATAAGTCCAATTCTGGATACAGGGACAAAACGGTTATTTTGGGTCAAAACGATGTCCGCCGTTGTACCCGCTTTGCACCAAAAAGTATGCCAACATCTACGGTCTCTAAAGTCATCAAGCTATATGTCTACGGGTCCGATATTTTGATACGAATCCAACCGTATGTCCAAAGTTATATTCCAGCGGTACGTGTATAAATTTGCCCATTGAATCGGGTCGCAGGCCCGCAAAAATAGCGTTCCGGTCGACATTCTCAGAATCAGACCAAACTTGGATACAGGACCAAAAAAATAATGCGGTCCTACTAGCACAAGTTTCGTCTTGAGTTGACGAACATACACGAAGTAATAGACTATTTTTGCAAGGAAGTCGATACGGTAAATTTTGCTGGATACGCGTCAAATTCGTCGTGCACACACAACCAATTCGAATTCCATCAAATCCCACACGTGCATGAAGTCGATACGCACCTTTTGATGCTTTCGGTTTGCGACCACGTCGCCCAAATTGTCGGGACGAATGGCGTATCGGAGATTTTTAATAGAATTCTACAGTTTTAAAAAATAGTTTTTGTCAATATTTGGGATCCGATTTCTCGGCCCATAGTCGATGAAATCGACTTCTAAAAATGGGTTATGGAGTCCTATATGTTGTCTAGGTCTGTCACTAGTTGGTTCTTGAAAACGCCTAATGGTTGGTTCAGAATTTGCCTTCCAATCAAGGGTTTTGGGACTGCTTCTTATTCTATTTTTGAATAAAAAATCCTTCGACTTTGCGTCGTTTTATCGGTCAATCCATTTCTTTTGAATTAAAACTAAATGTGGGAATTGAAGGTGTATAGATTGGGGTCTTACCGAAAGAAACAGATTGCAAAATGATCGAGCGTGCATCGAGAATACGTGCTGCAAAGTCAGCCTAAAAACTGATGTCGTTGTTGCTGTCCCGTGTGCTGTTATCGCACGTGGCCGCTGCTATTGCCGGCGGCACAGCTGCGCTCAGGCGGTCGCGCAGGAAGGCGCACTTGGGGTAGTGTAGTGTCCCAAATCCGTGATACGTATTTAGTATACGTATACGTGTTTTGGACCCGTATTTTTTGCTTAATCATGATTAGTTAATTTTGATTATTATTGTTTAATTTGTTTAATTGGCTTGTGGTTCCCTATGGCAATTGCATTGGCTTGGTTCGGTTCGGTTGGCTTGGCTTAGTTTGATTTTATATGTGAACCACTTCTACCTACCACCACCAACCCCTTTATTAATGCACTCTCTCATTTCTCCCTCTTCATTCATCATCATCTTTCTTTACCATTAAATTTCTCACCAGCCTGTGAGTGAGAGGGAGAGAGAGAGAGAGCTAGGCAAGTGCATCTTGCTTCATGGAGGAACCCAAATATTATTGTTTCATTCTCTTCCTTGTAGCATTTTAACACTCTTTAGTACTTGACATTTTCCGTTTCCATGGCTAGATTCTTGTAGATCAGTTTATTTTAATTTCGGATTTTCTGGGTTTTGATCTATTTAACATTTTTACTATCAAGTTTTGTTGGTTCCATGTTGTAGAGTAGCTCGTTCTACCCTATTTTGACCTAAGGAAGTCCGGATTTGGACTCCGGATGAGGGTTTTATGCATCATGGCAGCCATGGTTTCTTGGTGTGCTTCTTCTCGGAAATTTGGAGAAGAAGCACAGTCCTGAGCCGCATGGCAGCACTTGACCGCATGACAAGTTCATGCGGCAAGTATTTATTTTGAGCCGCATGGATTCGGTTTCCCGCGAGCCGCATATCTGGATCGCTGAGTCGCATAAGAGCCTGCCCTGCCTAGCCGCATAGGAACATTCTCCCTTGGCCGCATGAGACTTAATTTGTCTCAGCCGCATATGACTAATTCTCTGAGCCGCATGGAGCTCACTCCTCGCGAGCCGCATAGGCTCTGTTACCCCGAGCCGCATGTGACTCATCTAATTGGGCCGCATGGGATTTCGTCCAACCTGACCGCATGAACCCATATCAGTTGAGCCGCATGGGAAGTTATTCCCAGCCGCATAAGAATTGTTATCCCTGGCCGCATAAGACCCTGTTGTCTCAGCCGCATAGAATTCTGCCTGGATCCAGCCGCATGGACTTCCCTGTCGCGCCCTGTTACATTATTATTGCTACTATTGTTACTATTGTTCTTTTATTATTATCATGTGTCTTGTAACTTCAGTACAACATGAGTACGCTTTACCTCTATTAGATATTTTACGCTCATTTTATATCCTTACGCCTTTTGTCATGAACTTGATAATCATGAATTCATTTGTATATTTGGAATTGATAATTGAACACGACGTAATAGTGACCCGTAGTGGTGCACTCCTGACATGATAACCTGGCATGACCTGATAGTGGCCTGTCGTGGCGCACTCCTGACAAAGTACACCTGACATGATTTTTTGAATAGCTGTTGCGACGGCTACCTGACATGACATGACCTGTATAATTGATCCTGACACCGTGGGCGATTGTGCTTGTACAAATAATCCAGTCCTGTCTTGTATCATGTCTAGGAGGGGACTCCTGAGTACCACGGTCAGGAGTACCTACTGAAATGGACTAAGGTTAATGACTAGTATAATTCACTAGACATGAAGAGATGTTCCCCAGTTACAGGCGATCCCGTTATCCCGGCCGCAAATGTTTGGACTTGTAGCCTGCCGACGAGTAGGGCACATTTACAGCCCACTGTCATGTGGGGCACTCTTGTTTGTCACTTAAATAATTGAACTCTATTGTTACTCTAATGCATTGTACTCTCTGAATTGTCACTATAATGATTGCCTGGATAACCTGGATAGCTGCAGGGCCTGTGACTACTTGGAGCATCTTATTGCATCTTGCTAGTAATTAGGATTGTGATAACCATAGTTAGTTAATGTAGAAAGCCGTAGGCAATGATTGGCCGTGATTGCTTGGATGGAGTCTAGTCCAGTATAGTATTGTCTAGAATTGATTAATTGTAAGATTGTACCAGAATGATTGAATGATTGCCACTCCAGATTGTCACTATAATGATTGTCACTCCAGATTGTCACTCTAATGCCTTGTACTCTCCAGATTGTCACTATAATGATTGTCACTCCAGATTGTCACTATAATGATTGTCACTCCAGATTGTCACTATAATAATTGTCACTCCAGAATGTTACTTGACCTGATTTCTTATATTTTATCTTGGCGATAAATGGTGAGAGAAACAAAGTTCCGTTCAGACGAAGGGTTACAACCCCGGTCCTTGTTTGGTTTACGGGTTGTAACCTGGCTATCTGAATAGTCCCATGGTTATCTCATCGTATATCATCCTGTCATGTTTTTTTTCCATATGTCCTGTCTTTTAGTGATTCTATACAAGATTGTCTTTTATAATTATCCATCATGTTTTTCTTAAACTACTGCCTTTTATTATGTAATTTTACTCTTGTGCTAATTGCTGGTTTTAGTTCTTAAGTGAAGCCTCCTTTGTGGCACTTGCTCTTTCTTGGGTCTGACCCAGCTGGTTTTGTATGGCCAGATAACGGAGCAGCACCAAAGGATCTCCCTGCATTTCAGCCCGATGGTGGTCACCAGGCGTAACCAGGGCAACAAGTGGGTTTATTTTTGCTCTCCCACTCTATTGTAAAATTATTCTTTTGAGGCGTTTAGCCGCCGAGCAAGTGTTAGCTCGTTTGCAACTTTATTTACTGTCTGCCTACGGGCTGTAAGCATGATTGGCAACTCGAGGTTGATCATGTATGACTTAAACTCTTGCTAGTCCTTACATTTTGTACGACTAGCTTCATGATTATCTGGATATGTAATGTTTGGGATGCCTTACAATTGTATATTTGGTGATCTGATATCTTATGATTATTATTAGTTGGTTGAGATTGAGACAATAGGCTATTTTATGACCTTAAGAGACTGATGGATTGTAGTAAAACCCTCATATATCTAGACAGCCGTGACCGTATAGCGGTGTGGATTCCATTCCGTTATACGTAGCTGGCTATGTCTGCCCCCCGCTCTCCAGTTTTCTGGTTCTGGGGCGTGACATGGTTTAAGTGGTGGCCCATGCAGGTCTTGTTAATCAAGATGTGTGAGGGTTTACCGAATAGATGTCTCAATCAGCACTCGCCCTTGATCTCTGCTCGTATTCTCTTGATTCCTGAAATTCTTGTCCTGATCACATGCTTGTAATCGTTGATCTGTCCTGGTCCTTCCTTATTGTTCCCATATCGTCTTCTTCAGCGGCATTGAACCTGGACCTGCCGATCAACAAGGCGGATTACCTCCCGTGGACCAGCAGCAACCAGAGGATCAGGCCCAGCACTCAGGAGCAGCCTCCCGAGTCGTACCTACTGGAGGAGAGCCGCCAGTTCAGCCAGTCCAGCCTGCAGATCCTGATGATGGCACTTTGGTGGGTCTCATCAGATCATTATTAGCTTCCCAAGATCGTCAGGGAGATGCCCTGTACCAAGAAGTACAAGATGCTCTGAATAGAAGTGGTCCTCGAGGGAACAGTGCGGTCAACAGTTTCAAGCGCCTGAACCCTCCATTCTTCGATGGCAGCGAGGATGCCATTGCTGCCGATGCTTGGCTACAAGATATAGAGGTGATTCTCGAAGCCGCAAAGACTCTAGAAGACAAAAAGGTGGCTGTGGTGCGCCTACAGTTATTGGATCTAGCCCGCAGTTGGTGGGCCGCACAAGCAGTAGGATTGGCAACACCTGTCTCCTGGGCAGTGTTCAGCAAAAAGTTGTAGACCAAGTATTATGATGCAGTGGCTCGATATGACTTGCAGACCAGGTTCAGTAATCTTAAGCAGATGGGGAGGACGGTCGACGGTTATGCGGCCGAGTTTTCCAGACTCAGTCGGTTTGCTCCCACCTTGGTGGCAACCGAGTTTGACAGAGCACAGAGGTTCCAGCAGGGACTTCACCTGGAGATTATATTGACAGTAGAACAGTTCGAGCATCAGACCTATGATGCGGTGTTACGAGCAGCAAGGAGGCACGAGTATACCTCCCAGAGAATAGTGGATAGGACCGGAGGTCGGAAGCGGTCCCATAGTCAGATGAATCAGTCTTCAGCACCGGCCCCGGCAGCTAGGGCTTTGACTATTGGAACTCCGAGGCAAGCAACCTCAGTTACGTCGGTCCAGTACTCGACCCCGACGCACCCTCAGCAGAAATAGAAGCAAGCACAGTCTTCCGCCGTAGGCTGTTCTTATTGTGGAAAGCCTGGACACGTGGTAGCGAAGTGTCGCAAGGCGTTGGGATTGTGTTTATTGTGTGGAGCACCGGATCATAGGGTAGGGTCCTGCCCTTTCAGAGTTGATTCAGCATCGACAGTATCTAGTCCTTCGGTTAGGGGACCAGCACCAGCACCAGCTCCAGTTCACCAGCAACAGCAGTTCCCGTTCCCGAGGCCATTGCCGACTCAGGCCCAGACTTTCCAACAGCAGAACCCGCGGCAGTTTGCCCTAGCCCAGGCTCAGGTTCAGAATCGACCGAGAGGTATATGTGTCCTCTTATCTTGTTTTTCTACCGTCATTATGCGGGGTGCATGACGTATTTCATGTATCCTAATTACAATGGTACATCCCGGACCCGAGCCATGTCCTAGATCATTCGAAAAGGTTGGTACCAATAGCCTTAACCTTTTCGTATGAGGAGAAGCCCGTGTCCATGTTTGACCAAACAGAGAGACCTTAAGCGCAAGACTATCAGTTAGTCCGTGTTGCTTAGAGTCATCCCTCTTTGGGAGAGTCAAACTTGGGAGCATGAGGATGATATCTGATCAGGTCATCCCGGCTGGTTTGACTCGTAAGGTGTAATATCTTCCTTATGCCTTACGTTTCGAATCCTTGCTTGCATGAATGATTGTATGATTCATTGGTAGTGGTAGATTGCCTATGATAGAATAGCTTTCCCTTACATCTCTAGCCTCTTGATTAAATTCCGAGGACGAAATTCTTTTAAGGTGGGTAGGATGTAGTGTCCCAAATCCGTGATACGTATTTAGTATACGTATACGTGTTTTGGACCCGTATTTTTTGCTTAATCATGATTAGTTAATTTTGATTAATATTGTTTAATTTGTTTAATTGGCTTGTGGTTCCCTATGGCAATTGCATTGGCTTGGTTCGGTTCGGTTGGCTTGGCTTGGTTTGATTTTATATGTGAACCACTCCTACCTACCACCACCAACCCCTTTATTAATGCACTCTCTCATTTCTCCCTCTTCATTCATCATCATCTTTCTTCACCATTAAATTTCTCACCAACCTGTGAGTGAGAGGGAGAGAGAGAGAGAGAGCTAGGCAAGTGCATCTTGCTTCATGGAGGAACCCAAATATTATTGTTTCATTCTCTTCCTTGTAGCATTTTAACACTCTTTAGTACTTGACATTTTCCGTTTCTATGGCTAGATTCTTGTAGATCTAAGTTTATTTTAATTTCAGATTTTCTGGGTTTTGATCTATTTAACATTTTTACTTTCAAGTTTTGTTGGTTCCATGTTGTAGAGTAGCTCGTTCTACCCCATTTTGACCTAAGGAAGTCCGGATTTGGACTCCGGATGAGGGTTTTATGCATCATGGCAGCCATGGTTTCTTGGTATGCTTCTTCTCGAAAATTTGGAGAAGAAGCACAGTCCTGAGCCGCATGGCAGCACTTGACCGCATGACAAGTTCATGCGGCAAGTATTCATTTTGAGCCGCATGGATTCGGTTTCCCGCCAGCCGCATATCTGGATCGCTGAGCCGCATAAGACCCTGCCCTGCCCAGCCGCATGGGAACATTCTCCCTTGGCCGCATGAGACTTAATTTGCCTCAACCGCATATGACTAATTCTCTGAGCCGCATGGAGCTCACTCCCCGCGAGCCGCATAGGCTCTGTTACCCCGAGCCGCATGTGACTCATCTAATTGGGCCGCATGGGATTTCGTCCAACCTGACCGCATGAACCCATATCAGTTGAGCCGCATGGGAAGTTATTCCCAGCCGCATAAGAATTGTTATCCCTGGCCGCATAAGACCCTGTTGTCTCAGCCGCATAGAATTCTGCCTGGACCCAGCCGCATGGACTTCCCTGTCGCGCCCTGTTACATTATTATTGCTACTATTGTTACTATTGTTCTTTTATTATTATCATGTGTCTTGTAACTTCAGTACAACATGAGTACGCTTTACCTCTATTAGATATTTTACGCTCATTTTATATCCTTACGCCTTTTGTCATGAACTTGATAATCATGAATTCATTTGTATGTTTGGAATTGATAATTGAACACGACGTAATAGTGACCCGTAGTGGTGCACTCCTGACATAATAACCTGGCATGACCTGATAGTGGCCTGTCGTGGCGAACTCCTGACAAAGAACACCTGACATGATTTTTCGAATAGCTGTTGCGATGGCTACCTGACATGACATGACCTGTATAATTGATCCTGACACCGTGGGCGATTGTGCTTGTACAAATAATCCAGTTCTGTCTTGCATCATGTCTAGGAGGGGACTCCTGAGTACCACGGTCAGGAGTACCTACTGAAATGGACTAAGGTTAATGACTAGTATAATTCACTAGACATGAAGAGATGTTCCCCAGTTACAGGCGATCCCGTTATCCCTGCCGCAAATGTTTGGACTTGTAGCCTGCCGACGAGTAGGGCACATTTCTAGCCCACTGTCATGTGGGGCACTCTTGATTGTCACTTAAATAATTGAACTCTATTGTTACTCTAATGCATTGTACTCTCTGAATTGTCACTATAATGATTGCCTGGATAACCTAGATAGCTGCAGGGCCTGTGACTACTTGGAGCATCTCATTGCATCTTGCTAGTAATTAGGATTGTGATAACCCTAGTTAGTTAATGTAGAAAGCCGTAGGCAATGATTGGCTGTAATTGCTTGGATGGAGTCTAGTCCAGTATAATATTGTCTAGAATTGATTAATTGTAAGATTGTACCAGAATGATTGAATGATTGTCACTCCAGATTGTCACTATAATGATTGTCACTCCAGATTGTCACTCTAATGCCTTGTACTCTCCAGATTGTCACTATAATGATTGTCACTCCAGATTGTCACTATAATGATTGTCACTCCAGATTGTCACTATAATGATTGTCACTCCAGAATGTTACTTGACCTGATTTCTTATATTTTATCTTGGCGATAAATGGTGAGAGAAATCAAGTTCCGTTCAGACGAAGGGTTACAACCCCGGTCCTTGTTTGGTTTACGGGTTGTAACCTGGCTATCTGAATAGTCCCATGGTTATCTCATCGTATATCATCCTGTCATGTTTTCTTTCCATATGTCCTGTCTTTTAGTGATTCTATACAAGATTGTCTTTTATAATTACCCATCATGTTTTTCTTAAACTACTGCCTTTTATTATGTAATTTTACTCTTGTGCTAATTGCTGGTTTTAGTTCTTAAGTGAAGCCTCCTTTGTGGCACTTGCTCTTTCTGGGGTCTGACCCAGCTGGTTTTGTATGGCCAGATACCGGAGCAGCACCAAAGGATCTCCCTGCATTTCAGCCCGATGGTGGTCACCAGGCGTAACCAGGGCAACAAGTGGGTTTATTTTTGCTCTCCCACTCTATTGTAAAATTATTCTTTTGAGGCGTTTAGCCGCCGAGCAAGTGTTAGCTTGTTTGCAACTTTATTTACTGTCTGTCTACGGGCTGTAAGCATGATTGGCAACTCGAGGTTGATCATGTATGACTTAAACTCTTGCTAGTCCTTACATTTTGTACGACTAGCTTCATGATTATCTGGATATGTAATGTTTGGGACGCCTTACAATTGTATATTTGGTGATCTGATATCTTGTGATTATTATTAGTTGGTTGAGATTGAGACAATAGGCTATTTTATGACCTTAAGAGACTGATGGATTGTAGTGAAACCCTCACATATCTAGACAGCCTTGACCGTATAGCGGTGTGGATTCCATTCCGTTAGGATAATACAGTAGAAGCATGGATCATGTGCCATGCAAACCCGTACCTTGTCTAGAAGAGTACTTGTGCCGCAGTATAAGTGCCTCATTTAGGCGTGGTGCTTCGATCCCCGTACTATAAAGGACCGCTACGCCACAAAAGTTAAGGAGCCATGATTACTGAAGCTACTCACGCTTCGACAAAGGCGTACCTCCCCTACATATGTGCCCCACTCACGTAGCTAGACGTGCCCAATTCTGCCCCCTACTCGTGCCTCAGCACAAACATTGCCTCGATCATACCTCACTTAGGCATTTTTTTGCTCATGCTTTGTCTCAAAACTTGGGCAGGGCGCTTTGACTCCCGTGCTAAAGAAGACCATGACACAAGTGTCGAGGAATAATAATTATTGACATTTATGAAGGCGTACCCCCACTACCACTCCCGTCTCACTCACGCCTCATAGGCGCGCCCGATCCATCACATCATCACTCGTACCGCCCACAAGATAGCATTTAATGAGCCGAGTCTCTTTCTCGAGACGTCAGACCCAATGCTTCGATCTTCGTGCCAAGGATGAACCTAGAAGAATAAAGTTCAATTTGCGTGTCACCAGGCGTGTGCTTCTAAGCGTGTATGGCTAAGTTACCCAGACGCATGATATTTTGGGCGTATATGCCTCTGACCCCGCGCCCTTAGTTCTCTCCCATTTTATGAACCCACGCCACCTAGGGCAGTGATTCCTAGGCGTGGGTGTCATATTGGCTATGATAGAACTAGGCGTACGTCATGCATAAAAGACCTAGTCATGTCAAGGAAGGGGTCCAGAGTAGTTTTGAGATTTCCTCCGACAAATCTCAACGACTTGATATGTGGCAGTTATTCATAATCCCATTCCTGCGGAGTCGGCATGCTACTATTACCAGAGGTACCACATGGCAGACGAAGGCTCACATGCCTGCCTGTTACTATGTGCTTGTGGGACTCTCCCTCTCATCTATAAATAGGAGGAGCTCTCTTCCTCTAAACCCCTGGTCCCTTATTCCTCAAGAATTCTCGAGCATCACAGAGAGAGCCTCCGCCGTTTCCCCTTATTTTAAGCCCGACAGCTCTCCTCCACGGTCTCATCATCAACGGAGTAAAAGAAGAAATCCTCCCCCATCACAACCCAGATAAAAAACAAAGTACAATCAGGGATTCTCGTTCAGGAGTTCCTCCTTGCATTATCGTTCCCAATCTTCTCATATGCCCACTCTCAAGAGCTCGCGAAGCGATGTCGAACAAGATTGCGACTCTGCTGGGGACATCATTTTCTTCGAAAGAGGAGGTTGTGACGCATTCTGACACATCCATGCTTGGTACCATCGTGAAGATGTTGGTCATAAAATTCGATCAGTCAGACTTTGAGGAGCTGCTCTCGGAGGGTAGTATGCATCTCTCCTAGGCCAGTGAAGGTCAAGAAGATGAGGAAGGCGTGGGTGCCTAAGGCTCATATAGCCTACCCACTACCCGTCAAGTAAGGACCACAGTCGCTGGCGCAATTATTGCCATGTGCGCCAGTTCTGGCCTCATCCATAGCAAATAACTCTGGAGAGCATAGTGCTCCTTCCAAGAAGAAGCTATCACGAAGGGCCTGCACACGCAAGTCGGCGCGACCGTCACCAGGCGCGCCTCCCCTGCTTTTCCTTGGACATGTGATTCTGGGAAACACAACGCTCATTCTCAGAAGAAAATATCACAGAGGGCGCATACGTCTTGTAATAAGCGCACTGTCAAGAGTAGTGCTTTTGCCCGCCTGAACAACTTTGAGCCACGTGTGCAAGAAGAAGTCCAGGGTCTAGGCCCTTACTAAAGGCCTAAATTGACGCAAGTTACACATACCATGCGTACTGCAGCTTCCGTGCCACTGACCGTGACGCGTGCAACTGACAAAAAACTTAAAAAATCTATCCCACTCACTCGAACATCGGGGTTGGATCAAACTCCGGAGTCCCCCAAATACCCAAACATGCTGTAGGCACAAGAATCAGGTCTGGGCGTGCATCCACTTACATGCCACTGCACTCGGTCTACCTGAGGGCTCGAAGGAGGCATAAAGGTGAACCTTCCTTCCCACGACCTGCATCACGTGATTAACCACAAACGTGAAGCGGAAGGAACTGCAAATACTACATACGAAACGCCTTTGGATGGGCATATGTGCACTAGCATAGTCTTCAATTGCTGCCATATAAAACTGGCAGCATTCTCGAAAAGGCAGTCAATGTTCCAGCGACTGCAGCCTGCTTCATCCGCCTAACGGTGTTTCGGTGACCAGATGCAATCATGTGAGGAGGAGGAACCCCTTTTTGCTTTATGCTACGCTGTAAGGGATTCTTCTTTGATCAAAAGGAACCCCAATCCTTCTATTGGTGCACCCAGGAATCGACCCAGGAACAACAAGTTGGTGGTGCCCAATAATAGAGTGTTCTAGAGCACCCGCTCCAAGTCCAAAGCCCTGAAAACTGGGGGTAGTCAGTGCCCCGTACTAAATTTAGACATGATTAGGGAGACCTATCCTCCGTATTAGAGAAATTGGGGGTAGCCAACTCCCGATGCTACACCACAATCCGATGTTTCAGAAGGATAGTGATTCCCATGGAACTGAAGAAAGAGAGGTCGAGGATATTCATTCTCAGTACGTTGCTGAAGCCTCAGGAACCGAGGACACTCCGAACCTCGAAATTGGTAACTTCTTCCAGATGATTGCCCAGGGACAGAGAGCAAACAGTCAGACCGCACTCATGTCATGCTGTCATACATGATGAATGATGAACAAAGATCCCAAGACGGCCGACGTTGTAACGCCCCATTCCCAAAATACATAAGACTAGGAATGTAGCATGTCAGCTGCATGTGTACGAGATATACTCTAATATATAGAAATCTTGAATACATACATAAGCTGTATTGTGAATAAATAATAAAAGACAGTCACAGGTAAAAGCTACATCTCATCCACAATAGAATATAAAGAAAATAGTATCTCATGAATCAAAGTAAATGTCAAAATATAGTTGATGGCCGGGCAGAGACAAATCCACTACCGGCAGTAGAATAAACTAAAAGGGAATAGATTCCAACTTCCAAGATAAACAAAATAAGGAAAAGATGACTAAATAGGCTCCTCGACCCAATAGGGGCAGCTGTGATCAGAAGGTACGACTCGTTCGAACGTGAAGGATGAGTCTAGACCAGAGCCATACTCCTACGGAAAGTCCTACACATATATACCTGGAGAAATCACCAGGTCCTCAGAGGGTCGTAACAAGATACAAAAAGAACATGCCATATAAACTGAATATAAACTGCTCAATAATAATAAGTCAAATCAGATCATATCATGGTCCAATAAACCACCATTTAATTAGCGTACCAACCCTCAAACCAAACAAGGACAGGAGATGGCTCCCTAATCCATGATAATATATCTTTCTAGGTCATGAATCTAATATATAGTATCCATACCACAATACTGTGAAACCCATATTCTTGTAATTAATTATTAAATAGTGTTTTAGTGTTATTATTAGTATTTCTAAAATTATTATTATTATTATTATTAAATATTTTTGGAGTGCAAATGATTTCGAAAATAATAATAACATGGACTTTCGGATTTCAGACCCAGACCCGAGTCCGAACCCAGACCCAGGCCTGAGCCAAACCCATATCTTTTCATTTCTTTCCAATTTAATCTGACTTGGTTTACTAATTATTTAATAAAAAAAATATTTTTGTACGTTGGTGAGCTGGTCCCGAAGGACCAGCATTTTCGTGTGATGACTCCCTCTCCCATTCCTATTTCTTACTCACCCTCAACTTCTCTGGACCACACGAGCTCAACCAACTCCCCTTAATAAATTCCTACTTTCCCCACTTCCATTCACAGAGAACAACCCTTCCTCTTCTTTCACTCGTAACCCCCATCTCCCTCTATTTACTCACCCCACTCCCCCTTTATTACTTGTACGACCCCCACTCTTCTCATTTCACAGGAGACTAATAACTCTCATTTCTCTCTCTCTATAACTCTACTCTACTTCTCGCACTCCACTCTTACTCTTTCACAGAGAGTAACTACTCCACTCTCCTCACCAACCCCTTTATTCCCGAAGTTTCCCCGAGCTCCACGCCGCCTAGCTCCCAGCGGACCCGCGCCAGAGCTTCCCTCGGCGACCCGTGCTCCGCTGTTCCCTCGAGCGCCCCCGTGCGACAGCACCCCGTCGGCCTCCCTCGGGCCGACCGTCCCGCGGATCCACCACCTTTGGCCGTGCGACCCCCTCGCGGCAGTGCCTCGCCGGTGCCTTCGCTTCCCGCGAGCGCGCGTCCGCCCCCTTCGCGCCTCCCTCCGGCCGACAGCGCCGCCTTTGCGCGCCGACGCCGGCGTTCCCTGCTGGCAGCGCCGACTCCCTCGGCGACTCCCCGTGCCCCTTCTCGGCAGTGCCTCTGTCCGCCCTCTCCCCGTGGCCAAGCTCGACTCCGGCGTGCCCTTATGCGCCCTGTCGCCAGCACCCTAGTCGCTGTTCCCTGTCGCGACGATCCCCTCTGGCTGATCCCCAGCCGCGGATCTGTCCGAGCTCGCTTTTCCTTGCTGTTCCCTGGCCGCGCCCTGCTATTCGGGACGGCCCCTGTCCAGCGCTGTTCGCGGGAGATCGAGTTTGATCTGTGGAATTTCGCGTCCCGAGTCCGAGGCAACCCTTCGGATTCCATCGTTTTGGGTAATCTCTGATAATCACAGTAGTTCGTCCCCTGTCTTGGTCGATGATGAGAAATGGTCCCCGATTCTCTTTGGAAACTCGGTTTTAGCGACGTCGTAATTTTCCGGGACTTTCGGAGAGGTCCTGTGAATTATTTTGGATTCCCGGAATATTGCGGGAATGGATTTTTGGTATGTGTTAGCTTTCCGGATTTTTTCGGGAACGTTCTGTGATTTGTGAAATTGGAATCGAACTTCCGAAATTATTTCGGGTCGTCCCGATTATTCTGTGGATTGGTTGTGGATATTTTATATATATAAAATGCGGGTTTTTCCCTGGTTTGGGACTTGCAGGAGTTATCGGCACCATTTTCCCAGTTTTTGGGTTGACCAAAAACAGAGGAGATGCTGCCCAATTTTTCCGTAAATCCTGAATTAATTTAAAAATGAATTTAAAATGATTTTTGAAATTTATTCGATATTTGATTTTTGGGTGACGACCGTATCGGTCAATGGACCCGGCTAAGTGCAAACGATACCGGCCCCGCCCGGACGTTGAGACAATTAGCCAAGATGAGGATCGAACCATTATCTGAGACTTACTATTTATCTTTATTTTTATTATTTATTTTCTGTTTTCTATTTAATTTCTATTTCAGTTTAGGACTAACGACAGTTTATCTTATTTCAATTTATGTAAATAAATTGTAATGGGCATAAGCCCAGCTGGCTGGTCTGTGACTGTAATAGCTTAGATTTTCTGTCTTTTCTGGTTTTTCGAGTTTTTGTTATTAACGATTAAAATGATTAAAAAGGTATTTTTCGTATGAAATTAATTATTATTTTCTCACCTAAAAATTGACGAGTTTATTAATAATTAAAAATCACGTATTTCTCACTAAAATAAGAAAGATTAGCTTTATAACTATATTTATAAAAATTACCAAGTTTTCATAAATAATCTGGCAGCGACGGTGTTTTTTCGAATTCAAAAGTTAAGATGATATTTTCCCTCGTATTAAATCAATGCACTTAATAACCGTGTTTTTCTGTATTTGGTTAATTAAAGAACTAAAATTGGACTAGGACGCAAATAGAGATTTCAACTAGCGTAGCTAGGTTGGTAAACCTGATATCTGAGTCTAATTCTCAATCGTAGGATTTCGAGGACTGTACTAGCATCAACCCGGAATCAACAAACGAATCCAGTCAATAAAGCAAAGGCAAGTACATTTTGTGTTAGTTTACAATTATTTAGTAATCGTTTTAATGCAAGTTTAAACCACGATGCAACACGGAACTCTCTCTGAGAGCACTGACTGTAACTACTGTAACTATTGGGGACTGGGGGAGTAGTGTAATGAGTATGACCACATCCAAAACTGTATACTGACTGTGTTAGCTTACCCCTCATACACACGGGGATAAGCCATATCGTATCAATATGATACAACTGTACAACCCAAGCCGGTCATATTTATTGCCTATTCACATCACAGAAACTGTAACTGTTTTAAAACTGTACGTAACTGCTTAGTTGATTTTCAAAATTGTTTAAAAGTGCATGATTCTATTATTATTTCAATTGTTAAATTAGCATGAATTGTATTTTGCTCCCTCCTGACTGGAGACCAACATTTTAGGTATCACTGATGAGACTTTGTTCCGCGATCCCAAGACGAGGATTTCGAGACTGATGAGCTATTTGCCTAGAGTTTTCTTTTCTTCTTGATGTATGTAGAAAATGGTTTAAGTTGTATCTTTCATTCCATTGTAAGTTTAATAAAGTTTTAAATTTCTGAATTTTGAGTTGTGACAAATATAGTGTTGTTGTATGGTTACCTGCTACTGAACAGCTTACTGCCGCCGTCTCAACAACGGTACAGGCTGGGTATGATCCGGTTCGACCCAATTAGTTGGGATCGGGTCGTGACATGTTTTTAGTGGTGGCCCATGCAGGTCTGAACAACAACTTAGGAAAACATATTTAGAAATAATTAGAACACTAGAACATCAATTTGTCACAACATAGGACCGAAATATATTATAAATAAATATTTTTGTTTGATTATAGACTGGTAGGATACCTTGTTTATGTTTACATCCTAAACCTTCCAGATAATGACCATTGACAAGACCAATCCTGCTGGCGATGAGGTGTCATCTCCGGATCATACCCCATCTCCTCAACCAAGTCCAGGGTTTATTCCCTCGCAGCTGATTGACCGTCCCCATAATGCATCCAGTGAAGTTTTCACTACACTGGCGATTCCTACCTCTTCTCAAAATAAGTTGCATTTCCTTGGTAGAGTACCCATTCCTGTTGCTCCACCAGTACCAGCAAACACCTCCCAAATGGTTGCCCTATTTCAAGTAATCATGGAGTCCCAGAAAGCTCAAGATGAAGCCCAGCAGGAACAGATGAATATCACGAGAGAAGACATGAAGAACGTCAATGATGTAGCCTTAGCTATCTTAAACCAAGTTGGAGCGGAACCTCACCCTAGGAGGGGTACCCCTGAAATCTAGAAGACATTTTGAGCCCTATCCGGTAGTTATATCGTAAGAAGCTATTGGTTTGTGACTACTGTAAAAGGCCTGGTCACCAAGCCAATTTTTGTCGTAAGAGATTGGAGAAATATTTGGTATGTGGATCTGCTAAACATCGGGTAAAGGATTGCCCCTTATCTTTCCATCATACCAGAATACCTATCCCAGCAACACCTGTTATGCCACAACCTAGGGACTCTCTTCCTATCCAGCAGACCTTGCCTTCTACAATAAGGCATGATGCAGACTCGAGGTTCATAGAAGATGAAGCAGTTGGAGACTGCTCATGCAAGAGCCAGAACCATGAAGAATAGTACCTAGGACTGCTGAATAGCATTATCTATTTTTTTGGAAGTTGTAACAGGATGTCCTTAGATCAATCATGAGAGTTTTTGCTGTAATTCTCCACATGAATAAAATTCTTAGTTACACCTTTATGGCAGATGTTTTTCCTGATAGTCTTTCCGGATTATCCCAGACCTAGACATAGGATTCACCATTGACCTAGTCTCCGGCTCTTTCCCTATTTCTAAAGGATGTTACAGAGTCAACCCGAAGGAGGCCAAGAAGATGAAGGACCAGATCAATGAAGGCTCTAGGATTTATTCAGGGTAGAACTTCACCTTAGGGAACACCTATCTTATTTGTGCCCAAGAAGGATGGAACAACGGATGTGCATCGATTACCAGACACTAAAGAACAAGTACCCTCTGCCCGGATCGAGGATCTGTTTGATCTGTTTGTGTGGAGTTAGGGTGTTTCGAAGTTTGACTTAAGATCTGACTACCATCAAATTAAAGTCAGGAAGGAGGACATTTCCAAGACGGCATTCAACACCAAGTATGGATTCTTGGTCATGTCGTTGGACTGACAAATATTCCTGCTGTGTTCATGAATCTCATGAACGGAGTTTTTCATGAGTATTTGAATCAGTTTATCTTCTCCATAGATAACATTCTGATATATTCGAAGACTGAAGAAGAGCATGAAGAACATCTGAGGAAAGTTCTAGAAATTTTGAAAAAAAAAAATTTTATGGTAAGTTATCTGAACGTGGATTTTCTTTAACAAGGTAGATTTTTGGCCATGTTGTCAAGAGAAGAAATTTCAATAGAAGATAGCTGCTGTTGAAAAGTGGTATACCCCAAGTTCAATTCGGAAGTTTCTTGAACTTGGCTGGCTACTATCAGAAGTTCGTGAAGGATTTCGCCAAGATTGCTGAGCCGATGACGAAGCTCACTTGGAAGAATGAAGAGTTCATCTGGACGAAAGATTGCCAGGCGGTACTGAGGAGCTGAAGAAGAGACTTACCACTACACCAATCCTTGCGCTACCCGCAGGAACCGGTGGTTTCTCAATTTACAGTAATGCCTCTGGAAAAGGACTGGGTTGCGTTCTTCAACAACATGGAAAAGTAATTGCTTACACATCTAGGCAACTACAGACTCATGAGAAGAATTATCCCACACCTAATTTGGAATTTGCTGCAATTATCTTTACCTTGAAGCTATGGAAGCATGATTTTTATGGAAAGGGAGTGAAAATATATACGGACTACAAAAGTCTGAAATATGTCTTCACTCAGAAGGAGCTGAGAAATTAGACAAAGAAGATGGCTGAAGCTGATGAAGGATTTCAACATCGACCCGCTATACCACCTGGGTAGGGCTAATGTGATCGCTGATACACTTAGTCGATACCCAGTGGCGATGTTCTTAACCAAGGAGTGGCACCTACTAGAAGACGTCGAGAAGCTTGAACTGGAGGTTATACTACCTGGAGATAGAAGGACGGAGCTGGATGCTGATTCAGTGTTGATGAAGTTCGAGGCTGATGGACAAAATCAAGAGGACGTAGTTTCAAAACGAGGCACTTTGCAGGCTTAGAGATCAAGTGTTGGCAGGAACACTTGAGGGTTTCTAAATTGATCAGCAGTGGAACTCTAAAGAATGGTATGAGACTTTACGTATCGGTTGACAAACGGAGGAACGAGTTGATGAAAGAAATGCACCAGTCGCAGTATTCCATATATATTCAGGAGCTAATAAGATGTATCGGAATATGCCTCCATTGATTGGTGCTATGGAATGAAGAAGGATAATTCCAGGTATGGGATTAGATGTGAATTTGTCAACATAAGGAATTTAGCAAGAGAACAACAAGTTTGTTGCAGCCGCTGGACAATTTGGAGTGGAAGTAGAAGCATATAACAATGAACTTTGAGTAAGGATTGCCTTGTTCCCAATGAGGAAAGGGCACCAATTGGATTATAGTGGACCGACTGACTAAGTCAGCACACTTTATTCCCTTCAAGGTTAGTTCATTCACCGAGAAGTTGGCAGCATTGTACGAGAGGCACCCCTACCGGATTTATGGAGTACAAACCGGCGGACAATCAAAGAAGATAATCCAGACGCTTGAAGATATGTTAGATCTTGTATTTTGAAAATTGGAGGGTCTTGGAGAAGATCATTTTAAATTGGTAGAGTTTCCTTACAACAACTACCAAGTTAGCATCGAAAATCAGTGGAGTTTGAAGAAGGAAAGAGCGTCTTTTGTGAAGATTTTCTCCTACCAGAGAAACCAGTTGCAAGCGTAGTCAGAGGTGAGAAGAAGATCAGATTTTGAGCTATCACTTAAACTCCTACTTCTTATCTTTTCGTTCTAAACTTGACTGATGCTGCTAAATTAGCCTAGTTTTGCAAGCTATCTTTTTGTCAAGCTTGATCATGACGGTATTTTATTGGGTGCATCCACTAATATATTGTCTAATCAGGACCGGTGCATGATGGTCTGATCAACCTCGTGTACTTTGGTTCGCTTTTGTATTTTTCTACATGGATGATATCATAAATGAAATTTGTTCCTAAACCGTCTCATCCACGACTGCCTTGAAAATTCTTATTGTTGGACCTGAGTTACGGGCGTAGTACCCGTAGCTGTTTGATTCTCCTATCCTACTTTGCTTTAAATTTCGAGGACGAAATTTTCTAAGGAGGAAATTGTGAAACCCATATTCTTGTAATTAATTATTAAATAGTGTTTTAGTGTTATTATTAGTATTTCTAAAATTATTATTATTATTATTATTATTAAATATTTTTGGAGTGCAAATGATTTTGAAAATAATAATAACATGGACTTTCGGATTTCAGACCCAGACCCGAGTCCGAACCCAGACCGAGGCCTGAGCCAAACCCATATCTTTTTATTTCTTTCCAATTTAATCTGACTTGGTTTACAAATTATTTAATAAAAAAAATATTTTTGTACGTTGGTGAGCTGGTCCCGAAGGACCAGCATTTTCGTGTGATGACTCCCTCTCCCATTCCTATTTCTTACTCACCCTCAACTTCTCTGGACCACACGAGCTCAACCAACTCCCCTTAATAAATTCCTACTTTCCCCACTCCCATTCACAGAGAACAACCTTTTCTCTTCTTTCACTCGTAAACCCCATCTCCCTCTATTTACTCACCCCACTCTCCCTTTATTACTTGCACGACCCCCACTCTTCTCATTTCACAGAAGACTAATAACTCTCATTTCTCTCTCTCTATACCTCTACTCTACTTCCCCCACTCCACTCTTACTCTTTCACAGAGAGTAACTGATCTACTCTCCTCACCAACCCCTTTATTCCCGAAGTTTCCCCGAGCTCCACGCCATCTAGCTCCTAGCGGACCCGTGCCAGAGCTTCCCTCGGCGATTCCCCTCCCTCGCCAACGTCCGGCGATCCCCGCCGACCCGTGCTCCGCTGTTCCCTCGCGCGCCCCCGTGCGACAGCACCCCGTCGGCCTCCCTAGGGCCGACCGCCCCGCGGATCCGCCACCTCTGGCCGCGCGACCCCCTCGCGGCAGTGCCCGCCGGCGCCCTCGCTCCCCGCGAGCGCGCGTCCGCCCCCTTCGCGCCTCCCTCCGGCCGACAGCGCCGCCTTTGCGCACCGACGCCGACGTTTCCCGCTGGCAGCGCCGACTCCCTCGGCGACTCCCCGCGCCCCTTTTCGGCAGCGCCCTTGTCCGCCCTCTCCCCGTGGCCAAGCCCGACTCCGGCGTGCCCTTCTGTGCCCTGTCGCCAGGACCCTAGTCGCTGTTCCCTGTCGCGGCGATCCCCTCTGGCTGATCCCCTGCCGCGGATCTGTCCGAGCTCGCTTTCCCTTGCTGTTCCCTGGCCGTGCCCTGCTGTTCGGGACAGCCCCTGTCCAGCGCTATTCGCGGGAAATCGAGTCCGATCAGTGGAATTTCGTATCCCGAGTCCGAGGCAACCCTTCGGATTCCATCATTTTGGGTAATCTCTGATAATCACAGTAGTTCGTCCCCTGTCTTGGTCGATGATGAGAAATGGTCCCCGATTCCCTTTGGAAACTCGATTTTAGCGACGTCGTAATTTTTCGAGACTTTTGGAGAGGTCCTGTGAATTACTTTGGATTCTCGGAATATTGCGCGAATGGATTTTTGGTATGTGTTAGCTTTCCGGATTTTTCCGGGAACGTTCTGTGATTTGTGAAATTGGAATCGGACTTCCAAAATTATTTCGGGTCGTCCCGATTATTCTGTGGATTGGTTGTGGATATTTTATATATATAAAATGCGGGTTTTTCCCTGGTTTGGGACTTGCAGGAGTTATCGGCGCCATTTTTCCAGTTTTTGGGTTGACCAAAAACAGAGGAGATGCTGCCCGATTTTTCCGTAAATCCTGAATTAATTTAAAAATGAATTTAAAATGATTTTTGGAATTTATTCGATATTTGATTTTTGGGTGACGACCGTATCGGTCAATGGACCCGGCTAAGTACAAACGATACCGGCCCCGCCCGGACGTTGAGGCAATTAGCCAAGATGAGGATCGGACCATTATCTGAGACTTACTATTTATCTTTATTTTTATTATTTATTTTCTGTTTTCTATTTAATTTCTATTTCAGTTTAGGACTAACGGCAGTTTATCTTATTTCAATTTATGTAAATAAATTGTAATAGGCATAAGTCCAGCTGGCTGGTCTGTGATTGTAATAAATTAGATTTTCTGTCTTTTCTGGTTTTTCGAGTTTTTGCTATTAACGATTAAAATGATTAAAAAGGTATTTTTCGTATAAAATTAATTATTATTTTCTCACCTAAAAATTGACGAGTTTATTAATAATTAAAAATCACGTATTTCTCACTAAAATAAGAAAGATTAGCTTCATAACTATATTTATAAAAATTACCAAGTTTTCATAAATAATCTGGTAGCGACGCTGTTTTTCTGAATTCAAAAGTTAAGATGATATTTTCCCTCGTATTAAATCAACGCACTTAATAACCGTGTTTTTCTGTGTTTGGTTAATTGAAGAACTAAAATTGGACTAGGACGCAAATAGAGATTTCAACTAGCGTAGCTAGGTTGGTAAACCTGATATCTGAGTCTAATTCTCAATCGTAGGATTTCGAGGACTGTACTAGCATCAACCCGGAATCAACAAACGAATCCAGTCAATAAAGCAAAGGCAAGTACATTTTGTGTTAGTTTACAATTATTTAGTAATCGTTTTAATGCAAGTTTAAACCACAATGCAACACGGAACTCTCTCTGAGAGCACTGACTGTAACTACTGTAACTATTGGGGACTGGGGGAGTAGTGTAATGAGTATGACCACATCCAAAACTGTATACTGACTGTGTTAGCTTACCCCTCATACACACGGGGATAAGCCATATCGTATCAATATGATACAACTGTACAACCCAAGCCGGTCATATTCATTGCCTATTCACATCACAGAAACTGTAACTATTTTAAAACTGTAACTGCTTAGTTAATTTTCAAAATTGTTTAAAAGTGCACGATTCTATTATTATTTTAATTGTTAATTTAGCATGAATTGTATTTTGCTCCCTCCTGACTGGAGACCAACATTTTAGGTATCACTGATGAGGCTTTGTTCCGCGATCCCAAGGCGAGGATTTCGAGACTGATGAGCTGTTTGCCTAGAGTTTTCTTTTCTTCTTGATGTATGTAGAAAATGGTTTAAGTTGTATCTTTCATTCTATTGTAAAAGTTTAATAAAGTTTTAAATTTTCGAATTTTGAGTTGTGACAAATATAGTGTTGTTGTATGGTACCTGCTACTGAACAGCTTACTGCCGCCGTCTCAACAACGGTGCAGGCTGGGCATGGTCCGGTTCGACCCAATTAGTTGGGATCGGGTCGTGACAAATACGGTTCAGTACCTTCTCATCGGAGCAGTGAACCACACCTACAACCAAACAAGGACAAGGTGTGGCAAACTAGTCCACGATAAATTATTGTACCAAGCTGCAATCAGATATAAGTACCCAAACCAAAGGTACCTATACCTAACGGATATGGCAGCCTAACCATTCTAAGTGAATGTAGTTTAAGAACAAACCTCCAATATATGGACTCTATGGATAAAATGGGATCGATATAGTCCCCACTTGGGGCACCATGGGCCTCAAGCATAACCGTTCATCGAACATGCAAGCAATAAAATAAATGGGTCGTAAACCTACATCTCCGACGGAGCGTACGGTCATAAGAAAAATGTGTATAGTAGCCTATACGCTAAGGATATATCCTCCCCACCCAATGCCTATATGTTGCTTTAATAACACATAACCTCTATAACCGCTAAGTCAAACTATCATGCAATACTATTAGCGAATAGCTCTATCGCACGGCTTATACGTACTGGTAGCCAGCCAGTCACGCATGTCTGAGTTTTACATGCGACTCGCAACTCTGTGGTACAAATGAGTCAAGGCCTATGAATGCAACACATAAAGGGTGGTCCCTTAAATCTAAGTTCAATGTGTATGAACATAGTACATAGCAGAAAATATAACTGAACAGTAAAATTCTATCTAATTATGCCATGTATCACAGTTTATTTTACAGAATATTAATAATAAGTAAATGCATAAAATATGAGCTAAAATAAATAGACATCAAATGGCAAGGTATCTTGCCTGGAGGTAGTGTATAGAATGGCGACGTCTGGTGACTCAAATCGTCAGAATAGTGAAGCAACGAAAGCCAACTGTTACGAACGATCTCGAATGCTGAAATAAACATCACGAACAATTTTGGCATAAAAGAAATACCCAAAAAATGCCTATCCAAAAGTCCAATTCTGGATACAGAGGCAAATCATAATTTCGGGTCAAAATGATGTCCGCCGTTGGACCCATTTTGTACTGAAATGCGTGCCAGTACCTACGGTCCCTAAAGTCATCAAACTAAATGTCTATGGGTCCGGTTTGAGGAGACGAACCCAATCATATGTCCAAAGTTGGATTTCGACGGGCCATACACAATTTTGTCCGTTGGATCGGGTCGTTGGCTTGCCAAAAAGACATTCCGGTTGACCTTCTAAGAATCGGACCAAACTTGGCATACATGACCAAAAAATAATTCATTCCTGTTAGTGCAAGTTTTGTCTCGATACGACGAACGTGCACAAAGTTATCGGCTAGTTTGCAAAGGGTCGATACGGGGGTATCTTGACGGATACGTACTGATTTCGTCACGCACGGACAGCGAAATCGAGTTCCGTCAGTTCCCATATGTCGAAAACATCTATACACGCCTTTCGATGCTTATGTGTTGCGACCACGTCGTCCGGTTTGTCAGGGTGCACGATATATCGGGAAATTTTCTAGAATTTCTACACTTTTGAAAACAGTTTTTCGTTAAATTAGGAAACCGATTTCTCGACGCACAGTCGTCGGAATCAACTTCTGTAAAGTGTGTTATGTAGCCCTATATGTTGTATACATGTTTATTTTAATGGATTTCTAGGTTTCTCTTTGGATTGACTAGAGGTGGCCTTCCAAGTTGGTTCCAGAGATAGCCTTTATGGTTATGTTATGAGGCAACTTTTTTGGATTTTTGAAGGAAATTTTCTCGAAAATTTACATCAGGTTTGTCCAAAAAGGTTACGGGATATGAAGCTAGTTAGGTAGTCTCTACAATGAATCAGTTAGGAAAGAAAACGACCTATCATGTGTTGAGAGAAGTGTATGGAAAGAGGAGTACCTGGCAGTAGTTGAAAACAGGGCATGCCCTATTCTGGTCGGGTTTTCTGAGTTTTCGGTGATGTGGCGGCTGTCGACGATGAGCAGGCAGTCGGGTAGTGTCGCGAGGGTGTTAGGGTTCTATGGAAGTTATTGTGCGGGGCTTTTGTGGAGTTTCGAAGAGGAATTTTAACAATTCCTTTACAAACACAGCAACGTATATATGCGGTGCTTATAACCTATTTTTGTTTGGATTTGAATGAGGTTTAATGCAGGGATTGCTGCGAATCTATGACATATCAAAGGAGAATTTGGTTAGGGAAGGATTTGATAGAATTTGGAGGATTGATTTTGATTTGAAATTTAAATTTTGGACCTCTCAAGCTCGTTCGCTGAGACTGGGATGAGCTATCGGGCTGGGGCCAATGTTGTTCCTTCTGGAACAGTATGGTCCTGGTCACTTTCTCTTCCCTTTTTCTTATTTTTTAACTAATACATATATACATAAGTATATATTACTTTATACATATAGGTATACTACTAGGCATAACTATGTGTACACTATAATTCCAAGCAAATGATTTTCAAAAAAAAATCTAAAACTACTAAAATACTCATAGAGATATTTTTAGTAAAATAATTTGTAACAATATACTAAGGGCTAATATTTTCATACTAGTTTGTATAGGAAAAAAATCATATATTTATTTACTACTTATTTTAATGGGTATGAAAACCATGATATATTACTAATTTTTTTAAAGAAATTATAATAACAAAAGAATATGGAGTTTTTATAGATAGTAGGCTAGTCAAGGCACTTGGTAGTACTAGTCGTGCTATACTGTGTAGCCAGTGTGCAAAACAACATTTATGCAAGACTAAGAATATATTTATAATTAATTAACAAAATAATTTAAAACAATTTATTTAAGGGTTATAAAGTAATAAAAAATCCTTAAAATTTGGGGGGTTTATAGAAATTTCGAAATGGTCAAAGAAATGATGAAAACCATGAACGCCAGCTTAGCATTTCTGGCAAAGAATATCACAGAGTTGAAAGCAGCTCAAACCTCATCCCAACCACCATTTCAAGCTCTAGAACCATAGAATAATGTGGAGTCCAATACCCTACATCAGCCAACTACAAGTCATCACGTAGTGTTACCACCCGCGGCTAGCGACTATACCCTGCTACAGGCATCTGGGCCAGCAGTATCAGGAGTGGTTCTCGAAGCCATTCGAGATATCCGAGCCCGAGCTGACGCCAAAGATAGACAAGAGTCTCGACAAAAACTGGGGCTTAAACCAACCCTTCCTAGTTGAATGGAATAGGGTAATCTATCCCTTCAAATTGAAACCGGTGACCATCACTCCTTTTGATGAGAAGGACTCCTCCATCAACATCTGAATTACTTCAGCACTACGACGAGACACTTGCCGAGAGACTATGCCCTCTGTTTGTCGGCGCTTTGAGAGGAGTCGCCTACGAGTGGTTCTGTAGTCCCCCAGACAAATGTGTGTCGTCCTTTGACTACCTTTAGCAACTTTTCCTATCTCGATTCTGTGAACCAAAAATGGACATGACGATGTCCACCTTGTTGGACACCACTCAGAAGGATAAGGAATCTGCCCTAGCATATATAGAATGGTTCTGGCAAGCCGCACTGGGGCTACCACCTGGGGTGTCTGAGTCAATCTTAATTGACACTTGTCGGAAAAGATTTTCACCTATGACAAAATTATGGATGGGTTCTTCTGGCCACGCAGACTGGGCGGCATTCATTATCAACGCCGAAGATGCAGAGAAGAAGGCCAAGGAGGCCCACTTATTGGGAATGAACTTTCCAAATAAGAATAGCAGGAGATCTACTGGGCGTCCCAGCAACAATGAGCGAGAACCCAAAGCAAAACAGGTTATGACCACAAGTCTCAATCAGGGTACTGCTCCTGCTCAGAAACCTGAGAGAACCTCGATCAAAAAAGGGAACTATTCGTTCAAAGATGAAGATGTCTTGCAATTACTCAACGTCCTACTTGAGGGCAAGAAATTTACACTTCCGCCTCCTAGATGCCCTGACAAAGTGGACATGGTGGATGATCCCAAATACTGCCATTACCACCGGTATGTTCACCACCAAACTAAGGACTGTTACATCCTGAAGAATTACCTGCAGTGATTAGTTGACGCGAATGTACTATCGCTGGACTTTAAGGAAAAGGTGGTATCCGCCAATATTGTGACCCTCCAGATCGGCAGGTTTTTGCCTACAAAGGCATATGACGGGGCCATCCCTATTCTAAAGACAACTATGGAGGTTATTAACCTCCCGACTGCTCAAGCCTCGAGGTTGGCACCAGTTAAAATGCCTCGGAAAGAGGTCATGTTGGTACACCTTGATCTCATCGACGACCTAACCAGACCTGCCACACGTCATGCTGTTAAGACGAGAGGCAGAAAGGTCAAATCTTGCAATGATGTCTCTGCCTCGTCCGACGAAGAAAGGTGCAAAGCAACCAGGACCGGTCTAGAGTACTCTCATAACTATGACCATGTCCCAAGCAAAGTGATGGCGTCGGTTGTGACACCAGCGGCTCCCGGTGCTTCTGAGCCAGGTCCATCTCAACCTTCAATGACAGATAAACAAAAGACAAAAGGAGGGGCACTTTGACAAACCCCTAATAAAGGATACTGCTGCAGGGTTAACCCGATCGTATAATTTTGACATTTTGGCATAATTAGCCAATACTCCCGCCAGATTGTCGCTATTCGAACTTCTCTGCCTTTCCAAGAAGACCCGAGAGGCACTGACTGAGGACTTATAAATACCGAATCCTATTTAGGATAGATACGACTACCGGACGAAGATCCTGCTGCATGTCCCAAATGCCCCAGTATGATAGAAGCAATGTCCAATATCACATTCTCACAACAGGACATGCTGTTAAAGAATAATAGGCATGCCCGATCCCTGTACTATACAAGGTATGTTGGCACTATCAAGGTCGATCGTATGCATATCGACTCTGCCTCATCCGTGAGCGTTATCCCTCACCGTCTGCTACATACCTTGGGGACCCAATGCATTGGCTTTCCGCAACCCAAACCACGATCAGTGGTTTCAATAACGGCAAGAGTTATCCAAAGGGAAAAATTTGCTTGAAAATTCAAATTGGCGACCTGAAGACTTAAGCAACTTGCTATGTCATTGATGCAGACGTCTACTATAACATCATGTTGGGGCAACCCTGGATTCATGAGCACATGATTGTGCCATCTACCTTACACCAATGCTTCAAATATGTCAATAGCGATGGAGTAGTAAAAATCAAGTTTGCGGACATCGATCCCATCAAAGGGGTTAATGTTTACTACACAGAATCTTGATTATTCCGAAAGAACCACTAGAGGGATTCAGGTGAAGATGCCGATGATGAAGTAGAGGCTTAGACATCCTCTAGAGGGCTTATTTGAGTACGACTAAAAGAATGCCTTATGACATCCGCAACCGAGACTACAGTTCCTTTGGTAGTACGAATGAAAGAGAGGCCACCAACAAGAGAATGCCCTACGTCATCCGTGATCAAGACTACAACTCCTTTGGTAGTAGACTGAAAGGAAGGCCGCCAATAAATGGAAGCCCTCCGTTAAACCGATTATAGTGAAGCTGCGTAGCCCCCGTCATCCTACTCCATCTTTTCCTGCTTCAGGTACTGGGGTAATAAAAATATTATTGTACCCAACTTTCCTACATTTGACAATGTAGTCCTAGAGGATTATTTGCCTATTTCATCAATAAAGGAATGCCTTTGAACTATTTCTCTGCTTTCTCTACTTATTTTCTTGAACAAAATCAGAGTTTATTGCTACAGACACAAATTGCATCTATTTATTCTGTGAAACAAGTACTCCCCGTACGTGACTCCTGCTTTATAGTACCAGCACGGAGGAAAAAGAAGAACCCATTATCTTTGGCCGAGTAGACGGCTCTTGGACTCATACTCTTTGTGAACCAAAGCCTGAAGTCGACACGGTTCAGGCTCACCACTACACCCCATAAGCCAGACACATCATCCAAAAGATGGGCTATGACCTAGACAGTAATATGGGTCTCAATTATAGAAAAGGTCGTCATTTACCCATCAAGATTAATGTACCTAAGGGCAAATCTGACCAATATTACCAGAGAACCTGCTGGGGCCGCGGATATGTTCAGCCTAAAGCACCTAAAGTTCGATGGTGCAAGAAAGCAACACACTCATCCTCTTCAGATTCCTCATATGATTCTGACATCAGTATCGGGGAGGTGTTTCGTAAAACATTGTCAGTAAACATGACGTCAGTAGATCAAATCAACAAAGACAATAAGCCATTCTTCGAACCTCTCAAAGTTGAAACCTGGGCTCAACAACTTGATGCCCAATGGGAGAAATGCTACAAACTGTGCAAACCGCCTACTGAAGATGAGGTTGTATAAATTGACCTAGGAGATGACTCTTCTCCTAAATCGATCTTCATCAGCAAAAGTTTGAAAGGAGAGGATCGTGAGTGTCTTATTGAACTTATAAGAGAGTACATAGACGTCTTTGCCTGGAGCTATGAAGATATGTTGGGCTTAGACCCAAATGTCGTCGTACATAAGCTGAATATCGTACCTAAGGCTAAGCCTGTGAAGCAACAACAACGACATTTTTTTCCCAGATACTATGAATGCTATTAAAGCTAATAACGAGCGGTTTCATCTGTGAGGAACAACACCCAAATTGGGTAGCTAATATTGTCCCAGTCACTAAGAAGAATGGGAATATCCGAGTCTGTATAGATTTTTGCGATCTAAATGCCGCCTACCCAAAAGACGAATTCCCGTTACACATTACTGATGTGATGGAAGATAACACCTGCGGGCTTGAGCATATGTCTTTCATGGATGGCCACTCTGGATATAAACAGATCATGATGTTCCCAGATGATGAAAAACATACGTCATTCTGGACTCCGATAGGGGTAATATGTTACACAGTGATACCCTTTGGTTTAAAGAATGTAGGTGCTACGTATCCGCGTGGCATGAGTACTATATTTTACAAACACTTGTGTAAGACAGTTGAATGCTACGTCGACAACATCGCAGTTAAAAGTCACTTTCATGGAGATCACCTCCATAATTTAAGAATCGTATTCGATTTGATGAGGATACACCAATTAAAGATGAACCCAGCCAAGTCCTTCCTGGGGGTATCTAGTGGCAAGTTCTTAGGTTTTATCGTTACTTCAATGGGTATCCATATTGACCCAGAGAAGACAAAAGCCAGCATTGAAATACAACCGCCAAGGAACCTCCGTGAACTTTGCGGTCTTCAAGGACGCTTAGCATACATCCGAAGGTTTATCTCTAACCATTCAGGTCGTTGCAAACCCTTTACTGAGCTAATAACGAAAGAAGTATCTTACGTTTGGATTGAAGAATGCCAACTAGCCATCGAAGATACTAAAAGATACCTTACAAGACCCTCCAGTCCTAGTCGCTCCAGTCATGGGTAGATCTTTTCTACTGTATGTTCGAGCCTTGAATCACTCTTCCGGAGCCCTGTTAGCTCAGAATAGCAATGCAAGTCACGAACAAGCTGTCTATTACCTCAGTCGTCTGCTGATCGGGGCCGAGCACTGGTATACCCCAGTAGAGAAAGAGTGCCTCGCCCTCATCTTCGCCATCCAGAAACTCAAACTTATATAGTGGAACAGACAGTTCATGTCATCTCTCGGGTTAATCCCCTCAGGGTCCTCATGACCAAACTATGGGCATTAAATTCACGTTTTGCCACATGGGCGATACTATTGTCTCCTTATGACATAATTTTTGTCCCACTTTTATGGTGGCCCATGCAGGTCTATTTTCGCAAAAGATTGCGAACTTGTGGTAGTACTTAAGTTAGTTATACTAATGCAAGCCTGTGACTAGAAAATTGCTCATTCACAATTAGGATTGATTTAATTTTGGAGAATGACTAGAACTAGGAGTCCCTTATTCAATTTCACCCTTGGGTAGTTAAGGTTGCTAATTAGGCCATGTGATTTAGCCAATGATTTATTGAATTCAAAACCCTATAAGATATTTGATAGGATGATAGTATCAAAGGTGGGTAGACTATTCGCTTGATAAGTTAGGTCTTCCTAGAATTCATGCTCTAACCTTGATAAATTGTTAAAAAGATTCTTTTTGCCCTCTTTAGATATTATCCTCATATCGTAAGGTTCGAATTAATTACTTATATCATGTTTTACCATATTTTATAATTTTGTCTCTATTATCTATGAATCTCGCGTTAGTTTATTTCATTTAAACTTTTCCTTCAATCATTTGAATATCCATGAGTTAGAGATTAGAATGTTTGTAATTCTCTTATCTTCAGTTATTTCCTCCCTAATCAATTATTCTATTTTCAAGAATTGAGACTTACAATACAAATACTTATACTTTTCCTATTTTGATTATCTTGTAACTTGTTTGAATTTCTATAAGCTCCTTGAGATTCTTATAAATATATTGAAATAATTTTTTGATGACTTACAATGGCAAGGCAAATACGCATTGTCCCCTTTTATTTTAATTATGAATATTGCGGGTTCATTGCAGCCAGCAGCGCAATGACGTGGCATGACCCCTAAGTTAAAATAATTTCAAGTAAGCGTAGGTTGTCAAATATTATTCAAACAATGTCTTAACTGTCATATTTAATTTTTGAATTTTTATGTCAATACGGGATAGAGTAGATAGAGTATTTGATACCGTATTCTTATTTGAGTCATGGAACCAAGAGTTTATTGCAGCTAGATGTATACTGGCGAGGCATAGATTATCGGTAAAATGACTTCGGATATGCATACTATTTTCGAATACCATAGAGGCTACATCTTTTATTGGCATATAACTATTATTTTTTCATGATCCACAAATCTTGCACCTGTTGGAACGAATTGTAAAGCCCAATACTCTAGAGGGGGTTGAATAGAGTAGGCAGCAAAATTTAGCTAATTAAAAATGATAGTAGAAAAATCACATAATATATCAAAAGTAAGTAAATGAAAAGTAGAGAGCAGAGATCAAAAGCAAACACACGGATGTATACTGATTTTCCTCTTGTGAGGACTAGTCCAGTCGGAAGAACTCTAGCTTCCAGTTGAATCCACTATTAGAAAATTCTGCAAGTTTTCATATGAAGTTCTTGCAACTTCTAAAAATGCGAGCTTTGATTCGAAGTACTCGACCAACTTCAATTGTGAAGAGTCTTTCTTCAATCAAGCCTCTGATTACAATCGCTCTGAAGCTTCTAGACCGTACCGCACTAGCAAATCGACTTGAGGATTATAACTGGCTTGGGATTTAAAAATTAAAGCTCAGAACACTTTGGAACAAGTAGTAGGCTTATAGAGAAGAGATATGAAAGTGAATTGGTGAGTTGAAATGATCGGAATCCTTCTCTATTTATAGTTTTTTCCAAAGGCAGAATTCTGACAGAATTTGGGCAGAATTCGGGCAGAACTCTATGAAAAAATCTCGGTAAGATCCGTAACTATAGGAGGACCAAGTTCAAAATCCAACCTCCACTAACCGAACTCTGGCCGAATTCGGGCCGAACTCGGGCAGAATTCTATTGGAGTTCTGTCAGGGTTTTTGTAAATTAGTTTTGGAATTTTTGAAAAGATCAACCAGTTAGGAAGTAGTTTGGGCTTTTTGTAAGTGGCTTTGTTTTCAAATTGAAAGGATATTTTGAAAACGTTTATTGGATAGCCTATTTGCCAGTATGTTGCAGTATACATCGTATTCCTAGACTCAATAAATATGAAAAATACATTGATTAAATAGAAAAACCAATAGCCCTTTGATGACGCCTTTCTGTCCCCTCGACCCCTGTCCGTTGACCGGGCAGCGGAACCCCCGATGCGAGGCCTCGGACAGGTCGTTGGGCGGTTCAGAGAAATCTTCTTATATGACGCCGTCTTTGGCCCATCAAAAATTCTCCATTGCATATGTCCTGGTTTGACAAAGCTTGATCATGCCTCCTGCATGTCTGAAAGTACATGTTAGGCGAACAAAGCAGTTTGATGCAAGCATAGCAATATTGAATATAGTAGGACAATGCTAAGTTTAAGTAGCAATATGATAGTATTTACATGAATATTAGTGACATCATAATGTTAAACTTAATTGATTAGCCATATTCAAAAACATGAAATAATCATTGGGCTAACAATCTTCCCATTTTTATTATGGCAAAATCAGTTAAGTTTAAGATATATACAATAGATGTATGTATCACTAATAAACACATAATACTAGAATATTGTGTGCCAACTTAAACTTATTTCTCCCCCTTTGACATGATAAAAATAAATAAATAAATAAGCTCCCTCGTAATAAGAGATAAACGAACTCAAGCATAAGTAAAGGAGGAAGGCAAAAATAATCATGATCAAGAATTAGGAGAAGAGTATAACGACAAGTTTAGAAAGTTGCATAACTAAAGTATAAAAAAAAACTTGTCATAACACAAAATAGTTGGTTGAACTTTAAAAAAACAAAATGAAACAACAAGTAGTTTACCAACTAGAAATCTAAAATGACATTCAAAACATAATATGATGTATAAATGTAACTGTAGATTTGAAATAGACCAATAAATGATTTTAATAAACAGTAGATATCAATATAGTAGAAATCAATCATTGGTCATAAATAATTCATGAATTTTTTTTCGCAGATCTAGTATATACCAAATAAATAAAAATATAATGAGACACTTAACAATGATCACAAAAAAATATGATTAGTAATTTGCCCATACAAATTAGTGAATCAATTCCATAAAGAGTATAATCATCAAAAAAGAAATCAAAATAAATATACTAGAATATATGCAAAATCTATACCAAAGTTCATGCATTTGAATTCAATTACCTTAGCATGATATATGTATATCCATTAGATAAATATGAATATAATAAAGACAAAATGCTTGAGAAGGAGAAAGTCAGTCGACTTGAATGCTCTCCCGTAATGCATGATCAGTCTAAATATAGATAATCATGAACTTTGAGATAAACCTCAATAAGAAAAGCCAAATCAACAAGATCATGAACAAATCATTTAAAAATGAGAGAATTTAAAAATAGATAAATAATCATTTATTCTCTCATAAACTTACTAAAATCAAAGATCATGAACAAATCAACAAGATATGTTAAGTAGAAGAATATATGTCTATAATGAACTAGGTATACCACATATTAAGGGTATAAAAGAATTGAAACAATTAATTTACTCCTCTTTAAAATATGCGTATCTAGTTCCTAAGTAGTTTATATGTAATAATAGATAAAATAAATAATCACAAGATCTAAGAAATATCCAAGATATGCCCATTTTCTTTCCTTTGATCAAATGCATATAAATTTCTAAACATAAAAAATATCATCTTTAGGCAAATAAAAGAAATATCCAATGAATAAATGCTTAAAGATGAACAAACAAAATATATCTCCAATATATATATAAAAGAAATATTTCAAGAAATTAAAATATTTTGAAAACTGTCTTTAATAATAACATTTGAGTACCGGGCAGATTCAATAAATAAAAAAAATTAAAAAGACTTTTCAAAAATATGGAATTTATTACGAAAAACTATCTTAATAAATGTTCGAATGCGTCCATTTAGTCCTCAGACTGAAAGCTGGCGATTCAAATCATGGAAAAAATTTTAATAAAAAATCCATAAATCATAAATAAATCCGTTTGAACAAATAAACATAACTAGAAAAATGTCCAAAGAAAAGTGTATTCTAGATATATGGCATGTCAAGGGGATAATTGACTTAAAATAATTAACTACTCCACCTTTACATGGTTATATCCTAAAATAATAGTATAGATAAAATTTAAAAATTAGAGGAATATTTTCAAAAGTAGGAAACTAATTTTATAAAAAATCAAAGTTCGTTTCTTCCCTTTTAAAGCTGTTGCACGGTGTCCATCAGATAACCGTAAGGTTTAAGAGCAAAAACACTTTTAGAGAGAGAGAGAGACATTCAATATGCATGACTTCTCTCCTGCAAAGAGTTACTGTTGTAAACAGAAAGTAACTTGAATAAGAAGATAATAATATAAAGTTCAAATCATTGAATATTACACAAGTTAAAGACGAAATCACAAGACCATAATATTCAATGAGTAGTCACAAGATCATCAAGTCTGAATATCGAATAGTGACAGAAAAATGAATATATCAGAAGATGACAAACATTAACCTATGGAATATCAATGTATATTACCTTTTGAAAAAAAATAATTATATAATATTATCCATCAAAGCTAAAATCCAAAATCCAATATCTAAAATCCAGCAGATAACAATTGTAACTAGATCTCAATAAATCTTTAGTTTATAAAGTATTGATCAATCTTGGGGTTAGCTGTAGGGGTACTGTCCCAGCTATGGAGGTTCACCGGGGAACAATTATGTACCGCTTCGCTTTGGCCTTAGCCGTGGTGACAAACAGACCCTTTGTAGGCTTGTATCCAAAACAAAGCTCTTCTTTAATAACCGAGTATTTAAGAAAAAATAGTGCAATATAAAATCAATTATATTCTATGGACTTAAAAAATTTAGAACAATATAGCATACGGTATAAGATGTATCAATTACATTTATCCATATGTATAACGCCCCAGTCCCAAAAATACGTAGGACTAGGTACATAGACATGCCAGCTGTATACATACGAAGTATATTCCAATATATGGAAACCTCGTATGAATACATAAGCTGTAAAATACAGTGAACCAAGAGTAATCTAATCTCATCCACACAAAATAAAAGAATAAAGAATATCATATAATCAACTATGAATCTTCATTGGTACATGTAGTTGGGCGGAGACAAATCTACTATCAACTATGAAAAGAAATATATCACAAAAGAAAGAGTTTGGCGAGTGAAGCGAAGACGATCAAAGTGCAATCATCATCGAAGACATAGAGATGATCATGGCTACGGCTAGAACACCTGCGAAAGACAAGATCACACACCTGGCGAGGTAACCAGGTCCTCAGAGGGACGTAACAAGAATCATAAAGAACATGCCACATAACTGAATATATATATATATACTATGTCATAAATCACAAGTATAGTAAATAGTCCCACTCGTAACAAGATCCAATACCTCATCATCAAAACAGTGGACTACTCCTACAACCAAACAAGGACAAGGAGTAGCACACTATACCACGATGAGACAATGTCCCAAGCTACTAATGGGACGGGGTGATATGACATTTGACGAGGGTTACCTGACCATTCTAATATGTTTATGCAATAAGAACAAACCTTCAACGCATGGGTACTCTGGCCCAGGAGCAGTAATCTCAGGTATGGCCCCATCAGGATACCAGGGACCTCAAAGCATAACATTCATTAAATGTCAGAGGCCAGGAGTAAATCAGGTATTTGAATCCAAGACCGTATCTCCCGCGGAGATAACCGACAATAAGGAAGTGCATACTTGGCCCATACGTTAAGGAACTGTTCTTCCCACCCAATGCCTAACAGAGTCACATCCATGTCTCATATGCCTCTACTAACTGCTAAGTCTCCTAACATACCTCTATTAGCAGTTAGCCCTAACGCATGCATATGGAAGATCAGTCCATACACAAGGACCCCTACATGCTACTCATCTCACACATCCTCGTGGTACAACTGTGTCAAGGCATATGCAATACACAACAAACGGTAGTCCCCTAACTCTAGGTTCATATCCAATCTAAGGATAGTAACAAAGTAACTAATAATCACTGAGCATGTAGTAAATCAAGAACTATAATAACTGGAAATAATGAACAGTAATATGTAATAAAATGTAGACTGAATATAAACAGTATAATGGCAAGGTATCTTGCCTGGTGTGTCATCCGGTGTGGTACAAAAATCCGACAAGTCCAGTCTTGTCCAATAGCCGTGGTCATTGCGTACGGGTCCAAATTTCACGAGAACATAGGAGTGGAGATTAGAAATGATTAACTAAGATAATTTGAAAAGAATTTGAGGGAGAGATACGTCTGCTATTTTTTTTTAGAAGTTATCTATACTATTTTGAAGACTAGGTTTTATTAGTAAAATTCTTACACAAATACGTAAAATTCAAGAATACATTTTTAGGAAAAATCTAAGTTCATAAAAATAATTTTTTCTAGGTTAAAAACTATATTTTTATTAGTAAAAATAATTTAGATAATATTGGAAATACTAGAAATCATTTAAAACCTGGAAAAGTGCCTTTCTTATTAGTTACAAAAATCCTCGAAAAGTACAAATGGCCTTTGGACTAAAATTCCACGTTTATCAAAGTAATGCAATTATTAATAATAATATTGACAATATATATATATTTCTAGAATTTCTAAAATAATGCAATTATTAATACTGCAATAATACTACTAGTATTATAAGTAATATTAATAATATTACCCATATCATATATAAATGAAATATCATTTCTAATAATAATAAAACTGAAAAATATAATAAGAATAAGAATAAGAATAAATATAATAATAAAGATAATAATAATAATAGTAAAAATAATAATAATACCACTACTAATATAATCCCTCAAAAGTAACTTACAGCTCTCCCCCAATTTATTACTATGAAAGAGAGAGAGAGATGTAGGAAGAGCTCGGGAAACTCACTGAGGCTGTGCGGCGCTTGGCCTGGCGACGGTCGATCGGAGCTCCGAAGGAGAAGGCGAAGAGCGCGGCGGTTCGAGGGGGAGCGGGAAGTAGAAGGAATCGGTGACCGGCGGCTCGGCCTGGCTCGCGCTCGGCGGTAGGGCGCTCCGGCACGACGGGGCGGAGGGCTCCGGGGGCGCGCTGCCCTGGAGGAGGCGGCGGCAGGTGTGGGCGACATCTGTGCTTGGTTACCGCCAGTACAGTGCTGGTCTGGCGGAGGAGGCGCGTCGCCGGCACTGCCGTCGGTGGTTTCGACGTCGGAGGCGTAGACGGAAGCGGGAGGCTGGAAGCGCTCGGTAGGTTCGCCGCTACGATGCTCGTCGGAGGCGACTGCACAAGGGTGCCGCAGCTCGCGAGGGCGTCGGATGGTCAGGACCAGCCAGTAGGCGCCAGGTCTGGGTGACGGCAAGTTTGACAGGTCTGGCCACGGAGGACGCGACGGAGACCATGGTGGAGGTAGGTGTTTTCGGTTTTTTTTCCATTGTCTCGTGTGCTTTTGGGGTTGGTGATGATGGGAGTTTGGCGAGGAGTTGTTGGAAGTACGGGCGATGGTCTGGGTCGATAGGTGCGGTCGGACCGGAGATGGCGGAGATGGGAAATTTGGCGGTGGTTGCCGGTGTTGGTAGGTGATGCGGGTGTGGTGAAGGTGAGGGTGGCGGTGATGGTATTGATGTCCTGGCCGGAGGGTTGTGGCCAGGGCGACGTCCGATTTTGGATGAGACGGGGGTTTCCACGATGGTGGTGACGGGTGATGTTGTGCGCTGTCGGAACAGGACGAAGGAGGGGGTGATGGCAGTAGCGGTGGTGGCTGTAGACGATGGTCGTTGGGTCGCGTCCGTGGTCGGGGTTGGGGACTGGTTCTGACTGTGATGATGGTCGGGGTCAGGATGCGGGTACGGTGATGATCGGAATGACTGATACGGAGGTTAGGGGCGACGGTGGTGGCTGTTATGGAGGTGATCGACGGGTTTGGTTGCCATCGTGTCGGGTTGTGTCTGACACGACGGAAAGGATTGCCCAGAATTGTTGGGCATGAGATGGTGAACTAGTTGTATATGTAACTGTTATATATAGTGGATGGACAGGGAACACAGACACGATGCACTTTGTATTTGTGGAGAATTTTGTGGATGGTAGAAATTTATGGATGAGTACCTCTCCTTATATAGGAGGTGGGAATTCCCAGTTGGATAATGTTTGAATTTGTTTAAATCCCCGTTAGATAATACGCTATTTATTTTAAATCAAATTCAAGAAATTTCGAATCCAAATCTAAATCAATTTAAATCTAATTAAATTACATCCTTCAGTTTAAAATCAAATAAGAAAAATCTACTTTGGAATATAGATATTAATTTAACTATTTAAATAAATCCATAAAATCAAATCAAGATTTAAATTGCCATAAAAATTTCCAAATATGTTTTCCAAAAATACTAATAATATTAATTTTGAAAATTACATTATTATTTAAAAATAACAAAGAAATAATTACGAAATATATAGGTATTCACAAATAATATTTACATAAATATACTTTTCTAGTTTGCCATTTTATAAGAATATTATTTATTATTATAACCGTATAAATGAAAGGCTTTTAATAAATAAAATCATAAACTTGGAAATCTTGGTACGATAGCTAGAATAATTATTATATATATATTTTTGAAACTATAAAATGGAAAGAATGTTTTTCAAATATATGTACGCTCGCACATATTCGCACTCGTCGAGCAATTTCGAAAATTGATATTTCGCGCGCGACGTACAATACAGCTACGCGACGTACAATACAAAATAAAAATCAGTACCAATTTTAAAAAAAATTGTAGTAGAAATTTAGGGGATTTACATCCTACCCCACTTAAAAGAATTTCGTCCTCAAAATTTAGGAGTAATTAGCGTAGGTAGGGTACAAAAGTTTAACGATAAAGAAGTATGAAAGATCCTTTGGGCAAGGCAAGGAAACGATATTTAACCCAAGCATGCAATTAGAAAGTCATTATGGAGATGGAATTGAATGAGGGTTGCTAGTTACACAATGAAACACGAAAGAATTAAAGTTTAAAGTTGGTCATGATAAGTCATGAAATAACTAGATGAAGAATCGACTAGATTAAGGGCAAGCAATTGAGGGAATATAGTCGTTTAGGTTTAGAGTTGAACCATTCCAAGTTCCAATAAGGTCATAAAAATGAATCTAGGGTCGAGGAAAGAGGACGAGTAACTTAAGACGGAGATAATGACACATTGGTAGGTCAGTGGCTAACTATCTCTGTGTAGATACAAACTTCATGGTCATAGGTGAATAGTTTGGCATAACTATCAAGTACAAGCTTCGTCTGGAATAGGTAAAAGGCGAAAGCCAACAAGAGTTCAAGGAATATGTTTTGAATACCAATATGCGATTCAATGACGATGGAAAAATTTCAAGTAGAATTGTCAAGGCAGTCGTGGATGAGCCTCTAGGGGCAAGTTTGACTATGTCTCCATACGCGTAGAATAATATACGAAAAGCGAACCAAAGTGCAATAGGTTGATCAGACAATCATGCACCGGTTCTGATTAGATATTATGTTAGTGGGAGCGACCCAATAAAACATGTCATGATCAAGCTTGATAAGAAAATAAGCTTGCAAAATTTATGCTAAGTTAGCATTAAAAATAGTCAAAGTATAAGTAAGGGACCATGATAAAGGGAATTAAATAGTCCAAGGTCCTTTAAAATCTAAGTCTTGCCCGAGGTTCGGGCCTATACAATCGGCTTGGTTGACTAGATAAGTTAGGGTCCACTGAATTCTATCGTCAAAGTGAACCTATCAAAGTGGTCCACAAAAATGTTGGTTAGGTCGTGAGGTATTCTACCCAACTTACAAGAGTTAAATTAGTAGTGTGAAGGGACAACGAGTTAAGCAATCAAGGTAAGGCACAAAATTGAGCATTTAAAGGAAATCAAGTAGAACATCATCACATATCGGGTTGAAAGAATTTAGTCGAGATTGAGTCTCTATCCGTGGTCGAAAAGTATACCGGTACCATGGTAGGGTTAGGCTTTAGTCTTTATGACCCAAAAATCGTGTCAAGAAAATAGAGTACAAAGGGACATGTTTTAATGGGACAGGATATACCTACATGAAGGTAGGCTCGTCTAGGTCTTGTATGTGCAATTGGTTGGAAGAAAAAGTCTAGTGTCGTGCTCCAAATATCAAAGTCACGATAAGGAACGCCAAATGATCAAAATAGAAAGTGGGTTTTTATAAGGTACTAATTAATGCACAAAAATAAAAGGTTAAAGCATGAAATAAAGGTAATTTAGGAAATTTCATAGATCAAGTTAAGATAAGGTAGAGACACAGTTTCTAGAGAGGATATAGTCTCATAGATAAGGGTATTGTCAAGGGAATGATTCCAATCATTTATAAGTTTCAAACAATTAGATGGTCACGAATAAAGATCTAGATTTGAGGGAAGGTTGAGTGGGTCAAGATAAAGATATAGTTATACAGTTTGGTCGATGACTAACTATACCTGTGTATATGTCATATCATAATCATAGGTGGTATGGCAACTTATTGTGGAATACTTGTATCTTATTAGGGTGACCTTGCTTTTTCTTGGTCCTTCACCAATATATAATCTAATCTAGCAAACTTTTAGTTCCTCGAAAGTTTCTCAATAAAATTTTTAAGATACTCCACCAAAATTTCTAATTATCTTAGACTGCCAAGTGTAATCAAAATTTAAATCTCTAATCAATCTCGAAATAGTCCTTGTATATCGCAAATTGAATATACTTTTTTTTCACCAAAATTTAAATATCCATATTCAAGGCTTTAAACTCAAAATCTAAATAACTTTATAAATCATAAATAATATGACACAATTTGAAATTTGAATTTTTCCTTCAAAGTCGAATTCATATCTTTCAAGATATTAAAATTTTTTTTTTTTTACCAACATCTCTTCAAACTCAAAATTAAATAAACATATAAATCGTACGACTCAATTTAAAACCTCAAGCTCTCTAATAAACCGTAAATCATAAACCCTTCATATTCTCTAGTCATTTACAAAATCATAACTTATAATTTAAAACTCTTTAATAATTTTTGAGATAAACTTTAACATATTACAATCCAAACTTGAACTTAACCGTAAATCATGTGTCACAATTTAAAGATGTTTCTAAAATCGGTTTCAAATCCCAATAAATCATAAACTTTTTCAAAATTTTCAAAAATTATAAATCATAAATTTATTTTCTCAATCTAGCTATCCTCTTGTGTTTACCATCTTGTAATAGCAAAATAAAATTTCAACTATCCTTTGAAGGCGGTAATATGCTACTACCCAACTTGGAATTAACTAATCCTAAAAATCATACTTTTAGGAAAAATGTCTTTATAACTCAAATAAGACCTCAATGTACACTAATTGTCAATGTAATGTTCCTAGCCTTGTGTTTGACCTATAAGCATATAATAGTGTAGTCATCTTCCTAACTGTCACTAAAATAAGAGTTCAAGGTAAAAAGAGTTCAAGCTGGATGCAATTCAAGGGTGGTAATTAGAGTTCAAAAAATTGAAGCAAAGGAGGAGGTCAAGTTTGTGGATGAGATTCCTAGACACTAATCCTATATTGCAGGCTCACATCGGTAAAATTACGTAACCGAAGTGACAAACTCGACCTGCATGGGCCACCACAAAAACATGTAACGCCCTAGTCCCAAAAATACGTAGGACTAGGTACATAGACATGCCAGCTGTATACATACGAAGTATACTCTAATATATGGAAACTCGTATGAATACATAAGCTGTAAAATGCAGTAAACCAAGAGTAATCTAGTCTCATCCACACAAAATAAAAGAATAAAGAATATCATATAATCAACTATGAATCTTTATTGGTACATGTAGTTGGGCGGAGACAAATCCACTACCAACTATGAAAAGAAATACATCACAAAAGAAAGAGTTTGGCGAGCGAAGCGAAGACGATCAAAGTACAATCATCATCGAAGACATAGAGATGATCATGGCCACGGCTAGAACACCTACAAAAGACAAGAGCACACACCTGGCGAATTCGGGCCACGACTTAGAAAGAAGAGAAGAGAGGTGTGTTGAAATGATAAAAATTCTTCTCTATTTATAGGTTTTCCAAAGACAGAATTCGGACAGAATTTGGGCAGAATTCAGACAGAATTATTTGAGAGAATCTCGACAAATAGCCATTGCATCCGTAACTGTAGGAAGACTAAGTTTAAAAACCAACGTCGACTAACTCCGGGCAAATTCGGGCCGAACTCGTGCCGAATTCTATTGGTGTCTAAAGTTAAACGGTAGCAGTATCTTCTTTAGGGTTTTACAAATCGGGTTTTGGGTTTTTTGAAAAGTCAAGCAGTTAGGAGCTTTTGTAAGTAGGTTTATTTTCAAAATAAAGGATATTTTGAAAATATTTGGGGTAGCCTATTTTCCAGTACGACTCAGTGTACATAGTAATCCTAGACTCAATAAATTATGAAAATTACATTGAAAGTGGAAATACAAACTCAATGACAAAATAGCTTTATGTCTTAAACGGTAGCAGTAGCAGTTTTCAGCAGTCATCCAAGTAGCCCTTATATCGAGACAGGATTAGATCAATTATTAAAATTAGGTTTGACCATGACCAATGGGCCAATAATCTCCCCCATTTTGATAATTGACAAATCTTGACCGATATAACATCTCGATCTTAATTTGAAAAAATAATCAAAATTTGTAAGGTTGAAAATTTGTAAGGTACTGTACTTCTGTCTCCTCTTTTGATTAAGTTTTTTTCCTACAACAGATGTTAGATCATTTTTCTCCTCCATTGTCATTTAGTAAAATAATTGTAAAGTGAGGGGCTCTCCCGCAATCTATGCGTAAGAGACGATCGTTAAAGAAATGCAAAGATAATAGATAAAGATATAACATAAATTTCATTGGCAATTCTATAAAAGAAGCATAAACAAAATATAATGCTACGCATAAAATAAAAAGTGCATACTAAGAAAAAATAAAATATATAAAGAATAATATACTAAGAAAAAGAAGACAATACAAACTTAAATAGTAAATGCATACTAATATGAGTTTGAAAAATATCAACTCAGTAAACAGTCACAGTGCTAAAGATAAAGTACTATCTTAGAATATCGGAGCATTTTCAAGTATACATAGACAAATATAGAGTCTAATCAGATACCATCTAGACAAAATAAAATAACGTATAGATCGAAATTCCTCAGCATATAAACAGAGTCATCGTCGTCATCGTGATCAGCATCGCAACCATGTCCAGAAGGACCAGCTCCAGAAGTGCCAGCTTCGTGAGAAGGGTGTGGAGTAGCACCAGAACCACAGTACCAGCCATAAGTGTTACTGGGCTCAAAGAAGTGATAAACCGCCTCATCTTCATAGCGGTAGCCAGAGACAGTAGGATCTCGTAGAAGAGAACTGGTATACAGACTAGTCTGGGCAAAACACAGATCCACAATGGAGTTTGCCAGGGCCTGAAATCGACTAGCATATCGAAACTCGTGTTCCCTCAATGTGTCAGTCACAAAAGCTCGCAAAGAGTTGTGCTCATCCATCTGATCATGTCGCATATCAGACAAGTGCTGGTGAATACCCTCAAAAGATATAGGGTAATCCTGAGGAGGTAGAGGTGGTGTAGTTGGAGGAGCATGAGGAACAGCTGTGCTACGACGAGAGAGCTGAAGGTACTTGGGCTCAGAGTCACAAGCACAAGTGGATAGATCAATGTTAAATTGATGAAAGATGATTGGAAGAATCATCGAGTAAGCAAGGTTCCAGTGCCTTTCACGACAACGATCCATTATCTGAATAATCGTCTTGGGGACAAAAAAATGGAATCACCTTATGAATATGATATAAAGCAGAAATTTCAAGGGTGGTCACATCGTCCTTAGAAGTAGATTTGGGTAAGATAGTGGAGTAGGCGATGCAATACAATTTATAGAAAAATAAGTTCAAATGTGTAGCTTTGAACTTTCCAGAATGAACTCTCTCAGGAGAACAGAGTTCATTTCTGAAACTATTTAAAGTTGCATCTCCGAAAAATTCAAATTCAGTGATATCGTCTAGCGGAGCACCTTCATTTGGATTATCAAGGATTTTTGCTAGGTTGGCATCATTGAATTGAATATCAATTCCAGCGACATGACTCTTAATAGTGAAAGTGTCAAGGGTGAAATTGCAGTAAAATAATCGAATAACATTGGTTGTAATAGGAAATGTGTAAGTGACAAGGTTGTGCAATCCTAATGCTTCAAAGTAAGTTCTGTGGGATGGAAAGATGGTCTACTTGATTGGTGTGCGGGGGCATATGTTGCAAATAGAAAAATCCGTATACCATAATAGGGATTGGTCACGAGTTTCGAAGAAAAGCTCATTGAATGCCCCATCGTCCGATTGGATCGACAAAAAGAGCGATCCTTGGATAGGATTCAAAGACGAGGCTCCTTCACTAGTTGCCGTCTTCTTTCTCTTGAAGGAGTTGTTGATTCTAGGCAAAATTTCTAGAAAAGTATAAAAATTTATGAAATTAAAATCGAGAGAATAAGAAAATTATACCTTCTACGAATTGAGTATCTGGAAGAGAATGAGATTTCACACACGAATCCAAAATTTGGATGCAAAACTCCAAAGAATTTGAGAGAAAACGAAGTTGAAAAAGCTAGGGTTTTGGAGCTTCGGGCACGGCTCTACTCTGTTTGGAGGAGAAGAGGATGACGAATAGGAGGGGCTACATTCAAATCTGACTTAAAACACCCGACCCCAACCGAACTCGGGCCGAATTCGGTTCGAGTTCGCTTGGGGTTTTGTTGAGGTATTTTTGTACAGAAATATAATGAAATGCCACTTTGTATTCATCAATCCTTTTCATTTATTTAATTTCACGTTTAATTATTTGAAATTTTAATTAATATAATTAATATTATTTTATGAATTAAATTTTGTTATGTAGAAACTGTCTCAGATTAGCAGTAGAGATGCTGTCCCAGCTAACAGAGGTTCACAAGAGAATGCTTATGTACCGTTTTGCTTCGACCTTGGTGGTGGTGACAGACAGACCCTTTGTAGGCTTGTCTCAAAAACAGTTTTTTATGCATATTTAAAAAAAATAATAAAACAAAATTAATTAATATTATTGACATCTAAAATTCCTACTTATCAATGTAAATAATTGAAACGATCTTTCACTAATGGTTTTGTAAAGATGTTAGCCAATTGGTTCTCTGTGTCTAAACATTCAAGGTTTATATCTCTATTTGTTTGATGGTCTTTAAGAAAATGATATCGAATCTCAATATGCTTGGTGCAAGAATGACATACAGGATTCTTAGTTAAATTAATAGTGCTAGTGTTGTCACAGAAAATGGGTATGTGTGAATACTATAAACCAAAGTCTTCTAAGGTTTACTTTATCCACAAAATTTGTGCACAACGTCTTGCAGCGATATACTCAGCCTCAGTAGTTAATAATGCGACAGAATTTTGCTTCTTTCTAAACCAAAAGACTAGAGCCTTACCTAGGAAATGAGACGTGCCGCTAGTACTTTTTCTATCTACTTTGCATCTAGCAAAATTAGCATCCTAGTAACCGGTTAGGTCAAATGACGTTGTTTTGGAATACCATAAGCCGATAGAAGAAGTTCCTTTAGGGTATCGAAAGATATGCTTAACTGTGCACAAGTGTGATTCCTTAGGGTTAGCTTGAAAATGTGCATACAAGCAAACCCTAAATATTATATCAGGGCGACTAGTAGTTAAATAAAGTAAACTACCAATCATACCTCGATACGTACGTTTGTCGATCGGTTTGCCTTGCTCATCAATATCAAGCTTGGTTGAAATTTCCATCGGAGTGCCAAGAGGTTTGACGGCTTCCAGACCGAACTTCTTTAGCAAATCTTTTGTGTACTTGGCTTGATTAATGAATGTCCTATTGTTGGTTTGTTTGATTTATAGTCTAAGGAAGAATTTGAGTTCTTCCATCATTCTCATCTCAAACTCATTCTACAAACATTTTAAAAATTCTTGATAAAGAGACTCATCAGTAGATCCAAAGATAATATCGTCAACATAAATCTGAATTGAAAGAAGATTTCGTTTCAAAGATTTTATAAACAGTGTAGTGTCAACCTTCCCTTTTGTAAAATTGTTATCAAGTAGAAACGAGCATAAACGATCGTACCAAGCACGAGGGGCTTGTTTCAGACCGTATAAGGCTTTCTTCAACTTGAAAACATAGTCAGGGTTTTTGAAATCAGTAAATCATGGAGGTTGAGCTACATAAACTTCTTTTTTTTACAAAACTGTTAAAAAATACACTTTTTACGTCCATTTGAAAAAGTTTGAAATTATAAAAACATATAAATGTACATAACATGCGAATGGATTCTAGTCTCGCAATTGGGGCATAGGTCTCATTATAGTCGATACCTTCTTCTTGGTTGTATCCTTGAGCTACAAGTCGGGCCTTATTATGAGTGACTAAACCATTCTCATTGAGTTTATTTGGGAATACCCAGCGGGTGCTACTGACCGAGTGATCAATAGGCATGGGAACAAGTTCCCAAACTTGATTCTGTTTTAAGTTAGTTTTCTTCTTGCATAACATCTAACCAAAGATTATCGCTACATGCTTCTTCAATAGTTTTGGGTTCTAGCTGTGAAATAAATATAACACAGAAAACTATATCTCTGTTAGAGGAATGAGTACTTACACCCCTGGTAATCTCACATATTACCAAGTCTTTGGGATGGTCAGCCATGAACTTTATTACTTTTGGCAAACTCTCAAGATAGCTGGCTTTGGCTTCTGGTTATGTACGTGCTTTGCTTGGTTCCGCAGGTGCTATGTTTAAAGGTTCGGCAGATGCTGTGCTCGGTGTACTGTCGTCTTCATCATCATCAGCGATCCTCTTTTGATTTAGTTCGTCAAAAGTGACGTTCATTGACTCTTCGATGATCATGGTCCTTTTGTTGAAGACTCGATACCCTTTGCTTTTGACAGCATGACCCAAGTGGTTCTAGTGACCATACTTGTGTTGTTGTAATTGCTTGGAAGATAACCTTTGTAGCTTTGCAATCACCAACAGGTCCCATGGTTCTAGTTGACATGAGAAGCTTCACCTGCACTAAGTGGCAAAAACTTTGGTATCCAAAACTTGAATCCAAATTTGTTAGCTTTTGGAACCCATTTGCACAAGTTCATATCAATAAGTTTTCTAATCTGGCAATGATTAGAAATGTGTCCATTCATACCATAATAATGATAGAAAGCATTAACATTAGTGCTATGTACAACAGTATAACAATGTGCAATGGGATGATATGATGTACGTGGATACTTGTAATAGAAAGCGTAGTTATGTGGAACTTTAGCTTTGCTTGCTTCCTTTCTAGAGGATCTATCGTGTGTGACTTTGTGATGTGTCACGTGTCTTGTGTTAGACTGAGTCATATGTTGTACTACCTGCTTTCCTAGTGTAATCTCTAACTTCTTAGAGTTAGCACAGATCTCATCATATTTAGCAGAAAGAGCATCAATTCTACATGAAGCAATAGAATACTTCTTCTTTTTTGATTTTAATTCCTCTTTAAGTTTAGCATTTTTTTGAGTACTTTTGTCAATGCAATCATGTGCCTCATGCAATCTAAACTCAAGTGTGGAAATCTCAGTAGAATTATCAAAAGTAGAAGTGTTTCTAGCATCATTCAATAACCAAGTAAGCTTTTTATTCTCACGCTTATAGGATAGAATATCCTTTCTAGCTTTCTTATACTTATCTAATACTTTCTTGTGTTCTTCCAATAGATCACTGAAAGCATCAGATAACTCATCGTAAGAAAATTCATTCTCTTCATAAAGGGGATTATTTTCTACCTCGTTAGATAATGCCATTGCGCATATATTTACAGCTAGACGAGGTCTCTCTTCTTTTCTAAATCGCTTGCTTCACTTCCACACCATATGCTCGTAGTAGCATACTTGTGAGATGACAATCTTCCTTCATTTGGTCGTTCGTAGCGATTCTCCTCTTTAGTAGTAGTAAGGCAATATTCTATTATGCGGTCTGATCTTCTGAAGTTGTGGTATACAATCTCTTCTTCATATGAGAGATTGTGTTGTACCTTAAATCCTGATGTTATCATGCGCACGTTTGTATTATTATGAAGACTATCCTCCTCTCTAGAGTCGCTAGCTTTGCTTTCATACCTGCACTCATAGGTAGGTTTAAGAAGTTTCCAGATTCTATGAGATGTTGTGCAAGTAGTAATAAGATTGAATACATTTTTGTCCACAGCACAATAAAAAGCATGCATTGCTTTTGCATCAAGGCTAGCTAACTTCTTCTCTTCCTCTATGTCAGTATAATAAGGCTTGTTAATAATAGAGTATTATGCCCCAAAACCAGAATACAGGTAAGTCAGGACGGACAAGGCCAGCTATGTATACCAGAGTACACCAATACCCTGAGATACAGTCAAAGCTGTCAACACATAGAGGTTACTACTACAATCCAATAGTCAAACCTAGTTTATGCAATCCTAGGTATCTAGAATATAAGTATGTTCTAGATACCTAGGATTGCATAAACAAGGTTTGACTATCAAGTATATACTACAACACATATGGGATATGATAGCGTGCGCTGAACGCTGTAGAATGCATATTATAGTATATTCCGTCCGCTATATATGCCCCCGCTATAGTAACCCCATGTACAAGAACGCTATAAAGTTATAGACAAGGTATAGCGTTTTGAAACGCTATATGATAGTTATAGCAATTAGGAACGCTATAGAACTTTAATAGCATTCATGAACGCTATAGACTTGTTATAGCACTTACAAACGCTATATAGTTTACATAGCCTTTACGAACGCTATAGTTCATTAATAATATTTGTTTACGCTATAAATGTGTTATGGCGTTCCTGAACGCTGTTTATTTTTAATTGCGTTACTGTATGTTATTGTTTGTTAATAACGTTTCGATATATATCTGCTTTTTATAGCATTTCTTTCCTGCTATTATATGTGCAACAATAGCATGTCAGAATGCTATTGCAGAGTCAAAATTCTGTATTAAAATTTTTACAGAATACAGCATATCACAATACTATTGCAGATAATGCCACAGTTACACAAAATGCAGGTATTCAAAATTTGAATCAATCACAGAATGAATTCCGAACATAAGTAAATTCATTAATTTCACTGTCTAATATATGTAGAACAACAAAGTAGTACCAAACATTCAAAATCCCTAATTTCTCCATGTAGAACAACGAAGTAGTACCAAACATATGTCCAAAAATTAAACATTAACAGTGTAGTCAGCTACATATATCACAAAATGTTGACTATCTAACATTTAGCTCCCTTCGAGCCTATCCACAACCAAAACTCCTAAGAAAGCATCCTCTTCCTTCATCCAACCTACACAAAAATAGGGGTAAATCATTAGTGTAAAGAAATAACCATCTCGAGCCGATCCAAACAATTGACGAAAAGTAAATTATTGGGATAGGAAAAGTGATGCCTTACCAGTGCACTAATTGATAAATATCTAACTAATGAAAAAGAGCTCTACATAACGCAACAAGTGTAGTCTACTTCTCAGGTAATCTTTTACTGGCATCTTCCAACATGAAAAGAGTATGTTTATCTTGATGCAAAATAAAACTTCTACTGTAACAATTTTGATGGAAATATTCAAACTCCACTATACTTCTTCTAGGCTTCTGGCATGGTATAACTTTGCATTCTGTATGGTAGCTTTAACTAATGAACAACGATAGATGCCAAAGTAGTCTTTATTTTTGTTTTCAGCCTTTTGAGAGTTGGCGATATCAAACTAGTCTTTATTTTGTTTTCAGCCTCCTGAGAGTTGGCCTGAGGTGGCTCTATTTTTATCTCTCATTTCCTTAGACATTGGTCATATAATCTTCCTTACGCGAGGTAAGAAGACTTGGTATCTGCCTAGTAATACAAGTTACTGTAAGAAGATGGCCTACCCCTAGGACATTTTTCTTATGATGTACATGAGAGTATTGGCAACAATCTAAGCCAGTGGACTATACAAGATTCTCAAGTTTGGTTTCAGGTTTGCTTTTACAGTAAAAAAAGGTACAAAATAAATTCTTCAACTCTTAGATTCCAAATAAGAAAAGTTTGTTAGGATGATCTAAGAAATAAGGTATAAAAGAGTACATCAACATTATCATATAAACTATTTTATGAAAGCTAAAATATATTTAAGTTTTAATATACAAGGTTACAAGTTATATGGTAAGTTATAAACAAGAGTTGCCAGCTTTTTGCAAGATGGTTCACACAAACAAATGCAGTAAGGGCTTCAAGCTACTGACATATAAGAGGATAAATGTTTACCTCTGCCTCCTCAAACGTTGACATATAACCAAATGATATGCGAACAACACCTATTGGGCTTTCCATGAAGCATGTCATTATCATCCCAGCAAATATGTCCATCCTACAATGAATACAAACGTGGTACATGGATCAATAAATCATTCCTTGTACAAGGCATATAGCAGTTTTTAGATATCTTTATATGCAAGATAGAGTGCATGTTTGTGGTTATGTATCATGATAAACTTCATGGTGGCATGTGGCACATAATATGCATATTTACACAAACACATTTATGATAACAATAGCCAATCATCAAACTTACGATCCCAATCTCTACTTACCAGTTCAGACCTGTAGAGTGAAGTGTCGTCTTGACTGGAGGCTCACGGTGTCTGTTACTTAAAAGAGAACAAGAGAGGGAGATGAGGGGAGGCTCACGGTGTTCTAACAAAGAAAAGAGGGATCCAAGTCATATCAAATCCCATAGTATATTAGAATAAGATAGAACAAAAAATAATGACCTCAAAGAATATCTTATAGAACGTGTCAGAGAAAGGGTCCTGATTGGTACTTCCATATCCCCTTTTAACATCATAAGGATATCTTCCTCAGCTCCTTTAAAGGATTCCTATAAAAATGTTGTTGCTACTAAAACAAAACTTGACATAAAATATGCATGAAAAAAATAAAGTCATAAGCAGAGTGATTGCGGACACGAACAAAATAAGGTTAATATGAAACATCAATAAAGAACCACTAAACATCCACCTTGTCTTGCTGCGCTTTCTTTTTGGAATCTTGCAATATCTGGATATGTAGGACATGAAGAAAGATTAATGCCAGACTGAACATAAGTTTAAGGAGTGTACCGAATGAGCAAATGTTGGAAGTGCTAGCCTCACAAGCACCCCTTAGCTCTTGGCACTTTCTCTTTGCTACGGGATTTTACTTGCATCTGGATAATTACTTCTTTGCAAGCTACAAAAAAGATAATATAATTACTTAAAAGAATAAGATTAGGTATATTGTGATGAAATTAGAAAATTGACAGAAGATGTCACCCATACTGTGGGACTCATACTAGGATGAGCCAATACTAATACATGTTAGATATAGATATTCAAAACGAAGGTCTTAAGGACTGAGGTACTTATATTTGAACAACAATCACTCACAACAGAATAAATAAACAACTAAAACTAATCAACGATCAAAACTTCGTGTTGATATAGGACAGGACCCTCTCTATGGATACTGCTATAGCCAATTTTGGATTGGGGTATCGGATTTAAGCACTTTGAAAATATTTGCATTTTTCTTTTGTGTGTATGGGGTATCCAATTTCAGCACTTCTGAATCGGAAATATTTGCATGTTCTTTGTGTGTGTGTGGTATCGAATTTCAGCACTTCGAAAATATTTGCATATTCTTTTGTGTGTGTGTGTGTGTGTATATGAGAGGGGGTGAATCAGATTTCAGCACTTCGAAAATATTTGCATGTTCTTGCGTGTTTTTGTGTGTGTGTGGAAGAGACCCAGCACATATTCAGGCATGCGGTCGTCCTCCTATCGGTGTCGATTCAATGCAAAATTTTCATCGAATTGTGCGGCTCTCCAAACAATTTAACAACTGGGTGTTCAAATTTTCATCAAATTGTGCAGCTCTCCATACAATTTTTCAATACTAGACACAACTTAGATATTTAATAATCTAATTTCTCATAATTTTCATAATTAATGACTCGAGATCAAGTTGAGAATTTGTGTAATCAACAATTGGGCATTCAAAATCATAATATGAAGATCAAAATAACAAAATCTTACTATTCTCAACTCGTCATTGACCAGAAAATTGATGGGTTCTGGTTCAGATTCATAGCTGAGTACTTGAAGGCCATATTCCGCTAGTTCCCGTGTAGACCTCCAGGCTCATCTCCAACGGCTTCTTGTTAGCCATCGTCGTCTCCTAAACAAAAATAATTAAAATAGAAATTTATTACGCAGACATGAATACGATACAAACAAGAATGCAAACAACTTGTTGTCATGGGGATGGAGGAGTTGGGCCTGGAGTTCGTGAAGCTTGGCGGCAGAGGTAGCATATTTTATCGCTGATAGAGGCTTCCTTTAGCGGTTCTGGGGATGGGGTCGACGAGATTCGACCTCACTAAGGCGGTGTCGAGTCGGACATGTGTGATCGGTGGGGCAAGCTCGTCGTCGGCCGGCCGAATGTTTTCGAAGGGGACGGATTCAGATGCGGCAACTAACGGAAATTTTCATAGAAGCAAGGATACGAACTCTAGCACACGTACAACATTAGAGGAAGACATAGGTAGGAGGACACGAACCCTAGCTAAGTTGAACAGTAATTACTTAGGATCAAAGAGGTACTGGTAAGTTGAAGAGCTTGACTCCCTTCCATCTGGATTCCATGTAGCAGAAGCTGTTGTTCTGTTGGTAGACGCCGAACTTGAAGGAATGAAGGCTCCCTCCCCTGTCACTCACCGACAACCTCGGGGCGCCGTCGGCGAAAACCTCGACACGCTTCTCGTAGGTGTCGTGCACTACGTTCACTCGGAACCACCTGTCGGAGATATCTCGTTCGATCACAAACTCGTCGTAGTAGCTGAGCGCGCCGTCGAGGACCCACAGCATCAGGGTGGTGGCCCTTCCGCTCGGCACCGGCACGACGTTCGTGTAAGACAGAGGTGCTTGCTTCTCCGACACAGCCACGATAAGCCACTCGACATGGCAGAGGTCACGCGAGGCTGCAGCACAAAATTTTTAGGGAAATGGGAGAGAAAAAGAGAAAGGAAGAGAAATTTTAGTATAGAAAAAATGGGAGGTGAGAGAGGAGAAGGGGGTTATCGCTAAAATGAAAATAATGTGTGGAAAATAAAATTTGTGGAAGCTAGAAAGATGAAGGCAGTAAATTAGAGGTGTTTGATTTAGGAATTGGGGCTAGCTCTTGGATGAGGATCCAAGGGATACAACTAAAAGTGAAAATTTGTGCGGGAATAGGAAAAAACTTAAGTGGGAAACTAAAAGTGAAAATTTGTGGAAGGATCTTTAAGAGGGAAATGAAAAGTTGTATGAAAATTTAAATTTTAAACTTTTTTTTTTATCATCTTTTCTTTTTGCACAAATTTAGGATAAACGTTTTATTTTTATATTTAATTTATGTTATAAAAATTTATTTTCAAAAATTGGGTATATTTCAATAAATATTTTATACACAAAATATAATCATTATATCTCTTAAGAATATAATTTTCTATACTATTATTTTTTTCCAAAAAATCTTTCTTATTTATTTATTATTTATTTATTAATTTTTTTTTTGCGTTTTTTTGAAAAAAGTTCAATACTTTTTTTTAAGAATAATTTTTTTAAAAAAGATTTTTGTTGTTGTTTTCTCAGTTATTATTATTTTTATTTTTTTTACCATTTTTTTACCTGGAATATGGGTCTTCAATTACAATGCACAAAAATGCATGTCGTAAATGAGTCTCTAATTACAACACGCAAAAATGCATGCCGTAAATGAGTATTCATTTTCAAACAAAAGACATCATTTTGCTATGGACGGTACCGATTTAATTTCTAAAAATCCAATGGACGGGATCGCCCGCTATCGAGAACGCTATAAATTATACATCAAAACTGAATCGCACCTATAACTTATTTTTTTAATATAAAATAGAAAACTGTGTTGCTTCTCCCATGACTGGAACAGTAGATAGTTCAATTGTGAGCATTCGATTAACTCGGTTAACCGAACCGAATTACCAAATACCGAATTCGACCGAAAATCGAATAACAAAAATTGAAACCAACCAAAATATCCCGTACCGAACCAAACCGAATGGAATAAATCTGTTCGATTTTTAGTTTATTTGGTTTAACCAATATTTCAGTTTATTTATAATTTTTTGTTGTCAATATATATCGTAACTAAATGTACAAAAATATATTTCGTATATATATTACTAAATTTTTTTATTCGCTTTACCAGGGAAAGGAATTTTAGATAAAATTTCTGAAAGGTTAGTACGATTAAACCGAAACCGAAACCGAATAAGAAATTTTAGTATTTTCGAAACCGAAACCGAACCGATTTTTTTTCAAATCGAACTGAATCTCTTATTCGGTTAGGTTCGGTTCGAATTTCGGTCCAAAAATCGAATAATGCTCACCCCTAGACATACGGGCACAGCAACGTTCAGAAAAAACTATACCTTTAACAGCGTTCATAACACGCTATATAAAGTTCTGTTAACAGCACTATATAATGAACGCTATTGATAATGACATTCTAATAGCAGGGAGGCTTCAACGCTATAGATAAACTGCTATTGTATGAACATTTAATAGCACTTCAATATGAACGCTATGGATGATTATATTATAATAGCAGGGAGGCTCGAACGCTATAGATAAACTGCTATTGTATTCTATTTTAATAGCACTGCAGAAGGAATGCTATTGATGATGACATTCTATAGCAGGGAGGCTTGAACGCTATAGATAAACTGCTATTATATGCCCTATTTGTTGTAGTATAGATTAGAAGCTTCCATCATGACAAGGTTAGTAGTATCTAGATATTAGTTTATAGTAGGATATTGTTAAGAATAGATATTTTAGCTATAGGCCTTTACTAGAAAGGCTTGAATTATGCATGTAGAGGCCTTTAAACCTTATAAAACTAAACCCTAATCCTAGAATCAACCCTTGGTTGCCTTCAAAGGGTTCCCTCCCATATATAAACACATACTGAGACCCCCTTGCCCTTTTCATAGCCTCTCTAATCCCTAATTTGTGTTCTTCCCCAAATCATCCCCTTTTCTCTAAACTACCTCCAAATTGGGCCTAGTCTTTTGAATCACACTCCCCTAGTGTAGAGGAGGTCGATAGAAGCTAGCTATTAAGGATTTGGAGGCTAATTGGACCATAGCAATTAGAGAAGGACCTCATTTCTAAGCTTGTTTATTGAGATTCCAACTCTCAATAGGTAATGGCTCCTAAAACTATTAAAATTTTGATTTCTTTCCATAGATGCGTTCATTTAGGGTCCTCCTTACTGTTGACCAAGTTTGGTAGGAATTTGTGTCCTTTTGGTACGCGTATCGCAGGAGTATCGACAAACTATTCATAGTGTTCGATGAAATGCTCATAGGACTTTTTATTCTTGGTTTTCAAAATAAATTACATATTTATGAAGCTAATTATATTTAGATTTCATTTCTATAACTCTGAGACGATTTTGATGTCGTTTGGTATCTGTTTTTGGACACGGGGACACTACACGATGTTGCGGTGTACTGCCCTGCTGCCCGAGCATGAGATCTAATAGGACATGACACTATTTGACACAAAACTTTATGGACATGTGGGACACATGACTGACACTAGGTTGACTAAATTTTATGGGATTTTGTCGAGTGGTGCGTGAGAAATTGCACTCGCATTGATTCGACCACTACACACACGCACAAAAAATTATTCACTAATACGCACATACAACTCAAACATGATACGGCTTTGACCCGATTCAGGGTGTCGAATACCTAGACCTATACCTAGTCTACCCATGGGCACGAGCATGAGGCCTGGATACGTGTGTGTGTCGTGTCCTTTGGTGATCGACATGTCAGCATGAGGTTTACCTGTGCATAGTTTTGACACTGGGTTCAACACTAATTTTGGATACGATTTTTATACTATGGTTGGACACGTGTTTGACACATGTGTGACACTTAATTTCGACACATATTTGCCTTCCTTTTTAGTGCAATTGTTTATGTGTGTTAGTTTGGGTATCGACTGATACCTGGGTTGTGTTTGAGCTCGATAGAGACATATGTGAAGTGTTGGGTTGATGCTCTGGGTTGGGGTATGTTACCGTTGATATTTATATACATATTTTGATGGTTATACATATATAAGATTCATATGTTATCTATATATATAAGTTCAATGGTGGTTTGAGTGTTTAGTATAGGTATGTTATCGCAGTTGAGTTGGTTTGATAGGATTAGTTTGAGAGATCTGAGAAAAGGAGAGGTGTAGGTATATATATGTGTGTATCCCAGATCTCAGGAGTTTAGGATTTTGATTGTGTGAGTGGTTAGAACATTAAGAATATTTTAGTTTTGATGTGTTAGTGAATTGAGGTTATGTTGTTCAGTTGGGTTTGTTCAGTTGTAGGGGTTAGCTGAGATGATTAGTTGATGTGGGGGTTCGCTGAGATGTCAGTGAGGCATTAGGCATTAGCATTTAGACCATTATCAGCAGTAGCAAAGCCTTGGTTGCCTTGGCTTGGCAATTGCATCCAGCAGTAGCATTAGTATTTAGTAGTAGCGGTGGCTGCAGCATGAGCAGTAGCAGTAGAGCTGCAGTAGCATATAGCAGCAGTAGGGGCTGCACTAGGAAGCCCCTTTGTGTCCATGTACATATGTGTGTTAGCCTTGTTAGGATTTGTTAGGTTGTATATATGGTTTGGGCTTAAGTTTGAGTAGTTATGTTAGGATATTATAGATATATGTTTGAGTGTGAGGGGATGCGTTATCTAGGTTTCAGTTAGTGAGGTGAGTTAGAGTAGAGTCTTGATTAGTTAGTTGTTGATTGTTCAGATTAAGATATGAGGATTACCTAGAGAGGAATATGCATGTATGTATATATATAGATGTGATGATAGATAGATAGATAGATAGATAGATAGATAGATAGATAGATAGATAGACAATGTATAGGAAATGGTATAGATGTGAGAGTTGGGCTTAATAAATAGGTGTTACATATATATATATATATGGTTGAGGTAGTATAGTTATAGTGTTGTGAGTTGACCAACCCAGTTACCTTCTACATGGCTTTTAGTCAAACCCTAGATAGCTAGTTGACCAAGTTTGACTAGATTATTGACCAGAGTTGACCAAGAGTTGACTTTGACCTAGAACGACCTAGAATTATGTAGAATGTATTGTAAACTTCAAATATTATCTACTTGTATACATCATAACCTGTGTGCTCTATTTAGGACTCAGACACCTCAGTTCAGACATCTATTTTTACAGTCACTCAGGATCTCAGGCGAGTACATGCTCTGATTATTTTCATACTTGTTAGAACTTATATTCTTGCTTTAGATAAATTACTTGATGCTGTCACGATTGTTATCACAGACCAGTGCCCTATGGATCTTGTCTTGTGATGTTATCTCCCTCGGGTACATCAAATACATATTGGCATGTGCTTTTCACAAACATATTGTATTTCTTGTACACCCTTATTCATGTATACTCTTGTACAATCTTGTACTCTCATGATCACGTGAGCTTCATGGATAAAACTATTGTACAGGTAATGTAACTTGACTGGATCTTTGTGTATTGATTGGGGAGGGTGAGTAGGACATGGTTATGTGATCAAATCCCATATTATGCAAATATTGTGTATGTCCATTATGCTCTCACGTATAATAGAGTCCCTTTTTTATTGTATATCCCGGCCTGTTTACATAACCATCTTGTGCTCTAATTACTTATATTACTTACAGTTCTTATTTCATATACAAATTGTCTCTTGTACTCAGATTGTCTATTTTATACTATTTTTGTACGTGTCTTACAGTTTTTATTATAGTTTACTCAACTGTCTGTTTTATATATTCTATCATGATATGATCCTATTTCAGTGTTATGTATTCACTCAGGTCCCGACTAGACCTGTTGAAAATATTATAGATGATACTGAGGACTTCTGTCCAACCTATTATGGAGCCCATCTAGACGACACTTATGAGTTGGACCCACAGGAGGATCCAGTTCTAGCTGAGGACGTCTTCCCTACTGCTTAGACTAGATTAGCTAGGCTTTATCTTATTTTTTATGATATTGTATTCCCTTCTGAGTTTGTATTATTTGGATGTTGAGATGTTGTGTCGTTTAGACACATAAACTTATTTTCTTCTGATTGTATTTCTCTTTAGTGATTTCCTATCTATCATATCGTGCTATTTCCATCTCTAGATTTGTGATTGAGTTGTACCTTATGTAATTTGTCCTCCATTCGGAGAGTATATCATATTATATTTAGTTTGTGATAGTGACCTAGAACAGCGTTCTACCACCGACACTTTGGCGTAGACTGGACGTACCCACTTCTCGTGCCTCTACACTGGCTGCGGGTCGTGACAATTTTTCCTCATTCTACATCACTTTTAATCTCTCAAACCACTCCACATGACTGACTAGATTCAGCCTAGAGATCTGCTGAAGACTGCTTAACACTTGACTTCCCAAGGTTGTGTACACATCAAACTCATAGGTAAACCCTCAAAACCTTCACTACCTTCATTCTCAATCTCTTCTCTATCTTTCCATGTATCCTTATCAACTTTTTTTTTATGAATTGCACCTCGGTCACAATCAAGGTTGCCTACGTAAGTGCTGCTGAATTTTCTGTGCACATAGGGACTTGTGGGATTGTATGCACATCAATTCAAGAGATAAAACACTTCCAAACCTCTTTCTCTTTGTGCCTAAAGCACTTGCCCATAATTCCTAATATATTTTTCTATATAATCCTTGGTGTTTTCTTCCGTAGATGCCAAGGCACAAACATATGCATTACTGAAATCGGTTGGTAGAACACTATTATCCATGCACTAAAATGGGCATGTATCCTACTTCCTTTGTCATTTTATGACTCCTAACTTAAGGGACAACTAGATACTTTGATCCCCTAGGTAGAAACCATAATTAAAAGGTGGAAGACCAACTTAAACTATGATTAACACGGACACGAACTCTGAAATCCAGTTTTGGACACTTTTATTCATTTGCATGTTCTAAACTTCTATTTTATGCTCAAACCTTCAAGAATATGTACTTACGTTTACCCCAATGATATCCTATATTTGTTTCATGTTACAACTATAATTATCTAGGAAGAAACCTTATATTTATCCTGACAAATTCTAAATCCTAGAATTGGAGTTTAGCGCTATGTCGTGATAAAGTCTATCATTTCATGTATAATGTTTCTGAAATCATACCAAGCTTTTGTCACTTCATTAGCATCTAAATCCATGCTGGAAGACAATTTTATTTCCTAATTTTTGATATCCAACGTTAGGTGTTTGTGACGTTAATTTCAGCACCTATTTTGTGCTACTACATGACCAAATATCATTGTTAGAATATGTTAGACCATATGCTAGGTTAACATCTAATTTGGATTCATAGTTAGCAAATTGTAAGAAAATGTTCATAAGGTTATGAGACTATAGGAATGATCACTTATGATTGGTATTGTCCAAATTGACAAGATATAAATGTTACAATTCACGAGTGTGCATGTAGTCAACCTTGACAAGTTGTAGGAATAAACATCGATAACCCGACCTTATTGAGACATATTTTTTATGTGCTAGAATGGTTTATGAATAGTATACATGTGATTTATAGGGTTAGTTGTTTAGTTGACAACTTGAGCATTTAACCTAGGAGTGATAAACAGGTTGGACTGTGAATATGAAATATTATTATGATTATTAATCCTAGTAGATTGTACATCAAGTATGACATAAGTGCATTAGGAACTAGTTTAACCTAGAATTATTTATTAGTATTTGAGGTTATTGAGTTGTTAGGCGACTTAAAGGTTAGGCTACCTTTTTATAGCACTTTATTAAATCAAACCTAGTTAGAATCATTTTCTGAACTACTATTCTTAATTGAGTCAAACCCTTAGTTTCATAACCAACCATATATGTATGTAATAGTGTTAATGTGCTAGTGTAGTAAAGTATGGAATATAGGCTAATTTAGTATTGTTATTATAATATAGGTACTCAGGACTATTCAATTTCGTACATAGGACCGAAATTGCAATATACTCATTTTGGAGTCCAGACCGACAAGTATACCTTGCCTTATTTTATTGTTTGAACTTAATAATTATTATTGATATGCTTCTATTCTGAATATAATATAATAGTTCACGTTTGAGAATGACTCGAGTGTAATTGACGAAGGCATCGATGTTTAACTGTGATTTGGCCTAGTCACTAGTTGACATACCTAATATTGTGGAGTTAATTTCCTAACCCCAAAAACCTTGATACATACAATTCATGGCACTGAGTGAGTTCATGATATGGCATGGTCTCACGCACCAGACTGGCTATCTATGCGAGTAGCACGTTTGACGATATATTATATAGTTGGGTTAATTCTAGTTTATTTGTGACCTAACATTGAGATATGGAATGTCCAAGTTATATACACGACTTATTCTTTTTTATGGGGCGAGGAAGACAACTAGTGGGCGTATGGGACAGACAATAGCATTAGCCTCAATGTTACACAGTTATGGACTTCTTGTTACTCGGTTATGGGCGTATATGCTAGACGGTATAACATGCCATGGTCACTAGCTGAATGTTATGTTGATTTGTGTTATATGACAACATGTACATAGGCATCTAGCTCGATGCTATGCCAAGATCCATGTAGCTTTACCTACCCATATGCACTAGGTTTATCTTCAAATTGCATTCACATAGATGGTTAGTTCACCTTTTTTTATTCAATATTTACATTATGGCATGTACTTTTTGTATCTTGTTACATTCCTCTGAGGACCTGGTATCTGCTAGATTACAGAGTTGAATGACATTATGACTTGATGGATTTGATGATGTGTATCATTAGTATACATGTAATTGTTATTAGATATTTATATCTTTAATGTTCATATATTATCTTCCTATTATGTATTACCTACTGTTATAGCTTAGATTTGCAAGCTTATTCTTCTTTCGAGCTTGATGGAACCAAAGTGTGTTATTGGTGGCGACTCTGATGCACTTTGTTCATTCTTGACTTTTACTCATTACGTGGATTGAGATATAGTTGATTTGATATTTTAGAAATATATAGTTGACATCTAGACAATGTTTAAATATTATAGTTGGACTGGAGTCTACTTGATACATAGCTGGCTCTTGCTACATGGTTTGGTCCCGTCTATTTTGTGACTGGGGTGTAACAATAAATGTATTAATAATAAAATATAATTATTTACTTATGTTGATCCATCGGCCCATAGCTCGATACGTCCAATAGTAGTAAATATTTCTGGTGGAGTAGGGGGATCTGGATAACCTGGATGATGGACATATACTTTGTTGATCAGGAACATCAGGTCAGAATTTTGATTTGTCCCAGTAGGATTAGTAATAGTAGCAACAGTGGTAGTAGGTGGAGTAGGTGTAGAGGGAATAACAGAAGATGGAGCAGCTCCACTTATTAATGAACGAGTAGGATGTAGGGAAACCATCATCAGTATCGATGATATCATCCTTGTAAGCTCTCATCTACGACATGTCTCTGGAGTATTTAAGGGCTCGGGATGAAGATCCTTGATATCGACCTCATCTTGCAATAGGTAGATATGAAGGATAATAAATAATAGTATGGTGTTACTAATAAAAATGGTGTGATGATAATATAATAATAATGGTGTGATAATACTAGTAAATAATAGTATCATAAATATTATAATCTAATGCATATATCTTACATACTAATCCTCTCATCTTTTGCATCATCTTCATCTTCTCCTCCATCTTGTGAATCATCTTCTACTTTCTCTATTTTACTTGTACCTCATCTTCATCTTCGTCTTCTAATTCTTCTTTCTATTTCAATTCTTCTTCCTTCTCTGATACCTCCATATCAGAGTCATCATTTACATGAGGTAAATCTTCTATGTCAAATTCTTCATCAATTCTATCATCATCTAAGTAACGTCAAGCTCCATATCATCAACATCAACATCAGCCAAAGTAGTATATGTAAGTTGAGACATGACCACCTCATCCCTCTAGTATGCTAGATCCCCAACATCATATGTGCTATAGCTTTAGTTTTGCATATTGTTCACCAATCTCGGGTATTGCATCATCAACTAGGATACACAAAAGGTTCGAATCCATCATATCTTTTCCATATTTTATATCAACAAATCCAAATTATTTATTAATTTTTCATCCATATGCTTAGGTGTTGTGTCGAACCAATCATATTTAAACGACACAATTTTGTTAGCCCAATGATTTAGTTGAGTTTTTGAATATGGCTAATCGTTTAAGTTTAATATTACTAATAATTACACAATCACTATAGAGATGCTACTTAAACTTAGCATAGTCCAAATGTGAATTAATCGTATAATACTTGTTACCATGTATATCACTTTTTGCTCCTAACATGTATTTGCAAAAAAAATAAAATCAAGCATGGACAAATGCAATAAGGAAATCATGACGGTCCAAAGACGGTGTTATACTACAAGATTTCTCTGAACTATCTAAGACATCTCCGGGGCTACGCCCCCGAAAGGTATACAAATTTTATGATATGCTTATCATTCGACAACTACTGACAAGAAAAGGCCATCATCGTACAAAATAAGGAGACAAGTCAACCCATGCCATTATCTGAAAGGATATAGTCGTAATCTTCTACTTGGTTTTATTTTCTTATATATTTTATTTATTAAATCTAGGACAATTATACATCGAGTCGCATTGGCAAAAGTTTCACCAAATCCAAACCTAGTCCACTTCAAACTAAACCCAAATGTTAAACCCACACAAATTCTGTCCAGAACCAAATCTGCCTAAATAGACCGAACATGGGCAGAATTCATCCTTTGGCCAAACTTGGGCCCTCTGATCCAGTTTGCATTTGACCGCTCCCTCCTAATGAACTGGTCTCCAACCATTGATTTTTTGAACGTTAGGTGACCAAACTCTTCCCGAGTTCGGTCAAAATATAGCCCAATAAATACCTATATATTTCACTCAATTTCAATCATCCCATTCACCGTCAAATCTTGAAAAATACAGAGATTTACACTTTCCTATTCCCAAGAGCAACTCCAACCCTTCTAAGTGCCAAGTACGATCTCGGTTAGAAGTCTTCAAGAGTTGTAAAAGCTTGATTTTCCAAGTGTTTTTCATTTCACTTGTTATTTGAAGTTAGCGTAACCTTCAGATCAAGATCGTGGTCATTTATAGTCAGTGAGCACTTCGGATCAATGCTCGTGGTTGTAGAAATCAACAAGCAGTTTGGATCAAAGCTCGTAGTGTATTGCTATTTCATAAATAGTGAACTAATACAAGACAAGAGTCTTAGGGACTGGATTGCTTTCCAAGAAGGACACCAATATACATCGCGGTGTTTATACTTCTGAAATTTTAATCTCTGATTATTTGCTTGTTGATTTTAGTTAGCGATTTGCATATATTTTTATTAGTGTATTATTGCCTTCAACCTTCACCCCCCAAGGTTGCCTTCAATTGATATCAAAGAAAGGATTCAATTTATTTTCGCTTAACATCCTTAGAGTAGATCCTAATTTTTTTATGGCATCATATTTCTTCTTAGATAAAGAGGGTTATATTTCTAGTAGCATAGGCAATCATGTTTCTTTTAGATACAAGAAATTCTCTAAGTGGAAATCTATGGCTAAACAACCCTTAGAGATTCTTGATAACCTCCATTCTACTAATAAGAACCTTTAGAAAAAGGATGTTCATTTAGAAGATGCTAATGCATTGTTGAGAAATAGAAATAATGATTTATTATGTAAACTTGATTCTCAAAACTCATCTTGTGTTTCTTTAAAGAGTTTGAATGATGCTTTAGTTTTGAAAATCAAAACTCTCACTTCATCAGTAGAAAACCTCAAGAGTCAAATGCATGTGTTAACATGTTTGCATGATTCTTTTATTGATTCTTTATAGAAATAAGATGATGGTTTTGTTTCTAGAATTATTTTATTTGAAAAAGAGAATGATTTATTGAATGCTAAATTTGATTCTCTTACTAGTATGCAAGATGATTTGTTATTAGATTATGATATTTTCAAAACAAAATATTTTCAAGTTCATTCTAGAGATAATCGTCATTCAAGTATTTTAAATAAGCACTACCATGCTCATTCTAATACATGTGCACGTACTAGCATTAGATGCTTCTTTTGCTCTCGTATTGGTCATATATATGAACTTTGTTGTCCTACTCATAGGAGTTTTACTACAAATGCTAGAGTAAATGTTATTTGGGTTCCCAAACCTAACCAATGTGGATCCAAGTATATTTGGATGGCAAAACCTTCACCTAAAATTGTAGGTGGAGCTTCACTTGTCGGAATATAGCACTGTGTAGGATGTTAGTGATTACAAAGATATAAAAAGTCATCTTAGAAACAATTGCAATAACACAAGCATGGCCACTAGAGCCATTTTAGTAAGCATAATGAACGATTTTTCTTAAATAATTTTATTTAAAGAATCTAGCATGTTCTAATTTTTTTGCTACTAGATCACTCTGATATTGCTTATTTTTGCTTCTTATATAAATCAATCTGATAAATATTACTAGCATGCATAGTTTAATGTCCTTCTAATTCATTTGCATAGCTAGTTACTAAGCTTAAATGATTAAATCATACACGAACTTGAGTGGCTCTTGTGGTTACCAAGGAGAGGTATAAGACCTTGGCTTGATGGCGGAAGATCAGTGGATCGAGCTATGGGGATGCACGCATTATTTCTTCCATTTATAATAATGGTAGGATTTGGGACAGTAGGCCCAAAAGGCATACAATGCAGCGTGCACAAAGTTTCGCGCGTATCACTGGACATCTAAAAAATTTATATCATACTAATTTATCTTTCCCTCATATTCTATTGATGTGACACATTTATATATACATGCTTTATTTTTTTAGTCATTATTTATAAAACATGCATATCACTCTAGTCCATAGGTTCTTGAGTTTTTGACTCTTCGATCGTCTTTATATATTTGGTATATTTCTTTACACCGACTTGTCTTTTAAATGTCATATTTAATATGATCAAATTTTGTGGATATTTGTGTTTAGTATAGTCTTTTTTACTTGAAAAGTATTTGGGTGTATCATAGACGAAAATTGGAAGTTTACTTGAATAGATTATATAGGTTCTTTATAATAGAGGATATTTGAATTTAATGTTCACATTTGGTTTACTGTAGCTAATTATGGTTTGAACATTCAAATTTTATTGTTCCCAAGCTCAACATTTCTGAACCAATTGAATACAAGTTTAGAATTAATAGAACTAAGTGACTGAGAATAGTTATGTTAATAGGTTAATGGTTAAAAATAAAGGAATAGAAATTAGTTTAAGTAGTACTATTTCAGTTAGAAAGATTGTTAGTATTAACAAAAAAATTAGAGTAATAACCCAAGAACTATTTACTTAGAATTAATTAAAAGTACTCAGAATAAGATTTAGTTAGTCCTAGACCTATTTTGACTTAGAATATAATACCACTATATTGTCTTCTAGGTGGACTTATCACAATCCCTACCATTGGATAAGGTAAGTACTACCATTGGATAAGGTAAGTACATACTCTCATTCTACTTTACAATTTTGTGTTCATATATTCATGTATTTTTTGTTTCACGTGTCCTTGTTTGTGTCTGTATTGATCGTGTCGGAGTACACTATTATAATATGTAAGTCTACCTAGCCTTGGACCAATCGCGACTGCTAGTACTGTCATGAGTCCAGCCTTATGTCCATACATGCGTGACTGCTAGTACGTCATTCATGATGTACCTTATTTTCGATCCGACTTGCTTGTCTCGTGTTCTGATTGTATTTGTCATACATAGATGGTGCATGTTGTCAAGTATTTCACTAAACTTTACTTGTTTATTTCCTATTTAGCATTTTGTGTTGTTGTAACATTTTGTTTAGTAGTTTTGAGATGTATTATACTTTGCGCTATTTTGACTGGATAGTAGTCACAGATGCCATGGAGTTGACACTTCGAATCAGCTAAAGCTACTTGGAGTACTTAGAGAATGATAGATTCGAGATATACTAGATGATGGGGAAGATGTGTTGTATTTGATTATTATAATTTATCGAATTTGTCTACGGATAGAGTTGATATGTATGTTGTACTAAATCATGGCAGTGGACCATGGTGATTGTGGATGCATGCATATAGATTTTGATTCTCGTTCTTAGTGTTGTCATATGAGATGTTATGTTTGTATACATAGAGATCATTAAGGTTTAGAATAACTTATTATCGTCGATACTACGGCGTAGGCTGGACACGCTCAAAACCCGTGTCCGACCAATCAGGCGCGAAGCATGACACCTTGTAAACACATTCAAGTTATCAATAAAGAAGTTATTTTGTTCCTGTCTCAAGTGTTATAATTTTGTTTTCTGCATTTAAATTCTACTACTTCTAAATCTATTCAACCTATTTTATTGTTGTGCAAGAACATGCCTTGTACAAGTGCAACTTTGGCTTGAAAGGCATCGTGCCTAGTGGTGACTTTACGGTCCTCCGAAATCGGGGCTTGACATCGCATAACGTCGCTAACCATAGAGAAGCTAGCAACGTTGTGCATGTTACTAAATATGTCGTTGTTGTAATGTTAACCAATATTTTTTAATCAGCTACTAGCTATAATACGACAAGGTTGAAACATCGCCAAATTCATCGGTAGAAGTTGCGACATTTATTTCGACATTAGCGAAGTTAAATGTCAACACTAATTTGACTTATTCTGGTAGTGTTATATGTCGATATTATAGCTGACATCATTGCATGTAGTTCTCTTATCATTTGTTATTATTGTTTCACTGCCTTATTTTCATATAACTTTATTATGCATACAAATAACTTTATTTGTAATTTTACTTTGCTCAAATCTTGATTGGATACATTGACATTTTAGGTGAGAATGACGTGTACCCAACAAATTATTATCCTAAGGAGGACATAGTAGACGATGTGACTACAAATACCAAGTTGGGACAAGACGAGGCCCATGGGGTGGCATAGTAGTAGCTCTTAGTAGTCAGTATTTTCTTCAATTACATTTCACAGGGTTTATGTAGTGCCCCATCCCAACTTGGTACCCCGTTCTCCATTGCAACGCGGGGTATGCGATTATGAAACACTGTCACTATCGATTGGTCGGGACTGATTGAATTAAGATCCTTTTCTTATTACGGAATGGCTTAATATTCAGAATCAAGTCCCATATTCAGCAGGTTGTGCCTCGAGGATGCACTCTACGACTGAGTCGGGAGAGACCTCACATTGCTCTGTTTTTTATGTCGTACCTGCTTCTTTGGCCTTGGTTTTTCTAAATGCATTTTCGTAAATGATTTTGATGGATTTTATTGCTTGCATTCTTCATACTTCGTATTTCATATCAGGCTTGGAATTGAAGGTAGATTGCTAATTCGTTGCTTGTGCGATTTCAGGTGATCGTGTAGGTACCGTCAAGCGCAACCGTCTTCTTTCCTCTCGCCTCAAGTAAATCTTGGTGAGTGGCTGACCCTTCTCCCTTTGATCCTCTTATCTCAAATCAATCGATCAAATTAATATGAATCAATAAGCTAGTTGTAGCCCCAACGACACAAATGCTTATGCTAATTGAATTGTTGCACAAATTCTCATGTACATGCTATAGAAATGCTATATGATTACTTTTACATATATGCCATAGAACGGTGTTAACCAAGGATTAATGCTATGAATAAGTGTTGCAACGATAAGGCGGGATACATTGAAATCGGTTAAGTTTCTTATGACTACGTAGACCATGTTTGAGTAATTAGTTTATACTAGCATGGTCATGGGCAACTTGTGCACATGGGTGAATGTTTCTTCGAACGGTATCCCGGGGCCACGGGACCGATTCGGCCTAGGAAGAAACACGATAGCTATACTAGATTATACCGCAGGTATTCGGTGCCTTTCAACTGGGCTTGCTACCCGTACTGAATGTGCCACTGTCTAAACCAAGCTATAAGTCCAAGATGGCTTGTGATGTCAGTGACCTCCACGAATATGCACAAGTTTAACTTGTATTATTCAATATGACATAAAAGAACATGATAAGTCTTATACACCAACGACACGCTCTACCATGGGTATAGTGCCCTGTCCCTACATCGTGCCCCATTTTTGTCCATAGGGTGCTCGAGAAAGGAACACTGTCGCTACCGATTCAGTCGGGAGCGATAGGTCAGGATCGGTTGAATCTGTCGAATGGGAACGATTGAATTAAGATCTTTTTCTCATTATGGAAATGCTTCTTCGAAATCAAGTCCCATATTCAGCGGGTTACGCCTCAAAGATTGGCTCTGCGGCTGAGACGGAAGAGACCTCCCGTTGCTCTGGTTTTCATGTCGCACTTGATTTAGCTTTGGCTTTGGTTTTTGTGAATGAATTTTCGTGAATATTTTCAAATGTTTTCATAGCTTGCATTTTTGAACTTTGCATTCATATCGAATCCCTTGAATAACATAGTGTTCTAATCAGTTGCTTATGAGATTACAGGTGATCGCGTAGGCGACGTCTAAGCGCAACCAATCAGTCCCTCGCCAGAAACAAAAGACTAAGATGAGTGACTGACCTCCTTTACCTCGACCCTCTGTTTTAAAAACAAGAACTCGGATAACTGCATCGAATTAGGATGACTTACTCGAAAAATACAACTTCTTTGCTCAAAAAGAGAAAATATAAGGTTCTAGAAAAGAGAGAGAATAATTTCAGGATCTGCAAAACCAAATAAATGAATCGATTACATAATAGTCCCAACGATACCATAAAACGTGCTTGAATAACTTGTTAACTTAAGCAAGGTCATGGACAACTTGCGCGCAAGGCTTCGTTTCCTCGAACGGCAACCCGAGGCCACGGGACCGTTTCGGCCTAGGAGGAATGCAAGATAGCAGTGCTGGATGCTAGCACGGGTCATTCAGGACTTTCAGCGGAGCTAGCTATCAATACTGAAAGAGGCACCGTCTTGACCAGGCTATACGTCCAGGATGGCTTGAATTGCCAGTTACCGACACTTGCACATAAATTATAAGCTTGTTACAAATATGATAGGAAAGGAACATGGTAAGCTATGCTGCAACAGCACGCTCTGCAATGGGTAAGATGTATCATAAGTTATATTTTATTGCCTATCAAATGCTTGCCTCTAAACATGTTAACATGTAAATCAATCAGGATGGCTAAAAAGATCACAAATGGCTAACTTGTTTTTATAAAATTGCTTGAACAAATGGAAGCTTGGGTTTAATTAGCCATTTGCTAGTACATGTGATCGTACTGACCCTCTCCATCCGCAGGTGTTGCGAATCCGAAGAAACGTACCAACTAACCAGGGTAACGTTCGTGTTTTGAAGCTTCGATCGCGCGTCGAAGACTCTCGCTACTCCACTTTTGAAGACTCTCTGCATCAGTCCAAGAAACATGTCTCGGCTTCCCTCCATTCCAGGTGACTGGAATACTTTTTTTGTAAATTAAGGGATATATATATGGAACAACTATCTCATCGGCATTCATTTTGTAATCGACTCAATTTGTAAAGCCCGTGCGGCATGTTTGTAATAGAGTCTTGTAAATGACGTCTATTATCAATAAAATAAAAAGTTTTTCTGCCTCAATGTGTTGTTCAATTTCTCTACGTACTCTCTTAGCTGTTATGTTTCGGATAACCTTATGACTATGCCTTGTGCGATTACAACCTAGGTTCGTACGACATCACGCCCGGGGGATGACTATCAATTTTTCGAAATCAGGGCATAACATAATGGTATCAGAGCACAGCTTTATGTCCTTGGCCTCCAGTCTTGAGTCTCTAGTCTCGAACCATTGACCTCATGTCGATAAGATGAGTTGTTCCATAAGGTGAACCCATGATATTTTCTGAAACTAACGAGAGTTGTTTTTATATTTTAGAAGCTGGAGAAGCTACGTCCGTGAACGAGGAGAGTGCCTCGAGCAGCTCGAGTAGCTCAAGGCTTGAACCCTCGAATGCCCTTATGGAATGGATGTTGTATATGATAGAGGCGCAACAACATCAGGCCGAGGCCAACCAGCGCCAGAATGAGCTTCATCGATAGCAGACGGAGGCACATCAGACTCAGTTTGAGAACCGATCGATTGAAATTGAACCAGAAGTGCCCGAGCGTCTACCTGCAACACCAAGAAGTTCCAACTTCAAGGTGTCAAAATTAATAAAGAATTATCGCACTTCCTTCAATGGTACTAAAGATCCATCAACAGCGATCGACTAGTTGGAGGAGCTAGAAGACCGATTTAAACTTCTGGGTGTCGATGACTCAAAGAATGTCGTATGTGCACAACTTCTACTCTGATTGAACGCACACGATTGGTGGTCCATGCAAAGGTGAGCAATTCGACGTGAAGTCGAGACAACGGCGATTCCTTGGGCTAAATTCAGAAAGGCATTTCAAATCGAGTACCTTCCCGCAGCCGGTCTACAGGAAAAAGAAAATGAATTTATTCAGGTGAAGCAAGTGAACATGACGGTGCGACAGTACGCAGCTGAATTTAATAAATTAACCAAATTTGCTGGAGCATTCTTGCGGACAACGGAGAGTCGCGCTCGACGGTTCAAAGTGGGTCTGCGTCCATCTATTTCTGCCCATGTATCGGTGCGTGAATATAAGACCATGGGCCAGTCTCTGAATCATGCTCTCCGTCTTGAGCGCCAATATCCCCCAGGAGCTGCCGGCGCTGTGCAAACATGCAACCATAAGTGCCCTAGCCATACGGGAGAAAACAATGTGAACAAGCGTCCAAACAACGACAATTAGGACAGAATCCAGTAACTCATTGCCACAAATATAATAATTTTGGACACCATGAAAATGATTGTCATGTCTCTAAAGGCTGATGCTGGCACTCTGGCAAGACGGGCCATCTGCGTGCAAACTGCCCGACCATAAGGCCGAACCCAACGGCGCCTCAACATCAATAACACCGTCCAGGAAATCAGGATCAAGGGCCAAGAGTGTAAACCCCCTAAATTTTGTAGGATTTTTTTACTGATTTTTTTATATTTAAGCTTATTTTAATTTATTTCATTCTAAACACTTCCAAAAAAAATTAATTAAAGAAAATGCATAGCTAAAATTTTATTACTATACTTTGTACAAAAGATTTATTAGAATATTTTAGACAATATTTGAGAATACTAGAAATTTTCATTATTATTTTTTATATTACTAAATGATAAATGTTTTACTAATTATGATAATCTATTATTTAAATGAGTAAATATGATAAAATGAATTTATTTAACATATATAGGTATAGGTTATATACTACTTATTGGTTTTTTCATTTTTACCACAGCTTGTATTTTAATCTATACCTATGAATAAGTAGAGCTTATATATATATAGATAATATATAAAATATATATAAAAAATATATATATTCGAACAACTGGTTCGATAAATGTTTTACCATAAGTGCCCAGATCAAATCAAATCGAGCAAATTAGACACGTGGCAGGCCATTACAAGTCGCAAATATTCATGGCAATCAACATTTATTGTCCACAGAGATTTAATGCAATCACATTAATTGCTTAAATCTATTATATTCGAGATGGACGGCCTAGATTAATTAACTCTCAGGCCATCGACTTTTGAGAATGGGCAATCATTACAAAACCCTAATGATGCCCCCCACTCTTATAAATAGCAAGGTGCCATTCCCTTGTAAACCCCCCGGATCCAGAGAGAATCAGAGAGAGAATATACATAGATCGAAAGGACAGAGGAGCATATACAGAGAGAACAAGGAGAGCATTTGTTCGTCAACGCCAAGCAGTTCTTCTCCAGAGCCAAGGATGCACCCAATCGTCCAAGGAGTAAGGCAGAGCTGTCGTCGCTTTCCCGAGCCTCTATCGTCACCCCCCAGAATCTAAAATAAACAATTGTACTTAGATTGATGTACCTAGGTTTTCGTCCCTAGGATTTCTTTATACGAGCGAGTTTGTACTGTGAGTCTAAGTTCAGTCCTCCGATAATTGTTCTGTTCTTTTACAATCAATTGCAAGCAACAGGTGTGGAAGGGTGTGGGCTTATTGCATCTAGATTCTCTCCCTTATTGCCTGAGGAGACGACGTGGATCGGTTGAACGACGGTAATCTCTTCGTTCTGGTCTTAGTGGTGGTTTGCTTGGACGGCGTTCTGAGGAGGGAGGTAAGGATATCAGACCGGCTATCGAGGTAGGTGTCTGATGGCTCGTCAGCTTCCTGAGGGGTAGAGGTGAGGATATCAAACCGGTTGTTGAGGGTGATGTCCGTTGGCTCGCCAGTGGCGGTGTCTATCGTCGACGGGAGTGCGGGGAGATCGGAGACTGGGAGATCTGTTGTTGTCAGTTAAGTGGTAGTGGGAGTTGGATAGGGGAAGAAGTGGTACAGAGGGAATGGGTTTGGTCGCCTTCCAGGGTTAGGACTTCCGCAGGACTTTCTTCTTGAGCTCCGGGTGGGCCTTGAAACAGAACTTAGTGGGGTGGCCTCTGATCTGGCAGTGCTTGCAAAAGATAATATTGTTGTCATATTCAAGCTTCTGAACGTGTGTCAGTCACCCATGCTCGATCTGTATTGTCGAGGGCGGGTCGAAAGAAATGTCGAGCTCTACACAGATCTTCGCGTAGTTGGCTTTGGAGAGCTTGCGTGTATCATCAGCGATGGCCACAAGGGTCCCGAAGGACCCGACGATTCTCTTCAGTGCTGATGGGGCAAAGCAGACAAGAAGGAGGTTCGGGAGGGTGATCCACGTCGAGACAATCGTCGAGTCAACTTTGGGGTTAAAGTTGGGGGACCATTTGGCGATCGTGACGCTAAGGGATCCAATGCTGGAGGTACCTTTGGCCCAAACTAACGAGTAGTCAAGGTTGGAAAAGAGGTAGAGAAGTAGGTGTTTGGGGTCCAGCGGGGCGACTATATAGGCGAATGTGAGGCCCCAGCCCACGATTGCTTCTTGTGCTTTAGAGAGTTTTGGGCACCCGGATGGGAATTTCAGCACAAAAGTCTTTACGAAGATAGCAGAAAAAAGATAAAATCTTAGAGCGGGAGAACGACACGCAGATAAATTCTCCATCGGCGGTGCAGGGAAACTCGATGTCCGGCAGCTCGTGGTCCTCAGGCAAGGGAGAATTGTGTTGTGCGGTCCGGTCACAGGATTTCGGCGTAGGAGGGGGTCGAAGAGCTACCGGGCGGCGGGGGAGGCTGTCCACGAGTAGAGGGGGCACGGTGCAACGAGAGGCATCCCCTGGGAAGTGGACGACGAGCTTCACCCCCTACAAGGTCGAAGACCTGCTGAGTGGTGGGCGCATGGCCTCCGGTAGTAGGCGCAAGTTGAGCCGAGGAGATGGAGGCGCATGCGCCCGTTGTCGGGGGCGCATAACACCCGAAGGGTTGCTGTTCACGCAAGGAGAAGGGCGCATGATTGTTGCCCTGCTAGGCTGGTGTGGGCACATGTCCTCTCCATGAAGGAGTCGGCGCAGATCTGCTGCAAAGGAGGACGGAGGGAGGTGCATAAGGCGCTCAGCAGCCCTGAGTCGAGGGCGCCAGGCCGGAGATGCGCGAGGTGGGCACATAGGCTCCACCCAACTGATGAGTGGGCGCAGACCTGCCCCTCCTATAGGAGGGCGCATGGCTACCTCGGGATGAGGATGGCGCAAAGGGATTCAAATTCGAAAAATTCGAATTCAAGAAGGATGGGCGAGAAGGCTCTGGCCCCGAAGCGGCCAGCGAGGTTGCAGCAGGGGCCCCCGCTCTGGACAGGAGGGGGTGTCGCATGGCTCCGCCGTTGTCGATGGCCACCTGGGGGGAATCGGTGGGGGGCAGCAGACCGTCACGGTCGACGGTCTCTGGAGGTCGACGAAGGGGGAAGCAAGTCCGGGGAGGGGCATCACACCTTCTAGGTCGACGGACGCCGCTGGACGGCGGAGGGGGGGAGTTGCATCTGTGAGAATCAAAGAGGGAGCCGAGGGCGGCTACCGAAGTTTGGGTGCCACCTAAGCGGGGGGCCAACCGACCAAGGCCAGCTGCTCCGAGGTCCACGCAAGTGCCGGGCTCGAGGCCTCCGACCTGCTTCCTCCCGAGGCCCTCCGAGGTGGATGAGCCCCGGACGAGCTGCTTTGGGGGCGTCGGAGGAAGTATAGGTAGGGATGGCGGTTGGCTGCCGGGGCTGTACGGCCCCGACGACGAGGATGAGCGGGGGGGGGGGGGGGGGGGTGATCATTCAACCATGGGCGTGGGTGGGGAGTTCTATAGGGGAGTCATTATATTATATATATATACTGTTCCGAAGGAACAGTACAAAGCAAAACCCGACACCCCCCATTCTTCTCCTTTCCGCGAACAGATGGAAACGACCAGATCCAAATCCGATCAATCCACAATCAAATCTAAACCAGATTCTTCCTATCTAAGCGAAATCCTATTCCCTATAGGATTATGCCAACCCCAGTTTAAATTCAAAAATTTTATCTATGGGGAATCCTGTGAAATTTTTGATTACAATTCGCTCGTACAGCAACCTCGCACATATATTCTTTCCTCTTTCAAACGTGTAACCACCAAAAAAACTTCTTGTGGTCGAAAAGTTTTGCGTCCAAGAAAGCTCCCAACCCTAGCCGCACAGGTCTGGCCGACTTTACCACCTGTTCATCAACCGGATCTCCGAATATTATCTGCAACTCGTGCCGAACAGAGGAGACCATGTTTTCGCACAACCACAAGGTACCTTCCTTCGCTACCTTTTTTCTTCGCACGTAGTAGATGATTTTTGATACCACAAGTTGCGGCATAGAGTCTATATCACCCTCTCGGAACCCCATTAGATGGTTTCATGATTAGTAGAAAAACTAACCCGTGGCATCAACGCAAAGATGATGAAAACTCACTGTCACATGGACATAATTAGGACCGCATGTACCCATGTTTTGAAGATGATTTTTGACCAAATTGTTAAAAATTTTAAGGAATTTCTTGAAAAAAGTTGTAGACCATATATATCACTTCATAACCCTTATGATAATTTAATTTTTATCCATTAAATGCAAAGATTTTTATTCCAAAGTTTGAGGAAAAACTAATTTTAAAACTATAAATTTTTGACAAAATTAACCGATACGCCGTGCGCCCCGACAAACCGGGCGACATGGTCGCAAAATGAAACTATGGAAAGGTGCGTATCTACTTCACGGACGTGTGGGAGCTGACGAAACTCGATTTCATTGCTCGTGCGCGACGAATTCAGTGCGTATCCGTCAAGATACCCCTGTATCGATCCTTTGCAAACTATTCCATAGCTTTGTGCACGTTCGTCGTATCACGACGAAACTTGCTCCATCAGGACAGTATCATTTTTTTGGTCCTGTACACCAATTTTGGTACGAATCTAAGAAGGTCGACCGGAACGCCTTTTAGCAGGCCCGCGACCCGTTCCAACGGACGAATTTGTGCACGGCCCACCGGAATCCAACTTTGGGCATACGATTGAATTCATCTCCTCAAACCGGATCTGCAGACATATAGTTTAACGATTTTGGAGACCATAGGTACTGGCACGCATTTCGATACAAAATGGGTCCAACGACAAAAATTAGTTTGACTCAAAATTACGATTTTGCCCCTGTGTCCAGAATTGGACTTTTGGAAAGATGTTTCCTAGATATTTATATATGCCAAAACTGTTCATCAACTTTATTTCAGCATCCGAGGTCGTTCGTAAAAGTTGGCTTTCGTTGCTTCAATATTCTGACGATTTGTCATCGGACGTCGCAATTCTGCACACTACCTCCAGGCAAGATACCTTACAATTTGCTGTTTATTTACTTAGCTCATATTCGTGCATTTATTCATTATTTCCTTCTGTAAAATAAACTGTGATACTTTGTTTAAATAGAGTTATATTCCTGCTATTTATTTTCTTATTACACATTTAAACCTCGAGTTAAGGGACCGCCCTTTTGTTGTGTTGCATACATAGGCCTTGTGACACATATGTTCCACGAAGTCGCATGTCGCATATAGAATTCGAACATGCGTGACTGGCTGGCCACCAGTGCGTATAAGCCATGTGATAGGATTAACCGCTAATACATGTACATGCTAGTTTGCCTTAGCGGTTATAGAGGTTATGTGTTATCATGGCAACATATAGGCATTGGTTGGGGAGGACATATCCTTAGCGTATGGGCTACTATGCACAATTCCCTTGTGACCGTATGCTCCGCCAGAGATGCAGGTTGATGACCCTTATTTCATTGCTTGCACGCTCGAGGAATGGTTATGCTTGGGGCCCCTGGTGTCCTAAGTAGGGACTATGTCGATCCCATTTTTAGCCAGAGAGCCCATGCGTTGGAGGGATGTTTTTAAACTGCATTCACATAGAATGGTAGGCTGCCCTATCCGTTAGGTATAGGTACCTTTGGTTTGGATACTTATATCTTGTTGCGGCTTGAAACAACAACTTGTTGTGGACTAGTTTACCACATCTTGTCCTTATTTGGTTGTAGGTGTGGTTCACTGCTACGATGAGAAAGCACTGAACCTTGTTGTGGTCCGGATACAATATATTGGATTCATGACTTGGAAAGATACAACATCATGGATTGGGGTGCCATCTTCCGTCCTTGTTTGGTTGGGGGGTTGGTATGCTAATTCAATGATAGTCTATTGGACCATGATATGATCCGATTTGACGTATTATTATTGAGCAGTTTTTATTCAGTATATGTTGCATGTTCTTTTTGTATCTTATTACGTCCCTCTGAGGACCTGGTGATTTCTTCAGGTATAGATGTGCAGGACTTTCCACAGGAGTATGGCTTCGTTATAGACTCATCCTTCACGTTCAAGCGGGTCGTACCTTTTGATCACAGCTGCCCCTATTGGGTCGAATAGCCTATTTAGTCATCTTTTCCTTATTTTGTTTATCTTGGAGTTCTTTTCAGTTTATTCTAGTGCCGGTAGTAGATTTGTCTCCGCCCGGCCAACAACTATATTTTGATATTTACTTTGAATCATGAGATACCATTTTCTTTATATTCTATTTGGATGAGATGTAGCATTTACCTGTGACTGTCTATTATTATTTATTCACAATACAACTTATGTCTGTATTTGATATTTCCATATATTGGAGTATATCTCGTATACATGCAGTTGGCATGCTATGTTCCTAGTCCTATGTATACTTGGGACTGGGGTGTTATAAAGAGCCCAACAAACCGGGCCATAAAATAGCCAAGACTGCCGCCCCAATGCCCAAGGGCGCGTCTACGCCATGACCCGAGATGAAGCATTCGCATTTGACACAGTCATGACATGTATACTGCACTTCAATAACAAACCTACTCGTGTACTGTTTGATTCAGGTGCTACGTATAGCTTTATATCGACAAATTTTATCGCCGAACACAAATTCCCTGTGACACCGTTAGGCCTAAATCTTAGCGTCAACATACCGTTGGATTCGTCACTAATTGCAAACTTAGCCCGTAGAGACAGAATTATCTGTATAGGTGGTCAAATGTAGGTCTCAATACGATAGTCCTAGACATTATGGACTACGATATAATTTTAGGAATGGATTGGCTCGGTCCGTGCAACGTAACCATCGACTATGCCGAAAAGACGATCACCTTCGGTATACCTGGAGTGCCTGAATTCTGCTATTCGTGTGGTGAGGCATTGCCAACATGGGGATCTCGGCAATATCGGCTCGAAGGTTGCTGCATTCCGGGTTTGAAGGCAATTTAGCGTTTGTTCGAGACATGAGACATGATAATGCAAATGCGTGTCAGGCCGACATTGTGGCAAAATTCTCAGACGTATTTTCGGACGAGCTACCCGGCATGCCACCTGATCGAGAGATATAGTTCACCATTGACACATTCCCCGATATCCGACAGATCTCAAAAGAACCGTACAGAATGGACCCTGTAGAGCTTAAGGAACTCAAAGTACAGTTACAATAGTTGCTCGACAAGGGCTTCATACGGCCCAGCGTCTCGACATGGGGAGCGCCCATGTTGTTCGTCAAAAAGAAGGATGGCTCAATGCTGCTTTGTATCGACTACTAAGAGCTGAACAAAGCTACCGTCCGGAACGAATATACATTGCCCCGCATAGACGACCCGTTCGATCAGTTGTAAGGTGCTTCGGTATTTTCTAAAATTGATCTTCGATCGGGCTACCATCAACTCAAGATCAAGCCGGACGATGTGTCGAAGTCAACCTTTCGCACTCGATATGGCCATTACGAATTCCTGGTAATGTCGTTCTGCCTAAGGAACGCCCCAGCTACTTTAATAGATTTAATGAATCGGATGTTTCGACCCTTCTTCGACAAGTTCGTAGTAGTCTTCATCGAAGATATACTCGTCCACTCGAAGGACAAGCGGAAACACGCTGAGCATCTGTGGACCGTGCTTCAAACCCTTCAAAAAAATCAGTTGTATGCGAAGCAGAGCAAGTATGAATTTTGGCTGAGCATATCGCATTCCTCGGACACATTATTTCATCCGAAGGTATTACAGTTGACCCAAAGAAAGTTGAAGCCGTTGTCGAATGGAAACGACCAGCGTTAGTCGACGAGATTTAAAGCTTGCTTGGCTTAGCAGGAGACTACCGATGCTTCATGAAAGACTTCGCGAGGATCGCGTCGGCTCTAATTTGCCTCACCCAGAAAGGAGTCACTTTTGAATGGTCAGACGACTGTAAAGCTTCCTTCCAGGATTTAAAGCAACGGCTCGTCTCGGCCCCGATACTTGCACTTCCAGAAGGGACTGAGGGATTCCAGATCTTCAGCGATACGTCCGACCAGGGTTTGGGGTGTGTGCTGATGAAACGGAACATGGTGATATCTTTTTTTTTCCGACAGCTAAAGCCGCACGAGAAAAACTATCCTACCCATGACCTGGAGTTAGTGGCGATTGTGTGCGTTAAAATTGTGGCATCACTATCTTTATGGCGTGGCGTGGCGTGTGCGATCTATGCGGATCACAAGAGCCTTAAGTATCTATTCACGCAGAAGGAGCTGAACTTGCGACAAAGGCGTTGGCTTGAACTGATCAAAGATTACGACTTGACTATTAACTATACGCAAGGTAAGGGAAATGTTGTGGCAGATGCTCTGAGTTGGAAGTATATTGCCTCGCTATCCATCGACCGCAGATTGCTACGCGACTTAGAAGAGATGGGCATCGACCTCCGAGTTCGATTCAGGGATGTATAGTTGGCGCAGATGCAGCTAGAGCCGAGCTTACGAGAAAAGATCAAGACCGCTCAGAAGGATGATATGTACCTGAAGAAAGTGCGAGAGCAAGTTTCAACGGGTAGTGCAACCGACTTTGCAGAAGACGAAATTGGCATACTTCGATTGAAGGGTAGGCTATGTTTTTCGGACGATTCGAAACATAGAATAGAGATATTGACAGAGGCATACTATGTAGAAGCATAGAATTTCACAGCCAAGAAATCCCATGCGCTAGACACTACATACGCCAGAACTCGGACAGAACACTTCACAGCAAAGTCAATAAGTATAGACATTTGAAAAAGGGACATTTTATTTATATACAAAAGTCTATTACATGTCTAGAAAAGGTTGTACAAAGGAGAATTTCTACAAAGGAAAGATCCTAAGTCTACAGCTAGCGGCCACCATGCGCCTCCAGATAGGCGCAGCAGTCACCATGCGCCGCCAGTTAGGCACAGCAGATACCATGCGCCTCCAACCAGGCGCATCCCACCATCTCTTCAGCAGCTCAGTTATGTACATCCAGCTCAGTTATGTGCATCCCTTTAGCAGCCCAGTTATGTGTCGCTCTTCCAGCCAGGCTCACCTGATAAGTGCTTCGATTAAACAAAGTATTTAACCCTCTGGCTGGAACCAAGGAAGAGAAGAGCACCGCAAATCTGTGGCCAGGGAAGGCTTCGAAAGAGCCTCCAAAGGCGAAGGAAGACCGTGATCGAAACCACAGCTAAACGAACAGCTTTCAACACAACCAGAGTGGGCAGCCCCCACTTTGAAGGAAGAAAGAGCCTAGCACCGTAATTCCGATCTGCGGCTCTTCCGAAATAACGGAGACGAGGCCCGAGCATCCCTATCTTTGGATGCAACATGCACCTTTCGCTTGCCTCAGAAGCCCTCGACTCCGTCTTTTGGATGTAATAGTCACCTTCAAGTGCATCAACGATGACATGGCATCTCATCTTCACCCTCGGGAACACTTCGTCAACAGAATGCACCCGAATACCCAAGTTCATGTTGGAAGTACGTGAGAGAACGAGAAGCAAACCTTCTCTCCATACCACTATTTATAGGCCGGGCAAATCAAACCCACGCACCAAGTGGATGGCTCTCCGAATTCCGTGCAATGAATTTGCATTAAATGGATGAACCGGACGCCTCGAATTCAGCCAAACGGCTATTAAAAGCACTCGAGGAGCGAAATAGCTGCATCATTAAAAGGCATGTCGGATGCGCCAGTCAGACAGCGTATCACACGGATGCGCCCTTCGGCATCAGGCGCATCACATAGACGCGCCCTTCAGTACCAGGCACATCACAGAGGATGCGCCCCCACACATCTCCATACCGAGTGGAACGCCAATCGATGCGCCCACTCAGCTGTCCATCGAATGTCAGAAATATTAAATGCTAAACTGACAGAGTTGGCAGCACACCTCCCAAAGTCTGAACAGTTGACAGCTTTTTCAGAAAACGAAGCGTCGGCAACGTCAGCGTCATTATGACTTCATCCCGACGGCTACTGCCACGTGGCCACTCAACCACCCGCATGCGCCTCTGCTGCCATGCGCCTAAATCAGCATGCGCCTCAAAAGCCATGCGCCTGAGACTGCTCTCTGATCCCAAAAGACAGAAGGAAAGTCGCCTGCATGCGCCTCAAAAGCCATGCGCCCCGAATGGTTTGTAACTCCTAAAGGTTACGAGCTGCAGCCTCCTCCTGCGTCCAATCCAAGGCGCAGCTCACCAGATCACTTCCCCCCACCAAATTCGAGATCTTCGAGCCATGGGTCGATGACACGTGTCCTTTGACTCAACTCATCCAAGATTTCAGCAACAGAAAGATCTTCTCCCCTGCTACGTGCCGGCTCACAAACAGCAGTATGAAGAATTCTACCCCTCGATTAGGGCGCATCCCACGCGCCTCCATCAGCAATCCCCACGTGGCATCCCCACACACCAGCGCATCCTACATGCGCGCATGAGCAGCCAGCCTGCAAAACTATAAATAGAGGGATCATTTCCTTCTCACCCACGCACAGAATCTACGGCAAACATACAGAGAATCACCAGAGAGGCAGATACAGACACTCAACGTCTTCCTCCTCTCAGCAAGCTCCAGCACCCAGAGTAATCTACACCTTCAGAGAACCGATAACCGTCGTCAGCCCGTCAACGAAGTCAACGCATTACCACTCGCTCCATTGGCACTAAGGACCAAGATTAAACAAAAGTGTACTCCTAGGACTACATCTAAGTCCTATATTGTAACACTGTTCTGTTTGTGTTAAAGTTTCAATCAAACAATTTTAATGGCAAACAAGCTGGCGACTCTGCTGGGGACTTCTTTTTCCTCTTCCGAGAAAGTCGTGTCACAGGCCGACGACGTGAAGGTGGGCTCCTCCCACAAGATGCTGGTCGTGCGCCTCAATCAACAGGCGTACGAGGAGTTCATTTCTGAAGGAAGTACGAGTCCTTCGAAGCGGCTGTCGAAGCCGAAGAAGACCCACCGTGTCTGGGTGTGCAAGGTCGATGCCTCGGGCACCACCACTGAAGGGAATACGCCAATCCAGCCCTCCCTTCCTGCTAACGTTCTCAGCAACCAAGGTGCGCCCGCTGATGCAGCATATCTCTCGGGGAAGCGTGCGGCTGACCACGTTCCCCAGCCATCTCCCTCTCAGGCGAGAAAGATGCGTCGACAGAGCAGGGGGCAGCCAATGCCCCGCGCATCACCTCTGATGCGCCACAAAAAGTCTCTGTCTTTCACAGACTCACTCGCTGTAATGGCAAGGAGAATTTGGATGCTGAGTACTATGCGCCCCAGCAGGCTAGTACAAAGAAATCCAAGGCGGCACGGGCCATGCGCCACAAACGTGATATGCCAGCAGCAGGCCAGAGACACGCGCTCACAATCATGTACGCTATCGATGGTAAGCTGTACAAGGTCAAATCAGATGCCTCTGCACCAAAAACGAGTCGACCTTCAAAGTCCTCATCTCACTTGGGCGCATCTACTGCGTGCACAACCAAGTCGAGTGAGGCAAATTCAGTGGTCTTGAACTCCCACGCCTCCTCTGGTTGTGCGTTTGAGGTCCGTTCAAGTCACTTCAAATGTTGTGGTTCCCCCACTACTGATCGTGATGCCTGCTTGGTATTAGATCAGGGGGCGCAGCACTCACCTGACCACCCCGGCATTTGGCCTTGCCATGCGCCTGAAGGGGGTGTGAAGGTAGTACTCTCCTCCAACGACCTGCGCCTCTCACGGGGAGGAGAGTCGACCAACAGGCACGATGCGCCTCTCATGGAGCATACATGTGCGGTGGTCACCATCAACTGCTGTTGCAAGGCAGCAGTACCACCAAGGCAGTCAGTCTTCCAGCGGCTGCAATCATCGACGCCCCTCCGACATCGCCTCGGGATGAAGGTGTCAACAGAAGAGGAGCCAAGGGTTGCTTCATGCAACGTGATCTCCAACTCCTCGTCAGTCCGGAAGACGACTGGCAATTTCTCGTCTTCATCCAAAAGCCAGCCGAGGAAAACCAAGGCAGCTGTCTCGACCTCTGGAGTGTTCGAAGGCACTCGGTCGAGGAAGAAGTTCTTGGAGGAAGCTGGGGGTAGTCAGACCCTTATTGAGCCTCCTTCCGAAGACGAAGATGTCCAAAGCACAGCTGCGACGGATCTTCATCCTCGAGGCGAAGTCAGCCTCTCAGAAGCCCCTCAAAACGAGGATGTCCCCCAGGACACGGCTGGGGGTAGAGACGAAGAGGCCCTTCAAGATGGAGCTGAGGGCAATCAGGCCCTTGCAGATGCGCCCGTCGAGAATGACCTCCAGAATGTGGCTGGGGGTGGCCAAGGTGGAACACCAGAAGAGGTGACTCCCCCACATGAAAGTGAGGCCGAGAGCGAAGCCTCAACCAATCCATCCACTCCAGGCCGTGTCATGACAGTATACATGACTGGGGGTGATTCCGAGTCTGATGCGCCATCGCAAGACATTGTCCAGCGCATAGACTCATTAGAGGGAGGACTCAAAACCCTCTCTGCCTCTATGCAAGCACTGACTCAAGCAGTGTTTGATATACGGTCAGCCTTGACCAGAACACCTTCAATCGGTCCCGACCCAGGAGCCAATGGGGAGTCGAATGTACCCCTTCAACGGGCACCCTCAGGCACAGAAGCACCCCGAACGTCGGAGCCCTCAAACGCTCCACTCCAGATGGTACCACCTTCCCCGACTCCTAGCTCCACGGAGGATGTGGTCGAAATGATCAAGGACTTGCGGGAGCGCTTCGAGTCCAAAAACAGGCAAGAGGAGCGCCAGAAGATGGACATTCCCCAGCTTTATCCCCTCGAGTGGAACAAGGTGGTTTATCCTCCAAAGTATAAACCACAAACACTCACGCCGTATGACGGGACGGACTCTCCGCGTCGATACCTGACATATTTCCAGTCACAGACGGGGCATCTTCCAAAGGAGGACTCGCTCCTCACCAGCATCTTTGTTGGTGCCCTAAAAGGGGTGGCGTATGACTGGTACTGCAGCCTCCCCGACAATTCTATATCGTCCTTCGACGACTTGACGCGCCTCTTCCTCGATCGCTTCTACGACGGCGGAAAGGACATGACGATGGCTTCTCTCATAGAGATACGCCAGAAGGAGAAAGAAACGGTTCGGGTGTTCATCGAACGCTTCCGACAGGCCTGCTTCAGGCTACCTCCAGGCATGCCAGAACATGCGCTCCTCTCCTCTTGCAGCATGAACATGCTGCCTGCAGTGAAGCTCTGGATCAACTCTACTCTCCCTTCCGACTGGAGCTCCCTGATCATCGAAGCTGAAGCCGCAGAAAAGAAGGCGGCCAATGCACGTCTTCTGGGTGTCAGCTTCCCCGCCTTTGATGATAAGGGGAAAAGGTCTGCAGCCAACAACTCCGGACGAAAAGCAAAGGGGAAACAGGCATTGACTGTTAATGCCTCGAAAGGCACATCTGCGCCTACTCAGAAGCCTCCACTGGCACCAAGACCCAAGGAGGTGTATTCATTCAATGACGAAGACACCCTGCAACTCTTTGAAATACTGAAGCAGGGTGACAAGATCAAGCTCTCGGACCCAAAGCGGCCCGATGAAGTCGGGAAAGTGGACAACCCGAGGTACTGTCACTACCATCGGTTTGTCGGACACCCGACCAAGGACTGCTACGTCCTCAAGAATTACATCCAGCGTATGATTAATGCGGATGTAATCTCCGTCGACTATGAAGAGAAGACGGTGTCAGCCAATGTGGTGTCACTTCAGTTCGGTACCTTGCCGTCGACTACCACACAAGATGGCGTCGTCCCCATCCCTAAGGCGACAATGGAGGTGGTGAACTTGCCACCTACCCGTGACAATGCGAGTGGACTCATCCCACTCACCATATCTCGATGAGAGGTCCTCTGGGTTCACCCCGACCTCGTCTCCGAGGTGACTCAACCGGAGGTACGCTCTACCTCCAAATCAAAAGGCAGGAAGATCAAGTCTTGCCGCACGGTCTCTTCTTCAACGGAAGAGGCACTTCCAGTGCAGACGCGTGCACAACAGAACGCCCAGCCCGGCGAAGCTGCCGTCGAGGTGGTGCCTCCTGGCACCATCCCTGAGGAGGGCCCGTCTAAACCTTCGGCAGCCAATAAGCAGAAGCAGGTGGAGGCCCGTTTCGACAGACCTCTACGAAAGGAGAATGCTTCGGGGCTAGCCAAGCCCCACAACTTTGACATACTGGCACAACTGGCCAGTACTCCTGCACGCCTGTCTTTGTTCGAGCTCCTGCATCTTTCCAAAGACTCCCGAGAAGCTCTCTGCGAAGCTCTGAAGGACGCTGAATCCTTTCTCTGTCAGGTCAAGTAGCCTGAAGACCTCCCAACTACTTGTGCGCACTGTCATTGTGCGGATGAAGTTATCCCAAACATAACTTTCACCCAATAAGACATGCTGCTCAAGCACCACCGACATAACCGACCGCTGTATTACACAGGGTACATCGTTTCAGTCAAGGTGAGCCGGATTCAAATCGATCCGGGGTCTTCCCTCAGCATCATCCCGAAGACGCTGCTATCAAAACTGGGAATCCCAATGTACTGACTGGCGCCCTCCAACACAACCATCAGTGGCTTCAACGCTAGCAAAAGCGAGCCACTGGGCAAGATCCGACTGAAGTGTCACATCGGCAACCTCAAAACTGAGGTAACTTGTTATGTGGTGGATGCCGAGGTCAACTACAACATCCTGCTCGGCCGACCATGGCTGCATGAGTACATGGTGGTGCCTTCTACGCTCCATCAATGCATGAAATATGTATCCACCAACGGCGTCATCCAGACGGAGTTCACAGACATCGATCCTTTCAAAGGGATTGAAGCCTACTTCACCGATTCCGACTTGTACAAGCCACTTGACGAGGAGGAAGCCAACGATACTGATGATGAGGCAGAGACGGTAACTAAGCCGGTCACAGAGCCTGAGATGACTCCAGACGCCCCTTTGAAGATCCGACTGAAGAGCAAACCACCCCAGAAGGTGCCTCCAATGAGCATCAAACTATCAGGGAAAGCACCGACTCCTGAGGCTCCCTTGAAGATACGCCTCAAGGGAAAGCCGCCTCAAACATCGGCTCCCCTGGTGGCAAAATTATAGGGGAATGCACCACTCACAGATGGCGCAGTTGAGGCACCTCTGAAGGTGCGTCTTAAGAGCAAGCCCCCGCAGTCATCCAAGATGCCAAAGAGGGCTCACATAACCCTCTCAGACCCCAAAGTCAAAGCTGTGGTAGATTCTCCTGATCCGACCCCAGTGCTTACAGATGAGGAGCTTGGCGAATATATCTCTGCTGATGTAGATGCACCCTCCTTAGACAATGTAATCCCACGGGATAAGATCTCGTATTTTATCAACAATAGAGTTTTTTTTAATTATTCTTGTCTTCCGCACTGGAATGCCATGTATACATTAGATAACGCTCTACGGTCGTTGCAAACACAAATAACGACCGTCCATCATGTAAATCGAGTAGTCCCATTTCAAGGAGTCTGTTTCATAGCCCCTCCACGAAGCCGAGACGAAGGATCCATTATTTTGGGCAAAGTCGAGTCATCAAGACCTCCCGCCACTCGAGCCAGAACCTGATACCGGCAGAGTACAAGTCTATCGGTACACGGATACGGCAAAGCATATCATCCAAAAGATGGGCTATGACCTAAAAAGCAACAAAGGCCTAAACTACGGCAAGGGTCGACGTCTCCCTCTCCGGCTTCTGACACCTAAGGAAAAGCCGCAGGACTACTACAATCAGACTCGACGGGGGGTAGGCTATGTCACGCCGCCAGCAACTCCCGAAAGTTCAGACGCAGAAGACGTAGAACATTCCCACTAGTCCGAAGCATCGACTTGGGATTCCGATACCAGTATCGGATCAGTCTCAAAAAGGTGAAGGCGAAGACCAAGTGCCGGAACCCTTCGAAGAAGAACCCTGGGCTCAACGCCTAGGAGAACAATGGGAGTCTCGTTTTGAGTTACGTGAACCTCCCACCGAAGATGAAGTCGAGCAGATCGACCTTGGGGACGGATCTTCTTCTAAACCCATCTTCATCAGCAAAAGCCTAGAAGGAGAAGACCGAGAGTCTCTAATCCAGCTGGCTAAAGAGTATATCGACGTCTTTGCCTGGAGCTACAAAGACATACCGGGACTCGATCCACAGATCGCAATGCATAGGTTGAACATCTTACCTAATGCCAAACCTATCAAACAACAACAGCGATGTTTCCGTCCGGACATCATGAATGCCATCGATCAGGAGGTGGACAAACTCTTGACCAGCGGCCTCATCCGTGAGGAACAACACCTAGATTGGGTAGCCAATATCGTACCTGTCACCAAGAAGAATGGGAAGATACGAGTCTGTATCGACTTCAGGGACCTCAACTCTGCTTGTCCGAAGGACGAATTCCCGCTTCCAATCACCGATGTGATGATCGACAACACGTGTGGCTTTGAACGCATGTCCTTCATGGACGGGTATTCAGGCTACAATCAAATCAAGATGCTCCCCGATGACGCAAAACACACGTCATTCAGGACTCCGAAGGGTGTTTTCTGCTACACAGTGATGCCTTTCGGCTTGAAGAATGCCGGTGCAACATACCAACGAGCTATGAGCACCATCTTCCGTCAACATCTTCGCAAGACAGTCGAATGCTATGTTGACGACATCGCAGTCAAGAGCCACCTCAAAGGAGATCACCTACAGGATCTGAAGACAGTCTTCGATCTTATGCAGGCACATCAACTCAAAATGAACCCCGCTAAATCCTTCCTGGGGGTTTCTAGCGGTAAATTCTTGGGCTTTGTCATCACGGCGAAAGGCATTCATGTTGATCCCGAGAAGATCAAAGCCATCCTCAACATGGACCCTCCGAAGAATCTTCGAGAACTTCGGGGCTTACAGGGACGTCTGGCATACATCCGGAGGTTCATAGCAAACCTCTCCGGTAAATTTCAACCTTTTACTCAGCTCATGAAGAAGGGAGTCTCTTATGTCTGGACAGAGGAGTGCCAAAAGGCTTTCGACGACATCAAAGCCTACTTGACGAGCCCACCAGTCCTGGTGGCACCTGTCGCCGGAAAACCATTTCTCCTCTACGTCCGTGCCATGGATCATTCCCTTGGCGCTCTGCTGGCTCAAAACAGCGATACAGGCTATGAGCAAGCAATCTACTACCTCAGTCGAACGCTCATCGGGGCCGAACACTGGTACAACCCCGTTGAAAAGGAGTGCCTGGCTTTGGTGTTCGCCATCCAGAAGACTCATCATTATGTCTCAGGCCAGACAATTCATGTCATTTCCCGAGTCAATCCGCTCAGAGTCCTCATGACGAAGCCAGGATCATTGAACTTCCGGCTGGCCATATGGGCGTTCTTGCTAACACCGTATAATATGGTGTTTGTCCCGCAAAAAGCTGTTAAAGGTCAAGCTCTGGCTGACTTTTTAGCTGCACACCCCATCCCAGAATCCTCAAAACTCTATGTAGACATCCCGAATGAGGTCCAAGAATCTAAGGTCACCGAAGGAAGCTCCGTTTGGCGGATGTTTTTCGATGGCGCTTCAAGAACAGGCCCCAAAGGCCAAATTATCGCAGGAGTGGAGGTAGTCTTAGTCTCCCCCGATCAGTTGGTCATCCAGCGTGCTTACTCCCTTTCGAAGCCGTGCTCCAACAATGTTGTCGAGTACAACACACTCATCATGGGACTCCAGCTCGCACAACAGCTGGGGGTAGACCATCTGGAAGCCTACGGTGACTCAAAACTCATCGTGAACCAGATTCGGGGGCAATACGAGGTTCGCCATGAAGATCTGATCCCTTACCATGAAGTTGCATTGAACATCATTTCAACCTTCACCGGGTTCTACATCGAACACGTACCTCGTCTACAAAACTTGGAGGCTGACGCTCTGACTGGCCTCGCAGTCTCATTGGCAGCGCCCCTTGGGACTCAACACTATGTCACGGTAACTGGCCGAGACTTGGTTTGTCCTAGAAACAACCTATGCCTGCGAGTGGCTCACGCCATGCCGACGAACACTGGTGTTAATGTCCGAGACTGGAGGTTCCCGTTCATCGACTTTGCTGTCTACGGAATCCTTCCAGAGGACCCGAAGGAAGCCGTCTCAGTCAGGAGATGCTCTCTTCGATTCTACTACGATACAGCTACCAAAATGCTGTACCGATGCTCCTTCGATGGGCTCCTCCTTCGATGCCTGTCCAACGAAGAAGCAGCCGAAGCTCTTCGAGAAGCTCATGACGAAACTTGCGGAGCTCATCAACCCGGTCCTAAGTTGCAGGATCGACTGCGACGTATGGGCTACTACTGGCCAACCATGGCCGCCGACGCTATTGAATATGCTAAGAAGTGTCACGCATACCAACTTCATACAGACTTCATACATACACCGTCTGAACCACTACATCCTACAGTCGCCTCCTGGCCCTTTGAAGCCTGGGGCATGGACATTGTGGGACCAATTACCCCTCCTTCATCAAGAGGACACCGCTTCATCCTGGCCATCATCGATTACTTCTCCAAATGGGCAGAAGCAGTCCCACTGGCAGAAGTAAAGAGCTCCAGGGTGGTCAGCTCTATCAAACACCATGTCATTTACCGTTTCGGAGTACCCCGGCGGATCATTCATGACAATGGTCCTCAGTTTATCAGCCACATTTTTAGCAGGTTCTGTGACAAGAATTGCATTCAAAATATGGCATCCATCGCCTACAATCCGGCTGCAAACGGGTTAGCAGAGGCATTCAACAAAACTATGTTAGGCTGCTCAAAAAGGTCGTGTCATCCAACAAATGCGACTGGGACGAAAAGCTTGGCGAATGCCTTTGGGCCTACCGCACAACGGTACGGACCCCAACAGGCAAGACACCATTCTCCCTGGTCTAAAGGAGCAAAGCGGTACTGCCTCTCGAGATCCAGATACCCTCACTCCGCGTAGCAATGACAAACAAACTCACAGAAGAGGACAATCAACGTCGTCGTCTGCGGGAACTGGAGGCACTCGATGAGAAGCGTCTCCTGGCTCAACAACGCATCGAACTCTACCAAGCCCGTATATCACAGGCTTTCAACAAGAAGGTCAAACAGAGGACTTTTCAAGTTGGCGACCAGGTTTTAGCAGTCAGAAGGCCAATGGTGTTAACTCACAAGACACCAGGAAAGTTCGAGCCCAAGTGGGAAGGACCTTTCATCATAGAGACAGTATACTCAAACGGTGCTTACCGTCTCGCAAAACCCAATAGGGACTTGTTCACGATGCCCATCAACGGCAAGTTCCTAAAGAAGTACTATTCTTAACATTCTTCAGACATGTACTTCCCCGAAGGGGATCTGTAGGGCTCAATCATCGGGCTCACACACAATCTTCTTCCACAAACTCATACGCTTCCGGAACCCAGCTGTTCCGTGGCATCCTTCAGTAGAAAGACAACCACGTCCACATCACCTCTGAGTTGTTCCTCTACACCCTACAAAGCAGAATCTTACGCTACATAAGCCGACACTGCCCTTCATGTTTACCACGTCCATATTACCTCTGAGTAAACATCTCGTACAAACAACCCCTGCGTTGTCGTACATTGATCGCAGAACTTCCACATCCACATCACCTCTGAGTTGTTAAGCATATCCCCCAGAATTATTCCTACCACGTCCATAATACCTCTAAGTAGGAAGATTCTATCATTTTGAACCCAATGATTGCCATGTCCACATCACCTATGAGCAAACATGTTGGTTCCTTCAAACTTATTATCTGTACCTAAAAACCAAGGTGCGCAAAAGATAATAGGTCCACACAAATCATCAAGTTCATAATAACAAAAATGAACACATCATAAAAAATGTTGTGTACTTCTTTATAAAAAAAAGAGAGTACAGAACTACACTATCCCCCAGCAAGGGTTGCAAAAGAACATAAAAAAGGGAGAAGCTACAGTCCCTGAACCTCTCCAGGGTGGGCTGAGAGCTCTCTGACTCGACGTCTTAAGTCGGCTGTACGGGTCTCCACAGTCGCCAGGACTCGACGCTCAGCTTCTTGACGCATCAATTCAACAGCCTCAGCGGAAGTTTCGCTCTCATGCTTCTCATCAAGCAGTTGTCGCTGCTGAGCCAAGGCAAGAGTCCGCTGAGTAAAAGTCGCTTCTTCCTTCTTGAATGCTACGTATTCAGCTCGGACACGTTCGACATCTAACTGGAGTCGGGCCCGTTGGTCCTCAAGGCGGTGCATCTGGGTGTTGATCTCTGCGATGTTAGCATCCAACGCAGCTCGTATTTCCATTATCTTCTTCATGGACTGAGACAACTGCTCTACCGCAGCCTCAGTCTCAGCCACCTCGCGCTCCCAAATGTCCACAGTGGCCTGGTAGGAAGACTCGATCTCGGCAATCAACTTTTCCTTCTCCGCATCTATCAGGACGGAGAGGTCATTTCGCTGGATGCGCTGAAGTTCCGCAAGCCGCTCGTCCAGCTCGATCACCGAAGCCTCCAGAATTTTGGCCATATGGTCGTGGCCTTGGTGAACGCGGATCAGCTCGATACAGGGCATTACCAGAGTTTTTGCCGTCACAAAGCTCCCGTTGGCATCCATCACCAAAGATATACCCCTCTGCAACATTTTGTACACCCCCTCGACGAGGAATTTCATATATTCGTCTGCGTCCGCCAGTACCTGCGGCGTCATAGCAAGAGTTGGAGGAGCTACTACAGTTAGCGGACCGGAAGAAAATCCGCCAACCTCAACTTGCGAGGCTTGAACCTCGGCATCAATAGGCTCTTCATCGACAGGGGCCAGATTGCTAGCCCGAGGAGCCGAAGGAACAGAGGAAGCCGGGACAGGCGTCAAGATAGTACCCCAAGTAGAAGGAGTAACAGAGGGTTCCACACCCTTGCCCTTCTCAAGCCCGGAGGAACCACCGACGTCAACGGCCACCTCTTCTACCCCCAACGTCCTATCAGCGACCAGTACCTCCCCCGGTAGAACGGGAAGATCAACACTCATCTCCTGGCCCGCCCCGGAAGACAGGACCGGCAGAAGGGTCTCATCCTTCTCAAGTCCCTCTACAGGGACAGAATCTGTCACTACCTCCTGATCGGTAGCCACCTCAACTTCCATGGTTGAAGCTGGGGTAGGACTCGACAATGATATAGCCGACCTTCCCTCATCATGACAAGGAGGGGAATCAACCCTCTCCTCTATCCCAACCATATCTGTTGCCCCCGCAACAGACTCTTGCAGCTCTGTAGCAACGTCATCCGAAGATGACGAACTCCATTCCACCTCGCCGCCAGGAAGTCGCGTGCTTCCCTCGGCATTCGAAGCCTCCGTTGTGACCTTCATCATCTCAGAAGCTGCTGCACCCTCAGCTTCTCTCCTAACATAATCCGGGGATACCGAAATCTCCACGACGACAGCATCCTCCGGATTCTCCTCCATGGGAGACATCATAGTCGGTGGAATACGCACTCCAGACGAGCCCGCCATCTCTTTTTGCCTACTTCCATCCGATCTTGGAGTACGAGGCTTTCTTTTTAGCGATTCCTACAAAAGAAGGCATCGATTACATAAAATACGGAACCTAAACCGGACTATGTAGGGCATCCTTACCTCTGCGGACGCTGAGTCCGATGACACCGTCGGTGATGATGCCTTCTTTTGCTTCTTCGGTGCAGGAGATTCAGCCCCTGTATCTGCACATCGTTTTGATCGATCGACCGAGTGTTCTGCCTGAGATACAGAAGGGGCACCCCGATGACCCGCCCCTGGCGGACGATACGATCGGGCTTTCACTGGCATGTCCCCGGTCGCTGCTAACTGGGTGCCTGCGATAAGACTGGTCTCCCTATCATATCCGGAGGGCGCGGCAGCCATAACACAGTAAAATTTGGTGGCCGAGTAAAGAATGGGCGGCCGCAGATCTGGGACGGGCAACGTAAAACGAGCCTCGGTACATCCGGCATTATAGTAATGCCAAGCTCGTGCACCATCCAACAAACTTCCAACATACCCCAGAGTAATACTGGGTTATCCAACATCAGCTGGGCATAACCAAATTGCCGTACAAAGTGGCTCGGCAGATACGGTTCCAGGTAGCACTGATTCCTGTTCCGGTACACCAGATGGGACGGCCGAATACTTTACAACCAGCGGAATCCCCATTAAGGCAGAGTGGTGGTACCTTCGCCCGAATCCTTTAAATCTTCGTTGGCCTCAAAACCCAAGTAGATTGGACCAACTTTGGTGATCTCCCAACCTTGAAGACGGGATAAAACCTTTCTACAGACAGGGACACCAGTGTGCGACCAGCTCCTCCAATAGAAACGGCGAAGGAATGCATCTCCAGCCCTATAGTCTTCTTTTGAGCCTGGGCTCATCATATTGGGGTGATGCAAAATTAACCATCCCATCAAATAGTGAAACGGCAGTTCGGCACGCTGGAAGTTATTGTTTCTGCCTCTGTCTTGAATCACATTTCCCACAAACTCGTACAAACCTCGCTGTAGGTTACATACCATTGCAGAGAGAAGAGCCAAACGCTTGCCGAAGACCAACTTTACGGCTGGTAGGATTAAGTTCTGGGTCACCCTCTATACGGCGTCGGATCCGCCTACGAGCAAGCAATCCCGGAGCCATATCATCTGGTAGGTCGTCAACACCGCCTTGGATGATATTCGATAAGCAAGATGCCAGAAGCAGCTGTAGGAGCATTCATCTGACTGCTGGTCTTCATTCCCTTGGAGATTCTTCTCACCTAACCTGCTCATTTCGGATAGCACTTCGCTACGAGAGAGCGCCGACGGAGTAGAAAACTGCGAAGGGTCCTCTTTGTCTTGTCTAAAGATATAATCCCTCCAAGCAGTCACATGGGGCTGCGTCCCGCTTTTATCCCTTCTCTGCATATAATAATGATGACTCGCCACTTCCTTGAAAACAACCGTCATCTCCTCAGCCCTGTCTCCCAGGACCTGAAGCTCTTCGTTGGTCGAAAAATACTCTTCATAGGGTTCCGACCCCCAAGGGAGTTTCGACACCTCATACATCTCATGAAGAGCTAGCCCTAACTCCTCCACCGGAGTAAAAAAGGTCCCGGTATGGATATCAAACATCTCCAGGAGTACGAGGAACATGTGCCTATTGATGTCAGCACCCGCCTGGGTAGCACGGATCGCGGCAGTCAACCCAATCTCTAGGAGCTCAGTCCGAAAACGCGATAAGATCCAGAGTGTCAGTCTATCCCATTTGGAAACATAATGGCACCAACCCTCCACCCGAAAATCTCCTTTCGGGTATGAGCGTTCCATCGAAAACATACGATGTGTAAAAATCTTCTTTGGTTTTTGTGAATGAATTTTCGTGAATGTTTTCAATGGTTTTCATGGCTTGCATTTTCGAACTTCACATTCATATTGAATCCCTTGAATAATAGAGTGTTCTAATCATTTATTTATGCAATTGAAGGTGATCGCGTAGGCGTCGTCTAAGCGCCGCCAACCAGTCCCTCGCCTGAAAAAAAAGACTAAGGTGAGTGGCTGACCTCCTTCACCTTGACACTCTGTTTCAAATACAAGAAATCGGATAACTATATCAAACTAGAACGATTTACTTGAAAAATACAAGTTCTATGCTCAAAAAGAGAAAAGATAAGGTTCTAGAAAAAAGATAGAATTATTTCAAGATCTGCAAAACCAAGTAAATTAATCGATTAAATAATAGTCCCAACAAAACCATAAAACGTGCTTGAATAACTTGTTAACTTAAGCACGGTCATGGACAACTTGCGCGCAAGGCTTCGCTTCCTCGAACGGCAACCTGAGGCCATGGGACCGTTTCGGCCTAGGAGGAATGCAAGATAGCTATGCTGGATGCTAGCGTTGGTTATTCGAGACTTTCAGCGGGGCTATCTACCCGCGCTGAAAAGGCGTCGTCTCGACCATGCTATACGTCCAGGATGGCTTGAATTGCTAGTGACCCACACTTGCACAAAAATTATAAGCTTGTTATAAATATGACAGGGAAGGAACGTGGTAAGTTATGCTACAACAACACGCTCTATCGTGGGTAAGATGTAACGTAAGTTATGTTTTATTGCCTATAAAATGCTTGCCTCTTAACATGTTAACATGCAAATCAATCAGGATGGCTAGAAAGATCACAAAATGGCTAACATGTTTTTATAAAACTGCTAGAAAAAATGGAAGCTTGGGTTTAATTAGCCACTCGCCAGTACATGTGATCGTACTGACCCTCGCTATCCGCAGGTGCCGTGAATCCGGAGGAAAGTGCCAACTAACCAAGGCGAAGTTCGTGTTTTCAAGCTTCGACCGCACGTCGAAGACTCTCGCTATTCTTTTTTTGAAGACTCTCTGCATCAGTCCAAGATACATGTCTCGGCTTTCCTCTATTCCAAGTGGCTGGAATACTTTTGTTGTAAATTAAGGGATGTATGTATGGAACGACTATCTCATCAGCGTTCATTTTGTAATCGAGTCATTTTGTAAAGCCCGCGCGGCATGATTGTAATAGAGTCTTGTAAATGATGTCTATTATCAATAAAATGAAAAGTTTCTCTGCCTCAATATATTGTTCAATTTCTCTTCGTACTCTCTTAGTTGTTGTGTTTCGGATAACCTTATGACTGTGCCTTGTGCGATCGCAACCTAGGTTCGCACGGCATCACGCCCGGGGGATGACTATCGATTCTTCGGAATCGGGGCGTGACAGTGGGATGTTCTATCATAGATATACTGTTATGGCCTATTCAACTTCTTACATGAAATACATTAGGATGGCTAAAAAGATCACCAAATATATATGCATGTTTCACATAATTTTTTGAACCAAATGAGAGCACGAAATATAATTAGCCACCCACCAGTACACGACAATGTACTGATCCTCACTCTCCACAGGTGCTCTGATCCCTGAAAGTGTGCGAAGGAACTGAAGGCGACGCTCGTGATATTTTCAAGCCTTACTAGCTTGCAAAGGCAATCTCCACCATTTTGAAGACTCCGATCGAGACTGTACCATGTCTCATCAACTCTCCCCGATCCTATATCCAAGAGAGTGTTTTGTTGCTTACGTATAAAGGGATATAAATGTATGGAAAGACTATCTCATCATCGTTCATTTTGTATTTGGGTTAAGTTGTAAGCCCGCATGGCACCTTTGCATTCGAGTGTGTAATATGATGTTCATTATAAATAAAGCAAAAGTTTTCTTGTATATATGTGTTATCAAATTTTCTGTGTACTCTCTTTACTGTTGTGTCTTTAATATTTCTGTGTACTCTCATCCTTGCTTCGATTTTATCCGAACCAATCGTCCTCGCTTGGGGAGTGATGCCCCACGAGTCTGGAGTTGTACTCATGCAAGGTAAGATGACTGGTTCTCAAAATAGATGTCTCAATTCAATGCATAACCAGCGAAAAAAGGTGGAGACACTTCATAGTATACAGAATAAATCTTTATTGATAGTGAAGTAGATTACAAAGGCTCTGAATAGCCCAACTGAATAAGCCAATTATGCTTACAATACTCATGATCTATCGAGCTCACAAAGGATTCTTCATCCATATATTATGTCTTTTATAGCATATCTAATGTCCCACGGCCGAAAGATCTTTATGTTGCAAGACGAGCTCCAGTGTGATCCTACGCCTCGAAATACTAAGGAACTCTATGCCTCAGCGCGTCTAAGCGAAGCTCCGCCATGAGTAGACCATACCTTGAACCTGCAAACAGTCTAGTGGGGATCTGTACTAATTCTCTCGCGTACTGATGAGATCCACTCGCCTAAACCAACACTAAAAAATTTAGTGAAATATGCATCTTATTCGGTAGTCTTTCAATTATTGCCTTAGGATCAGTTTCATGGCAAGATTTAAAGCAGTGAAGCATGTTATAGAGTACAATTGAATCATAAATGTGTCCAGTAACATGTTCCTACAACAGACACTTTTAGCCACGTGATATTCATAACATAGTGATCATGCACATCTCCGTCTCGAATCACCAAGCCAGAAAATTGACAACAATTCAAATAACCAACCAACATTTCTAGCATAATCATAAGGGTGGTAGGACCTGCGCCTGTACCCAATTCTAATCTCAGCCCACAGGCCCTATCTATATGAAAGGTCATAATATTTTGTGCCATAAAGGACTGGTATCTCAACGTCCCCAGACGGGCTGCTAGCCCTGTATTCGAATGACCCAAACGAACTAGTATTGTGGCTTACTACATCAGTAGCCAGTCGTAATTCGTCCTAATAAAGTGCACCACGAATACCAAACATAATTTCTTTCTAGGCTGAACTGTCCAGTGCTCCGGTCATAACTCGTTCGGGGGAGCAGCACCCGTGCATAGGTTATCCAAGTCCATTGACCAAGCAATACGCGTTAAAGTAAGAATCATATCATTTCCAACCAACAACAAGTTCTCAATACATAATTCGTCTCAACTCAATCTATCTCAAGTTCTATCGGCACTATGCCATAAGACATCAGTATTGGTGTACGATGCCCCAACGGCTTAGGTGCAAATACCTTTATTCTATCCAACACATTCTATTCATAAGTTATTTGTACAACAACAGTTCTATGGTGTATGACCATTGGGTACCTCTAGAGGGGGGTGAATAGAGTGTGTGCGAGTACAGCAAAAATAATCATCAATTAAAAATAAATAGTTATAATCTATGGCAGGAATAAAGAGACAGTAATTTAAATTACAGTAAGAGAGAGACGATCAAACTCAGTGAACACCGCGATATATACTTGCTTCCCTGTAAGAGGACTAATCCAGTCGTGAGTACTCTTGCCCACTGTTAATCTACTATTTGCAAGCTAAATAAGAGCTTGCCGTCTCTTTACAATACCGTACTTGGCGACAAGTGTACGACCGACTTCACAACACCGTGCTTGGTGACAAACGCACGACCGACTTTGAAAACTAAGATGTTTTCTGACTTTCGACCTCTTTACAACTCTGTAAACCAAAGACTCTAAATCGAACAAGATGTTATTGGCGTTGGTTAAGAGAACTATAGGTGAAATGTGAAGGCTTTAGATCACTGAAAAAATAATTTAGGAATAGATAGAGAGAAGAGTGAATAAGTGATTAGAAATGAAAACATTCTTTTCTATTTATAGTATTTTTCCTGACCGAACTCGGGCAGAGTTCAGACAGAGTTCGGATGCGAAGATCCCGCAAACGAATGTTGGATGCAGATTTGGAGGGAACTGTTTTTCAACATTTTTAGACCAAACTCGGTCAGAGTACTGTCATGATTCTGTCAATCCAGAATAGACGCTTTGTGGGCTATTTCGATATGAAAATTTGAGATATAGGTAGGCTTTTTGGATAGGTGGACTGGGAGATAACCTAAGCCAGTAATATCCCGATCGATTTTATATTTGTATTTCCTAGACTCAACAAAAGTAAAATACAGAAGAAATATAAAATATAACTCGATTACAATTGCTTTTGGATGATAACTCGAAAGCTTTTTGTAGATGCAGTACGTTTTTTTATATTGATTTCAGCGACCTGAAATATCAGTAGCAGTTTGTATATTTTGCGTATCGACTTAAGTCGTCGTTGATTATCAAAATCAGGTGTGACCATTAGGAAATGGGCAAATATTCTCCCTCATTTTGATAATTAACAAACTTGAGTCTATACCAAAATATAACTAAAATATAACTTTGAAAGAATATACCTGACTTGTTCATTGATGTGTTGTCGTTTGAAATTTGATTTTAGTAATTGCTCTTCTCCTCCTTTATCATGTACGCAAAATGAGTAGCTCCCCCGCAACGTGTGAAGCCAACAATATAGACAAGGAAAGAAAAAGAGTAATATTCATAATACACGTCATAACATAGTAGAACTAGTAGTAGCAGTAGAATAAACTGATAAACTAACATAGCATGAACTAAAACTGAAAGAAGTACAGCATAAAAGTCATAACTGAAAGAGTTTATGACTGCAAAAAACTACTAAATAAGGACTCCAACTGTGAAAGTTTGGACTGCTACAATGTGCAACTACATAGATCATCACTATGCAAAAAAATCTCAAAACCTCCAAACTAAATGCTCGTATCACGTCTAAGCATCATCATCATCGGCTGGAGCAGGTGGCTGAGGATCGAAGTAGGCAGTAGTTGGATCAAAGTATCCGTAGTTAGTCAGATCATTGAACCTTGGTCTATCGAAGCCACATTGATGGATCATCAAAACAGGAGCAGTGGGGTGATGCAGCAGACTCTAGTGCAGATCAGCAAGGCTGTTCCTCAATACATGAGCCTGTGAGGTATGACAAAACTCAGTAGCAACATAAATTTTTTGACGTTGCCCAGAGAGGGTGACAAAATTATCAAAGCGCTGATAGAACTGCGGGTCGAAACAAGGAACATGAGCAGCAGGTGCAGGAGAAGGAACGTCGGGAACGACCTGAGCCTCAACAAGAGCAGCACCGGGAGGAGGTAGAGGTAGAGGATATTTCCTTGATCTAGTTAGCTTAGAAGATAACGAAGAAATAGGACACACTAAAAGGTCGATATGAAATCTCATAAAGATAGCTACGAGATGCTTAGGGTACAAAAGATTACGCCACACTTGCCTGCAACCGATCATCCAAGCCATGAAGGTCTTAGGGACAGAAAACAGAATGCCAAAATGAAGATGGTACATCGCGGACATCTCATAAAATATGATCTCGTCAGAAGATCCCGTCTTGGAAAGCGAAGCAGAGAAAATAAAATAATATAACTCATAAAAGTTATGGCTAAGGTGCTTTGCAAAAATCCTACCAGTGTGAGGGACAGGGTTAGGATGACATATTGCAACCTTAAGAGAGTCAAGTATCATATCTTCAGGAAATTGGACTCGATGAATATCAACTAATGCCTCGCCTAGATCAGGCATATGAAAATACTTACTGAGGTCGGTTGATGTCACGACCCGCACCCAGTGTAGGGGTACGAGAAGTAGGTACATCCAGCCTATGCCGCAGTATCGGCGGTAGAACCCTGTTCTAGGTTACTATCTAAACAACAACTCACGTAATTATATAATACACTTGTCAAAATCTCAATTTCGAACGGAGGACAAGTATAGATATAATGAAATCTCGATCACAGTCTAAGCACGATATGATAACACAGAAGTTTATAACTAAAGACTAAACAACAACAACAAATATAAACTACTAAATAGTAATATCTCAAACAAACTTAAATACAAACTCAATATCTCAAGTTATTACAATTCAAGTTCTAAAACATGAAAACTAAACCAAGTCTGCTAGCTAGTCTTTCGATCACTACTGAGTGTCGGGGCTAAAGGTAGCTAAGCCATCTCCTGCTCCAAGGCAAGTAGGATAAATATCCTCAGGGCAATCATCTATAATATTTTCAACAGGTCCAGTCAGGACAGGAACGAGCACAACTCATCTAGGAATCCCAAGTAAATGACAGAGAACTATAAAATAGTTATAGACAGTTGTATTGATAAACATCGCAATTTATATTCAGGTGATGATGTAGAGAACAGTTAAGGTACAAGGAAAGTAAGGTATAAAACAAGAGGAGAAATGTGGCAATAATGACTGTAAAATAAGATCTAGCTGAACTAGAATAACATGATAAGTCCAGACAGTATAATGTAAGTCGAGTGTAATCCCAATATGAGTCTAATACAAGATGAGTCAAATGTGATTTCCAGTACAGTATGAGTCGAATGTGATTCTAATTATTGTTCTAATAAGGTGATTCAAATAAGGTGGTACGAATAATGATTCACATGATGTTCTAATAATGATTCGAATTAATTCTCTAAGTGTGTTTTAAAATATCGAGATCGACATGTAAACGGCTGTAGGTAATACGACACACCACATACTGATCGGATGAGGGATGGCTATCATACGAATATCATTCACAGAGGGGTGATTCGAATAGTGGAAAATGTCTACATGTCTAGTCAGTATTTCCCCGCCCAGTCTAATACAAATGAATCCATAATCCAACACATAAGACGAATACAAGTCCAACCAGCACATGAAGATGCAAATAGGTGGTTCGAATAGTAGGGCCAGACAAGTAAAGTATGTGTGTCATATACAAGAATTTAGAAATACCAATCCATGTTGTAACAGAATCACATAGAACTATCTAGAACTGATGTACAGAAATCAACAAGTAAATGAAAGAACTATCAGAGAATGTACTCGCCTGACACTCTGAACAGAGTAGTATAATATCAGATGTCTACACCGGAGTTACAATGTCCTAAATAGAGAAATATGGGTTATGACATGTCCAGAATGATAATATAGAACATTACAATACAATCTACATGATTTCTAGGCCAATCTAGGTCAAGTCAAACTTGGTCAACTCTGGGTCAAACCAAGTCAACATCTAGTCAAACTAGGTCAACAATAAGGCAATTTTGGTCAACTAGTCAAACTTAGGCTAGCAAGGGTCAATTTGGTCAATGGTCAACTATTGGTCAACTTTAGGGTTGGTCAACTAAGTTAATCTTAGTCAACATCTAGTCAAACTAGGTCAATTGGTCACATATAGACTCAATGTTGACTTTTGGTCAACTCTAGTCAATCTTGAACTATTGGGTCAAACCTTGGTCAATTCTAGGGTTTGAAATATGATAAGTAACTAATATCTAGGCAACGAGGTACTAGTCAAACTCTACATCAAAGCTAATCTCATCAATCAACCATATACCATATTGCATATTGATACTCTAACCATTTACTACACCCCACTTTATATAATATACATATATCTATATAACACGTACACACAAGGACACCAACTAAGACACATGATACACAAGGAAACATTACAGATATACTATAACACTAGTATACTGCAGTAGGCCTGATGGCCTACTGCCTACTGCTCGAGCAGTGGCCATCTGCCTAGGGAAAGGATTCTCCTGCTACTGCACATGCTATTGCAAGCCAAATTGGCCAAACACAACCCACGTCCTGATACTAACTAATTAATACACAACCACAAATATATATATATCCTATATTGACCTTACTAACTTAACCAAGATTCTAACATCTGCCTATGCACTAACCCACACTCTAACATATCTCTTAACCAAAACCCGATATAGGATACTCTCAAACCTCTAACCTAGCCGTTGTATATTCAAGGAAAATCTCTGATACTAGGCAGTTACTAAGTTCATATGATACCTGAACCTAAGACTTGGTCTTCTGGACAAGACTAAGATAATTACTGGTTGCTCATCCCAGGTAGGATTCTCCCAAAATCTGTGATACCTTTATCACACTCACTGGCTCACATACACCTATACAATGCTGACACTAGCCTAGGACACAGCTGAAGACACAATTATGCACTAACACAGGAATACTGATACAACCCCATTCTAAATCTGGGAAGGACACACACATACTAATCTCTCAAATATCATGACACACACACACTGATTCACATGTATCTAAATTAAAACCCAAGGGGACAAAGCCTCTCTAATACTGAATACTAACTAGATGACCTACACATTGGCCTTGGCCAAGTGCTCGACCAAGACAGGGGAAAAGGGATCCCCTGCAGCTTAAACATCCTGACCTTGCACTGGCCCAATGTCCTAAACCTAAGTCGACACAACCCAGGGCAAGGCAAAGCAAGGGCTACCTGGCCAAGCCAAGCCAAGCCAAGCCAAGCCTCTACCACACTCTAGAGTTCCTGTACCCACTCCCATAATCACATACACATATAATATACAACACAAGGTTATCTAATATGCCTACATACATATCTGTATTCATATTTACATATATATACATATTAAAAGATTTAATAAAAAAATCAGAAAACCTAATTGTATGCATTCAGTTTAACCTTCTCGAAATATCAGTAAAAATGTTGAACCCAACTCAAACCCGAATTCGAAACACCATTTAAACCAAACAAAATTGAAATAATATAGTAAAATACATGTACATTCATAGGGATATATCTAACGTGTCCCAAAGAAGCCTATCGTATCCAAAAATAGGACACAATGTGTCAAATTCATCAATTAATACTGTATCAGAAAACTGTGCATTGGGCTGCCTCGTGCGTGCGTGTCGAATCGATTTGGACTCGACACAGAGCTCGAAGTGTGTCGAGCTCGTACACACGTGTAGAGGGGATATAGGGCTAGGTTTGTGTCACCCTGTACAGTGTCTAGGTTGTTTCGGGTCCTTGTTTGAGTCGCGTATCAGAGACAAGTTCCGTGCGCGTGCACAATGAGCACGAGTCAGTGTAAATTCAATACGGGGCCAATTTCTTCTCGTGTGGTGAACCATTTCACCTGAGATTTTGGGGGCATGCTGTCAGTATATGCCCCCTCGTGTCCACCAAAAATCATGTCATATGAAGCTGTATCGTGTCCTATGTCGACCCCGAGCAGCAGGAGAGCCGTGTCACTGCCTCGTGCTGAGTTTCGTATCCACATTTGGATACAAAAACAAGTACAAATCGTGCTCAGTCTTAGGGTTCTAGAATCCCCATATGTAGGGCTACAAAAATATGTAATTAGTTTTGCAAATTACTAAAATCTATTTCTATATGACATTTCACCAAACACTTATTTAAAAACACCGATACGTGTCCGATACGGACATTAAATGGACACGAGATCCTACCAAACTTGGGCTATACCTAGGGAAACCCTACATGGAGGCATTTATGTAAAGAAATTAGGAATTCATTAGGGTTTGTAGGGTTTTACCTATTGAGAGTTCAAACTCAATGTAAAGAGCCTAGACTTAATGTCTTCCTCGATTTGCGAGAGTTCAATGTTCTCAAACCTTGCTAGCAAGCAGCCATAAGTCTCCTATACCGTTGGGGATGATGATGCAATTGATTTAACTCAATTTGGTTTAATTGGGAAAAGTTTAGGGAAGAACAAATTAGGGTTCTTTCCAGGTATCAAAAGAGGCAAGGGCTCTTAAGTGTGATACTTATAGGAACGAGGAGGCTTGTATGGCTGGCCAAGCTAAGGGAATTAGGGTTTGGCAATAGTAAGATGTGTGGCTAAGGTTCTTCCACCCAATTTCAAGTCCTCCTATTGGTTCAATTAGTCCTAGGCTTCTTTTTACAAATATCTCAAAGAGAAATATCCTACATAGGAATAACTAGATATTACTAACCTTGGCACTTAGTAGGAATGTTCTAACCATGATTCTAACCTCAAGACTAATCTAGGTTAGGTTAAGCTTCTAGGTTAGTCTCTAACAAATTAATTAGCACAATATTAATTAATCAAAATTCATTTTCATTAATAAGTCAAAATGACCAAAATATCCTTAGGCTAAAAAGTTGTAATTAGTCATCCTAATCACATGACTAGGCTCCCTTGATCATGGTTAGTCTCTAGGCTTAGCAAAACTAGGGTTTAACTAGTTAACCATCAAAATCACGATTCAATATTTTAAATAGTTTTAAATTGATTAAAAATTACCAAAAATCATAATATGATTTAAATATCATTATTAAATGATTATAATTATAAAATTTCAAAATTACCCTCATTTTTGAAAAGTGGGTGTCACAAGTCTACCCTTCTTAGAAAAATTTTGTCCTCGAAATTATGATGATCATACTCCTCCTAGGTCAAACCCCCAATCAAACAAGGTCGAAAGATAACATGCAATCATAGTCCTACTAGTCGTGATTCCACAGTCTTGGACAGGGTAACTATGCTATCTAGCATATCAAAAGAATATCCTGGCAGGTACTAATAGAATCACACATGAAGATGGAGAAGAAGAACAAGAAGACAAACCTGCTAACCCATCACCTGCAGCATCGGTCTCCTAGATTGCCAGCACAAAAGCTCTACCCCTCTGGGTATGGTGTTGCACTACAGGTGGCCTAACTCCCTCTTTCTGACCCGGCGCTCCATCATATACAGGTGTTGTAGGTCAATACCTGACCTGATGAACAGCGGATCCACAGAACAGACAAACCTTCTGCCTCCTATAATAAGTCTTCCAAGCGTGCCCTGCCCTCTTGCAGTAAGCACAAGTCTGCACATTGCAGTCCTGTCCTCTAGGCTGATGCTGTGCCTGCTGTACTCTCACTGGTGCCTATATCTGCTGAATCTGTACGTGAGGCCACTTGGCCTCACCTCCGCTGCTACTGGCTCCCTGAAAGTCCTGACCTCTCTTCATTTTTAGCCCTAGGTCGTCCTCTGCCGCCATAGCTTCTGCCAAGATCTCTGCGAAAGAGGCATTCCTGTCACTCTTGGTCATTGACCGGACCTCTCTGATCAAACCACTGCAAAATTTCCTCACCTTCATCTTCTCGCTCAGGTCCTCAATGAATCTACCCAGTCGACAGAACTCTCCAACATATTCCCCGACTGTCTAGTTCCCCTGAACCAGGCTTTCAAACTGTGCCTCTATACCTCTAAGTGCTACGTCTTGGAAGAACAGCTCCTTGAAAATCTCCTTGAAGGCTGCCCAAGCCTGTCTTTCGGTTCCCACTCGGGGGTCTGTCTGGTACTAGGTGCAGGCCAGGTCCAGCATCTGGCTACCTGCCGCCTCTATCTTAATTCGGACTGGTATCTCTGCCAGCCGAAATATCTTCTCAATGTGCTCTATCCAGTCATCCGCATAGTGGATGCCCTCTGTACCCAGAAAATCCCTCGGACATATCTTCTAAAACTCCTGGATGCCCGACGTCCTCTGATGGCATTGATGTGTCTGTGCTGGCCCCTGGATGGTCACCATCTCTATTGTCGTCCATATCAGCTGGTGAGCCTCGTCTATACCCTGACGAAAGTCGGCAATCTGACGCTCCTGCTGCTGGTGGTGGGACTCCAGAATCCTCTCACAAAGAAAAAGAGGTGGGAAGTATCAACCAATCCTGTAGGTGGCTGCTGATGCTGAAACTCTACAGGAATAACTGGGGTCGTCCTCCGAACAGGTAGAGACATACCCCCAAAGGCTGTAGTTGTTTCTGTTTGATCAGGAACAGAAGGTGCTACAGTCCCAGCATCCTGCTGTACTAGACGAGAGGTGGCAGACCCCTCTCCAGCGGCTGCTATACTAGAACGATGTGATCGTGTCTCCACCATCCTGAAGACAGATCAAACAAGGAAGCCAATACTGAACAGGAATCGATATAATCAAAGGAGGATAGTTTATTTCAAAGAAGGCAAATCAGTAAGATGTGTAGATGGCAGGAATTAAAGCAGAATTTTCCTAACCTAGATTGAGTACCTCTCCGTTAAAAACCCATCTCTCAATCCTATCGCAGGCTGTAGTGATACTCTAGTTCGAATACCACAACATAAACTCGACCTGCATGGGCCGCCACTAAAAGTTGAGTTGAATTCGATTTTGTGTCCAGCGACACAAGAGTAGATACTACTGTCAGGTTTTACTTGTATGTTGCAATAGAACATTCGAACGATGTTATAATAACTGTTGTCAACATTTGTAAAGAAATCCCGAAGACTAAGTATATCGAAAGTGTTGGCATACTCCGAGAAAACAGTAAAATTAACAGATCTCCCGGGACATATTTTTCGAAGAAGGAAGGAGTTAAACCAAGAGATTAAAAATTCCACAGATGGAAAGAGTGAAGCGTCATAATCCTCTTCGTCGGAGGGACGAACGGGACTAAATGCGTTCACAGGTTCATACTCAGAAGTTGAAGATGAACCCGTTGTGGAAGCAACTCTCTTTCCCTTATGAAGTTGTTTAGGAGCCATAGATGAAAAATAAAAAGAGAAAAAAATACCTCAATAGAATGGAGATATAGATGGAGGGAGTCACCTCTGAGCTTTGTAGATCTAAGGAGGAAGGAGAAAGGGACCTTAAAGGAGTTGAAAACTAGGTTTTTAGTGGAGCTTTCGGAGGTTGGATGGAGGAGAAAGGAGAAGAAGAAGAAGGGGTTTAAATAGAAGCTAGGACCGGCTGCTGCTGTTCTCGAAATTGAACCAACGTCAACCGAACTCGGTCTGAGTTCTGCCAGAGTTCAGAAACTTGTATTCCCAATTTATTTATCCATAATGAATGATAAATAATCTTAATAAATTTTAAACTTCTCTATTTAATAACATTCATTATTTGGGTTAGCTGTAGTGCCCGGATCCCAGCTAGCGGTAGTCCGAAGATACTTGACACCATGTCGCTTAGACTTTTACAAATTTTTGACAAAAGGATCCTTTCGGCTTGTACCTAAAATAACTTCAATTAATAAATATCAAAATATTAAGTTATAAGAATTTTTTATTAATCATAACGCATTATGAACCTGAAAATTCAAGTATGTCTAGTTCACGTCGCAGATAATTGAAACGATATTCAGCCAACAATTTTGTGAAAATATCTGCTAATTGATGATCTGTGTCAATAAATTCTAAGCAAATATCTCCTTATTGTAGGTGATCACGTAAAAAATGGCGTATCTCTATGTGCTTTGTACGTGAGTGACAAACTGGATTCTTAATCAAATTAATTGTACTAGTGTTATCACAAAATATGAGAATCTTTGTGTAGTGCAGATTGTAGTCTTCTAGGGTTTGCTTTAACCATAAAACTTGAGCACAAAAATGTCCTACGATGATATACTCAGCCTCAGTCGTTGATAGCACTACATAGTTTTGCTTCTTGCTAATCCAGGAGACTAAAGCTTTTCTTAGAAAATGACACGTACTGCTGGTACTTTTATGGTCTACTTTGTATCCTGTAAAATCAGCATCTGAATAACCGATTAAGTTAAAAGATGTAATTTTAGGATACCACAAGCCGACTGTAGAAGTTCCCTTAAGGTATCGAAAGATGCTCTTAACGGCGCATAAGTGTGATTCCTTAGGATTAGCTTGATATCTAGCAAAGATGCAAATGCTAAATATGATATTAGGACGAATAGCAGTTAAATATAATAAACTACCAATCATACCTCGATACTTACGCTGGTCGACTGGTTTGCCACTTTCATCAATGTCAAGCCGGGTTGATGTAGCCATTGGAGTTCTGATAGGCTTTACGTTGTCGAAGTCATACTTCTTTTGTAAATCCTTCGTATACTTAGCTCAGGTGATGAATGTTCCTTGTGAGTGTTGTTTGAGCTGGAGTCCTAGGAAGTAGTTCTGTTCTCCCATCATACTCATCTCAAACTCACTCTGCATACACATAGCAAATTATTGACAAAGTTTTTCATTAGCAGAATTGAATATTATGTCATCTACATAAATTTGCACAAGAAGAATAGAATCATCTGAATAGTTGATAAATAATCAACTCTTCCTTTTAAAATCTATTTTCAAGTAGAAAAGCACTTAGGCGTTCATACCAAGCACGAGGTGCTTGTTTGAGGCCATATAGTGCTTTCCTAAGTTTGAAGACGTGATCGAGTTTTTGAAAATCTTCAAAACGAGGGGGTTATTTCACAAAAACTTCTTCTTTCAAAAATTTATTTAAAAATGCATATTTTACATCCATTTGAAATAGTTTGAAATCATGAAAACATGCAAATACACAAAACAAGCGGATAGCTTTTAGTCTAGCAACAACAGCATATATCTCGTCATAATCAATACCATCTTTTTGATTATAACCTTGTGCCACTAGACGTGCTTTGTTGTGTAGAACTTGTCCATCCTCACTTAATTTATTTTGGAACACCCATTTGGTACCAATTATCGATTGACCAATAGGTTCAGGAACAAGTTTCCAAATTTGGTTTCTCTTAAATTGATTAAGTTTCTCTTGCATGACATCAATCCAAAATTCATCATTAAAAGCTTCTGCTACTGTCTTTGGTTCTACTTGAGATATAAAGGCTACACTAGTTGTTATATCAGTGTCTTTACTAAAAGAATGTGTACTTACACCTTTTGATGCATCACCTATGATGAGCGTCTCTGGATGATCTGGCAAGAATTTCCAAGATTTGAACATATTTTTTAGACCGTCCACAGGGCTTTTTTGGTAGCAGTATCTTTAGATGACTTGGATTTATCCTGTGCATCTTCATCATCATTGTTGCTAGATCTGTGACTATTGAGCTCATCAAAATTAATATTAGTAGATTCTTCAATAATCATAGATCTTTTATTAAATACTCTATATCCCTTACTCTTAGTAGCATATCCGAGAAATATCCTATTATCTGTTTTAGAGTCGAACTTTACCAAGTTGTCCTTGGTGTTCAAGATAAAACAGTGACATACAAAAACTTTAAAATAAGAAATATTTGGAATCCTTCCAAACCACAGCTCATATGGTACTTTCTTCGAGATAGGTTGAATTAACACCCTATTTAAAACATGATATGCTATTTAAACAGCTTCTGTCCAAAAATATTTTAGAAGAATATATTGATTCAGCATGACTCTAGTCATCTCGCTTAGAGTATGATTCTTCTGCTCCATAAAACCATTTTGTTGGAGAGTTCTAGGAGAAGAAAACTCATGGTAATATCTACTATCATCATAAAACTTTTTAAAATCAGCATTGACAAATTTGTCACCATGATCACTTCGAATACGAGTAATCATGAAGCCTTTTTTTATTTTGTACATTTTTACAAAATATCTAAAATTCAAAAATAGCATCACTTTTATTTGATAAAAAGTAAACCCATGTAATAAGAGAAATCATCAACAATCACAAAGGCGTAGAGCTCACCGCCAAGACTAGCGACTCTACTAGGACTAAATAAATCTATATGAATTAACTGCAAGGGTCTGGAAGTACTTATAGCGTTGATGGATTTAAAAGTTTACCTTGTTGCCTTGTTCTTTTCACAATCAGTACATACCATGTCTCTCTTGAATGTGATTTCAGGGAGTCATTTTACCAACTTTTTGGTGCATAGTCGTGAGATAGTATCCATATTTGCGTGTCCTAGTCTCATGTGCCATAGCTAGCTTTCATCTTGATTTGCTACTAGGCACCTTCCAACAGTGCCATTTCAAATTATATCACCTCTAAGCTTATTTTCGAAGGAAACATATCCTTCTTTCTTCATCGATAGCGTAGTGAACAAAGATGCATCACCAGTCATGTACCACAAATATCCGCTATCGAGGATCTACTTACTTCTAGCCTAAGAGGGTTGAGGGTACACCTACAGAACAAGTTGATGAATACTTTGGTACCCATGTCATGAAGTGTCCATTTTGATTAGTCTTAGGTATCCAAATAAGTGTTTGATTGTCAACAAGCTTTCTTGCTAGACAATACTATGATATGTGCCCATGAGTACCACAGTACATGAAAGTAAGTTTTGAAAAAATGCTTTTTGTTTCTGTGTGGAAATGTATTTGTGTCTTCATAAGTGAAAGCATAATTATGATTAACGTGTTTCTTGCGTGCTATCTGAGATTTAGTTCTCTTAAATGAATGCTTAGCATTAGGACTAACCTTAGGCTGTGTCATAGGGATGGCCTGCTTGGCTAACTTGATCTCTAACTTTTTAGAGACCGCACAAGAGTCCTCATATTTAGCAGTCATATCAACAAGTCTTTGCTCTATGACTAAGTGCCTCTTCTTTATGTCATAAAGCTCTTGTATTTTGATATAGTCTCTTTCCTTCTTTTTGACGGTGGGGATTACCTTGATAGTCTACTTTAAGCTTGGCTATCTCACAGTGTTACCGGTAGTAGATGTCTCCTTAATATCTTTGAGAAGATTAGACAATCTTGCTACTTCGATTGTGCATGCCGTAACCTCTTTGCGAGATTGCTTATACTTGTCTAACACATTTCTATGTTCTTCAAGTAGTTCGCTAAAGGCATTTTCTAACTTATCGACAGTAAAGTCATCATATAGAGGGTTAGATGATACCTTATCGAATGCAATAAGATAGACATTAGCAGTGCTGCAGGGTCTGTCCTCTTTCTTTGATTCACTAGCATCACTTTCGTGCCAGATGCTTGTGTTTGCATACTTTCGACCAGTTGTAGCTTTCCTGCTTGATCTATCATATGGACTGCTTTTCTTTGATAGTGGACAGTCCTTCTTTACATGCCCCGACTTCTTGCATCCAAAACATATTGTTTCTTCTTTCATTTTAATCTCTCAAACTTTAAGAATTTCTTGAAGTTCCTTACTAGCAGGGCTTGCTCATCACCACTTGATGATTCTTCGTCAAAATCATTGTTTACAACTCTTTTGGCTTGTACTTTAAAGGCGATAGATTTTTCTTTGGGGGTTGCTTCTTCAAATTCTTGTAGGTCCAACTCATGGATCGTCAATTTGCCCATAAGTGTCTCCAGAGTCATTGTAGTGAGATCGTTCCTTCAATGATTGCAGTTGCCTTTGGATTACAATTCTTAGTTAGAGCCCGTAGCACCTTTCTGATCTTCTCTTTGTTGCTATAATCCTTACCAAGCGATTGCGAAGGATTAGTAATATTTAGGAAATGAGTAAACATCTGTGTAATTGACTCGTCGGATTTTATCTTAAATGATTCATATTCCTGTGTTAGTCTGCGAATTTTGGTTTCCTTCAGTTGGTAAGTACCTTCATGAGTTACCTCAAGAATTCTCTAAATATTATGAGATGTAATACAGGTAGAAATACTATTAAACTTCGTCTTGTCAATTGCACAGAATAGTGCATTGATGGCACGTACACCTAGACTAGCCTTTGTCTTTTTTTTTATCTGTGTATTTGTCGTGTGGATTGTCCACGAGTATACCTTCAATCACTATTGGTGCCAGTTTCTTATAACCGTCAATAACTATAGACCATAGATCAAAGTCAAGAGACTAGAAAGAAACTCATTCATGTTTTCCAATAAGTATAGTTTGTTCCATCAAATAGGGGGGGTCTATTTGTGGATTGTCCTTCACCGTTGAATATTAATTTCACGGCGGTCATATATACTTTCTAGAGTGTTATATAAAATATAACCTGCTTTGATACCAATTTAGGACCGTTGAGCACCTCTAGAGGGGAGGTGAATAAAGTGTGTGCGAGTGCAGCGGAAATAATCACCAATTAAAAATGAACAGTTATAATCTATGGCAGGAATAAAGAGACATTAATTTAAATTATAGTAAGAGATAGAAGATCAAACTCAGTAAATACCGTAATATATACAGGTTCCCTCTGAGAGGAGTAATCCAGTCGCGAGTACTCTTGCCCGTCATTAATCTACTATTTGCAAGCTAAATGAGAGCTTGACGTCTCTTTACAACACCGTGCTTAGCGAAAAGTGCACGACCGACTTCACAACATCGTGCTTGGTGACGAGCGCATGACCGCCTCCGAAAACTGAGATATTTTATGACTTGCAACCTCTTTATAACTCTGTAAACCAAACACTATAAATCGAACAAGACGTTACTGGCTTTGGCTAAGAGAAGTATAGATGAAATGTGAAGGCTTTAGATCACTGGAAAAACACTTTAGAAATTGATAGAGAGAAGAGCGAATGAGTGATTAGACATGAAAAAATTCTTTTCTATTTATAGTATTTTTCCTGGCCGAAATCGGGCAGAGTTCACATGAGAAGATCCTTCAAACCAACGTTGGATACAGATTTGGAGGAAACTGTTTTTCTAGACAGAACTCAGACCGAACTCGCGGTCAGAGTTCTGTCAGAATTCTGTCAATCCAGATTAGAATTTTTGGATCCAAATTGTATCAGCTTTGTGGGTTGTTTGGATATGTAGATTTGAGATATAGGTAGGATTTTTAGATAGGTGGACTGGGAGATAACCAAAGCCAGTAATATCCCAATCGATTTTACCTTTGTATTTCCTAGACTCAATAAAAGTAAAATATAGAAGAAATATAAAAGATAACTCGATTACAATTGCTTTTGGATGATGACTCGAAAGCTTTTTGTATAGGCAGTACGTTTTTTGATATTGATTTCAGCGACCTGAAACAGTAGTAGCAGTTTGTATATTTTGCGTATCGACTTAAGCCGTCATTGATTATCAAAATCAGGTGTGACCATTTAGGCAATGGGCCAACATATGGCATCTGTGCCACAAGTGCAAACTTCGATACACGAAGTATACCTTTCAATGTCCCGACAGTTCCATGGCGTTGTGCCACAACTTATCTAATTTACTAAGTCAAACGCATAGTTTCCGTGCATAGATGCAATTTCAACCCCGTATTCAATCTTCTAGGCCTAGTGTTCAATGTTCTTTGATTCGTGCACTTGGTGCACATCTCGATATTGTCTTTCAATATTCTACCATCAATATCCTACTACGACCTGTACACTTGATGCATGTCGTCTCAATTATTCAATGTTCAATGTTCTATCTTAATGTTTAACCCGCACTAAGAGTTTTACACATTTGAGCCACGCTCATGGACTTCTCGAAAATACCACGCATACAAGGTATATTTTATTAGGCATGAATGACTAGGAGAGAAGGGTCTAAACTCGCCCACCTTAAGCCAATCTGCCCATAGCTTCGTCGAACTGAAGCAACCTGACACCTTAACTTTGTTGCACAATTATCTCATCCGAGCTAACCATGAAAGCACTTCATGCTCCTTCACACTCATCTAATGATTCAGTCTATCGCCTACGCTTCAGCTTAATTTAAGGGACTCGGTACGATATCTGCACATAAAACCAACTTAATCAAAGTCATACCTCTTGAATCAAACTCATACCTCCTCGTATTGATCGACTTACGTAATGCACCTTGTAGTGCAAGATATTAAATAGAATACCACTTAGAACAAGGTTTGTCCTCGAATCGAAGCCAACACTAAATACACGCGTTTCTCTTGACTGTTCAAATTTTTGATCCATGTGATTTACTCATCATCGATTTGATTCACTATCATGGTTCCATCTCTAGCATTTGTATGATTTCCTTAACACTTCTCGATCCTCCCTGTAGTTTCAATTAAATTCGGTATACCATCGAGTTTCGATCGTACACATATTTAAGGCATCTTTGAAATAAATGCATTTCAGCCAAGCACAATGGTAGAGAATTCAAGCAAAGCTAACAGGTGCAACTTTTGAATCCTCACATACTCTCCATCTCATACTCTCGACGGATCCAATTCTAACGTCTATTCTCCAAAATTCTTTCGCACAAGTATTATCTTACATTTTGTTACCATCCACCAAACGTTTCTGCACATGTGATATGATTCATAATAATATTCCAATTCTCTATGTTTCGCACTCACAACATACACACTGCATTAATCGTCTCGCATCCGATCACAACAAGTATCTATAGCGCCCATGCATCTATCAATTATCCATCTCTTCACAATTCAAGTCTTTCGTCCAACTATTTTTGTAGTCTCATTTTGACACCGACTAAATCCAACATCTCAAGATTCCTTGCCTACGACCATACTATACTTCATACGCAACTATCTTAATACAATTAACGTTTTTGAAACTATCTATGCATCGCATCTGGGACCACTCCCACAAGGCGACTCACACGGACACCGTGATTAATCTCTTCCGACACAAGAGGTCAACTTGAGTCGACGATGCTCAAAGGCCACAATCACTTCAATACAAGGTCTCTTATGATATGTTTTATGTTACACCCTCTATCGAGTACAAAAATTCCAAATTAAACTCTCAATCCAATCCTGACTTATTTGCCTTGCAAATCTTCCATCGTGTGTTCAACATACATAACATAATCGTTACCCGAATCCAATCTACGACACAAATCCTAAGGTCATTTCCTTATTCTCACTTTCGCAAATAACACGATTCTCGCCATCACCTATTCGCATTGCTATGCTAAGTATGTTCATCAATATCTATCTGATTCATTGACTGTTGAACTATTCGAGTACTTATTCGATCAACCATTAAAGTCCATACATATCGATCCAGCCCAAGGGTGTTCCATCAAATCTCGAAACATATATTTGATTACCTAGACATTTCCTCAATATGTACTACATCACATCTATCCTCGACCCAATTTCTTGTGTAACATCATTAGGGTCATCCTATGGGACTTCAACATTCACTTGATTTGGTGGTCAAGGTTAGCTGCCCCAAAGCTACGCTCGATAATTGTAGATCATCAATGAGGGACAGTTACTACGAACCTTGATATATCCTATCTTGGAGATAAATCAATTCCCGATGATTTATATAGGACTTTACCCAGTCTGACATAATTCCTCCATTCCAAAATATCTCGTCCCACCCGCGCAACTGATGTGCCGCTACCTTCCAAATCACTCATGCACTATCATTGACGATTTTGTTAACCAAACAACATCTACTTGCCTTGAGTCCGAGTCTATCCACCCGGGATCAATCTCCAAGACACTTTATGCTCAACGAAACCATCCTCAAATAACTTTATCATTTTACATCGCATATATCAAGAAACTTCTAATTGCTCTGATTGATTTCTCGTGCTACTACTTATAAAATCTCGATACCATAAACTTGCTCTTTGTATCCACATATCGTGCTTACGTTTTCTCGTACCTCTATCTTAGCACTCTATGCATAATTTAAATATTGCGAGCAAAATCTCCCAATCATAACATCAACTTAACTTGCATCTTATTCATCCAACAACAATGTTCAACATAATTTTTTTTCATTCAATCAGAGTATCCCCGAGTTATTGTATATCGTCTTTGATACGCCTCGATACCATCATCATGTACATAACCTGAACATCTTCCTTTCTCATAAACTGCAATTTATTGCAATCACCATTATAATCCAAACTAAATACGAAGTCAAGTCTCGCTCGTATCAAGATCTATCTCGTTGTAGCTAACTATCATCATTGGGCGACGAAAATTTCTAATCCTTCAATCGTTCTCATATTCTCCGAATGAACTTCCAAATATCACTATCGATTCTTCACATCTTTCAAGACACGTTCCGACAAGGTCTTCGTACCAACTCAAACTCAAATCCAACCGAATCAACTATTTCCTTAACACAAAGTTTCCTCACCAATCTCGACTTATTGTTCGACTTACACTCAATAAATTTTCGCCCGCGTATCATCCATTGATATGAGTTCACACATAATTGTTCTAATCAATTTCATCGAAGCATACTTGCATCGACTCCTGTCTAATCATTTCCACTCGAGTCTCGGCGCTATCCCATCCGTTGCGGTCAAACTTATCGTGATAGTCAAAATCGTCTCGACGCATCAATCGTAAGTCACCAAATATTTAAACATAGCTATCGCTAATGGTATTGCATATACCACTCAGAAATCGAGCCTATCATTATCATTAAAATCTTTCAATGTACTGATCGCATAAGTGGTATGGCATATACCACTCAGAGATTGAGTCATTCCTCTCGCAACATACTAAGCGTTGGTTCGACACCTATTCTGATCAAACCGTGCCTCGGTGATCATACTAATCACAAAAGCAAGATTCGCTTACTCAAAAATTTAACAACATTCGACCAACATACACGTTTGCCTACTTCGAAGCTCGACACAACTCGGCCAACTTACATATTAGTCTACTCAAGTTCGACTAGCGACCAACTCGGCTCACTCTTATCGTTCCGTAATTTTTCAGTCACATTCGTTGTAACTCGTACAATGATTCATTCTCGATACTCAAAGCCATTACTCAAATCCACTCAAAATATTCACTATTCATTTATATATCCTTATGCAACATATTATTCCATTTATCGACTTCGCTGTAGTGATGCACAACCATGTCACGACATGTTGCGCCGATACAAAAAATATTGCATGATTTGATGTACTTAATACAACCAGCATGTTGCAACATTATTCGACAACATCACATAAATTTCTAAAGACATGCACCAAGACACGCACAAATACTTAGGCTTATTGTATGGAACATCCAGTCTAGCATCGAATAGATCTATGAGCTATATGGTTGCGAAAGCAACTTAGGACCAACTTATTTCGATAGCAGAAGTAACTCAGGGTCAAAGAGTTTCGTTCACGGTCCAAAGGATAGAACCGCTCTGATACCAATTTCTCACACACCGACCCGGGAAATCGCTCATCCTCGAATCGATTTCACCTGAATCAATCGTCCTCGCTTGGGACGTGATGTTACATAAGTCTGGAGTTACACTCGTGCAAGGCAAGATGACAGTTTCTCAAAATTGTTGTCTCAATTCAATACATAACCTTCAAAAAAAGGTAGAGACACATCAGAGTATACGAAACCAATCTTTATTGATAATGAAGCAGATTACAAAGGCTCTGAATAGCCCAAATGAATATGCCAATTAGGCTAACAATAGTGATGATCTCTCTAGATCACAAAGGATTCTTCGTTCCATACATCATGTCTTTTATAACACATCCAATGACCCATGGTCAAAACATCTTCATGTTGCAAGACGAGCTCCAGTACGGTCGTACGTCTCGAAATGCTAAGGAACTTCATGCCTCAGTGCATACAAGCAAAACTATAAGCAGATCATTCCCTAAACATACAAGCAGTCTAGAAGAGGATTAGTACTAATCCTCTCACGTACTGATAGGATCCACTCGCCCAAACCAACACTAAGTAATTTAGTGAAACATGCATCTTATTCGGTGGTCTTTCTATTATTGCATTAAGATTAGTTTCATGGAAAGATTTAAAGTAGTAAAGCATGTTATAGAGTACTACTGAATCATAAATATATCCAGTACCGTGTCCCTACAACATACACTGTTGGCCACATGATATTCATAACATAGTGATCATGCACATCTTCGTCTCGAATCGTCAAGCCTGTAAACCGACAATAATTCACATAACCAACCAAGATTTCTAGCACAATCATAAGGGTGGCAGGACATTCGCATGCACCCAATTCTAATCTCAGTCAACCGGCCCTATTTATACGAAAGGTCAGATGTTTCATGCCATAATGGACTGGTATCTCAACATGCAAGTCTGTAATCACTCCTCGTACAGGTTGCTAGCCCTTTATCTAAAGGATCCTAAACTTACTAGTATTATGGCTTATCACATCAGTGGTGGATCGTAATCCATCCTAATGAAATGTACCACGAATACCAAACATAATTCCCTCCTAGGCCGAACGGTCCCGATGCCTCGATCGTAACTCGTTCGAGGGAAGCAGCACCCGTGCACAAGTTATCCAAGTCCATTGACCATATAATATCCGCAAAAGTAAGAATCATATCATTTTCAACCAATCTCAGGTTCTCAACACATAATTTGTCTCAACTCAATCTATCTTCCATCGGCACTCTGCCCCAACACATTCGTATTGATGCACGATGCCCCAACAGCTTAGGTTCAAATGCCATTATTCTATCCAACATGTTCTATTTATAAGTTATTTGTACAACAGCAATTCCATGGCATCTGTGCCACAACTTCATACTTTGATGCACAAAGTATAACTTTCAATGTCCTTACAATTCCATGGCATTGTGCTACAACTTGTCTAATTATTTTACTAAGTCAGATGCATAGTTTTCGTGCATAGATGCATGCTCAACGCTATATTCAATCTTCTAGGCCTAGTGTTTAATGTTCTTTGAGTCGTGCACTTAAGGCATATCTTGATATTATCTTTCAATATTCTACCATCAATGTCCTACTGTAACCCGTGCACTTGATGTACGTCACCTCAATCGTTCAATGTTCAATGTTCTATCTTAATGTTCGACATGTACTTTGACTTTTACACATTTGAGCCACGCCCGTGGACTCCATCAAGATATCATGCATAAAAGGTATATTTTATTAGTCATGAATGAGTAGGGGAGAAGGGTCTGAACCTACCCACCTTAAGCCAATCTACTCATAGCTCCGTCGAACCGATATGGCCCGACACCTTAACTTTGCTGCACGATCATCTTATCCGAGATAACCATGTTAGCACTTCATGCTCCTTCACACTCATCTATTAATTCGGTCTATCGCCTATGCTTTAGCTCGTTACAATGGACTCCGTACGATATCTGCACATAAAGCCAACTCAATCGATACTTCTTCAATTAGAAATCATACCTCCTCGAATCAAACTCATACTTCATCGCATTGATCGACTCAGCATAATGTATCGTGCGGTGTGGGGCATTATACGAGCGCAACCTAGGCTCGTACGGCATCACACCGGGGGGCGGCTATCAATTTTGAAATTGGGGCATAACATAATGGTATTAGAGCACGACTTTACATCGTTTGGCCTTCCGTTTTGAGTCTTGAATCTTTGACCTCGTGCTGATGAGATTAGTTATTCTATACTGTGAGTCCGTAATATTTTCTGAGACTAATGTGAGTTTCTTTTCATAAGTTAGAGAAGATGTGGTTGCAGACGAAGAGAGTTTAATTAGCTCTCATGACAACAATTAATGGGCAACTTGGACATTATAGATTAGCCAAACCCTACTATTCTTGGCCGGCCACAAGAGAGTTTCCATTTCATTCACTTCATTTCTATTGTTCTATTTTCTCCCAATTTGTTATTTTTTTCATTTTGAACCATTCCTCCACCAATCCATCTCAAATCTTACTCAATCTCTTATTTATTCTTCTAATTCTCTACACTATAAGGAGCCTAGGAGTTTGGAGACTATGAGCATAAGAAGAGTACTCCATTTGCTAGGACCTACGTGTCCGGATAGTGTCCATTTGGCTTTTCATTGGGAATCTATCTCCTAATAGGTATACGTCTCATTTCCCTCTCTATTTAGACTCTAGTTGTGTTATTGAATCCTCAAGAATTCATCCATGGACTAGGACTACCCATAGGAAGAGTTTTGTGACTAATAATTCTATATTTGGAAGTTATAATGGATTTTGTGCCATTTTTGGGAGAATTTTAAGAATGGTGCACCAAGTATTTGTCATTAGATTTGTTAGACCTATTTATATAGATTTGGTTGTGTGAGTCTAGATTCGTGTCCACAAATGGATACATGTAGGTCGTGTCAGATATGGTAGGACATGCGATCAATTTAGGGGTTTTTACCCCCGACACTTGTGGTGCACCTATCTAATTATACATGATACTTGACACTAGCCTTGCTATGCTCTAATTATGTTCTAATATACATTCTAGACTTGCTCACGTAGTTTGATAGGATTCGAACAATGTTTGGTATAGGTATCTTGGCTGTATCACAACCGTATCGTAGAATAGCACGATATGGGGTTGATGAATGCCTAGTGTTTGTGTTTGGGCATGTGTATGTGTGCGTCTTGTGGCCACACATGAGAATGTGTCACATTTAGACATGTGTGTATGCCTATAGATATACATATATGTGTGCATATGCATATAGGGTTATACCTATGTATAAATGTATGTATAGTACAATATACGTGTCTTGTATTGTGTGTATGTGTGTGTGTGTGTGAGAGAGAGAGAGAGAGAGAGCTTATTAGTGAATAGGTTGTTACAGTAGATTTTACTATAGGTGTGTATGTGGTGTTTAGTGAGAGTGATTGAGTGTGCAGGTTAACTGTTACACATAGGTTGTATGTATAGATTAGTAGATAGATAGATAGGTAAGTAGAGATATTAAGGATTGAGGACAGCAGTGTCTACTGCTCTTGATGATAGTGTGAGGGATGTGCATTAGGGCCTGTGAGAGAGCCTGTGTAGGTAGCACCTTGCATCAGTGCACTTGCACTGATGGGTAATTAGCAAGGTCACCTGCCTGTAGAAATTTAGGTGTATTTCCTTAATTAACAACAGGGCATGATCAACAGATAGGCAGGGGAAATTAGGTGTAGCAATAGCCTCCTAGACACTACCTGCAGGGGGAAAATGGGTTTGGTGAACCTGTGCACAAGTGTGCACAAGATGGTGGTAGCAATAGGTAAGAAGTTGTGTTTGGGATGAAATGTGAGCTCATAGGTGTGGGTTTAGTTTGTGCAATAGCGGGCAGGGTGATATGTTGTTTGTGCATTATGCAAATGAGGAGAGAGAGCACTGATGTGGTGTACTGGATTGTAAAGACGGGAGGGTCCTGTGAAGTAGGAGTTGTGCATGACTGTAGATTTGGGCAGGGCCTATGTAGGGTTGAGAACATGCAGGGGGTACTGTCTTTGAGCCTAACAACAGCAGTTTGGCAAGCACAGGTTGTACATATTGTAGGAAGTACACATTTGCACTTATGCACAGGTGCTTTGTGTGTGTACATAGGTGTGTTAGAGGATGGCATGTATATAGAAAGGTTAATAGGTAGATGCTTGAGTTAGATAGATAGGTAGGCAGATGAAGGGAGGGGTCAAGTCTGTACAACAGTTAAATAGGTATTGCTTATCCTGTGTAGGCATTTAGACCCTCTACCGCAGCAGCAAGGTACCTGCTGCACTAGACATCATGTTAGTGTAAGGGTTTGGGGGATTTAAGAGCAAGTGCACTGCATCTGTGAACAAGTATGCACAAATATTGAGTGTAGACAGTAGGTATTTGTTACCTATATATATAAGGATAGGAGGGTGTAGGTGTATAGGTAACTAGTAGGGAAGGAAATAACCTATGTGTTATAGGATGATGTGTGTAGATAAAGGGGAGTGATGAGTTACGGTCAAGTAATAGCTAATTCGATAATATTGTATAGTATTACATGTCTTACATAATATATAATTCTCATTACCTAGTACTAACAACTAGTGTTTATATGTAAGTTGTATATATTAACACATTAGTATCTTGTATTAGCTAGTCTAACCTAGATAAGCAAGGTATGGACCCAATAACTTGGATATATAGGCTAGTACAACCTAGAAAATAGTTAGTTTGACTATTTTAACTTAGAGTTAACCTAGTTGACTATTTTGACTTAGAAATGGCCTAAACCATAGAATTTGACTAGTTAGCTTATTTTATCATTCCATACCATGTGTTGATGTAATATTCCATATTTAGGTCTTTGATGCACTGTACCGAATACTGTTAATATTTCATACCGGATCTCAAGCGAGTACATTCTCTGATAATTTTTTGTTTATAATATCTTCTATGTTTCTTGTGTTTAGTGTAGATATCCTTAATTTCTTGATAATATGGTTACACGGATTGGTATTTCCTGGATCCCATCATGAGATGTTATTCCTTGTTTATCTTGGTGTACCTTGTGTAAGCCTTGTTGTTGTTCTTGTGCATCGTATGGAAATTGATTCCTGCAAGGGACCCGTGACCTTCTCAGAGAATCCTGTGTCGTAATGTACCATGGTTGGATCCACTATACCAGTCAGGGGCCGGGAGTATTAATGTAGATACATGATCAATAACCTCCTTGTGCATGTCTTGTTCCTTGTGAGTATTGATCATACACCGTACGTATGATTAACCCGGCCATAAATTCTTGTACAAGTTTCCAAGACGTTCACATTTTGAAACTAGTGCTCACTCTGACAGATAGCATGATTCTTGACTCTTGTACATGATATATCATGTCCACTTACTCTTATGTTTACTTATAGTTTAACTCATGCCTTGTTACATTCATGTACATATTATTTTATCTTGTATATGCTCTCTATTTATTGTTACATAGTCTATCATTTAGTGGAACTGTTATTAGAGGTGTACTTTGCTCCAATCCTGAATGGATATATTTTTTAGACAATCCAGATGACGGTTGCCCTACCTACTACAGCCTCCATGATATAGTAGGCGTAGACCAGAAGACCCTGATCTATGAGGGTTTAGCTCCCGCTAAGGAGGCTTTAGTAGCAAATCAGTTGGACTAGGTTTTGTACTGGATTTGTCCCCAGTTTTATGACTTCTTACTTGTTTATTATTCTGAGACTTATTCTGAGATAGATGACTCTTAGACTCTGGACTGGTATTATGTTATGTTAGACTTTTGGATATTCTTATTATGTCATTATCTTATTCGTGCCACTTATCTTCCTTATACATATTGTGATTAAGTATGAATATTATTATTTCTTGTCCTCCGTTTGGAGATGATTATCTTGACAGGTTATGATATACACTGCTAGTTAGTTAGTAGACCTAGACAGCGTTCTATCGCCGATGCTGCCACGTAGGCTAGATGGTGTCACGCACTTGTGCCCCTATATCACGTACGGGTCATGACACTTCCTTCAATGGTATCGTAGATCCTTCTCTGGCAATCGACTGGTTGGAGGAGGTGGAAGACCATTTTGAACTTATGGGCATCGAAGAGTCCAAGAAAGTCACATGCACTCAACTTCAACTCCGACTGAACGCGAATGAGTGGTGGTCTGTACAAAAGTGAGCAATTCGACACCACGATACGACAGGGACATTCACTTGGGCTACAGTCAGAAAAGCATTCGAAGTCGAGTACCTTCCGACAGCTACTCGACCAGAAAAGAAAATTGAATTTATGCAGTTGAGGCAAGGGAACATGATGATACGGCAGTACACAACATAACTCAACAAGTTAGCCAAATTTGCTGGAGCATTCGTGCCTACTACGGAGAGTCATGCTCGATGATTCGAAGTAGGTCTGTGACCCTCTATCTCTGCCCATGTATCTGTACCGGAATACAAGACCATGGGCGAGTCTCTGAATCACGCTCTCTGCCTTGAGCGCTAATATCCTCCAATCGTTGTCGATGTTGTGCATACCTACAATCACAAATGCCCTAGCCATGTGGGAGGTAACAATCTGACCAAGTGTCCAAACAATAGGCACCAGGACGGATACCAAGGGAGGAACACGAGACCTCGTTGTACCAGATATTGCAAATTCGGATACCTTGCCATCGACTGTAAAGTTCTTGAAGGTGGATACTAGAACTATGGTAAAAAGGGCCACTTCAGTTTAAACTACCTAGATAAGAGATCGAACCCAAAAGCACCCCAACAATAGTACCATCTAGAAAATTGAGGACTAGCGTCTCGAGCTCCCTATCCCGTACAACAAAATAGCCAAGATCGTCGCCCCAATACCCAAGGACGCATCTACGCCATGACTCAAGACAAGGAGTTTGCCTTATATATAGTCGTGATAGGTACACTACTTTTCAATAATAAGCCTGCACGTGTTTTATTTAATTATGGCACCACACATAGTTTTATTTTGGCAAATTTTGCCTAAGAACACAAATTTCCTATAACCCCGCTAGGCCTTGACCATAGTGTTAGCATACCGTTAGGCACGCAACTACTTGCAAACTCAGGATGCAGAGACGAAATCATGTGTATCGAATGTTTGAGATATTGAGGACTACGACATCACACTGGGAATGGATTGGCTCGATGCCTATAATGCCACAATTGACTACGCAGGAAAAAAAAAGGTCACCTTTCGTCTACCGGAAGAGACCGAGTTCTGCTACTCGTATGGTGAAGCGTTGGTGTCGTGTATGGTGATCTCGATAATTTCTACTCGAAGGATGCTGTATTTCGGCTGCGAAGGATACTTGGCATCCGTTCGCGATATAGGACATGATGGTGCAAATGTGGTTCAAACCGACGTTGTGGTAGAATTCTCCGACGTGTTCCCGAATAAGCTACTCGATATGCCACCCGATCGAGAAATCAAATTAATCTTCTATACCTTTGCTGACACCAGATCGATTTTTAAGGCTCTGTACAGAATGCCCCTACAAAACTGAAGGAACTCAAGGTCCATTTGCAAGAATTGCTCGATAAGGGATACATTTGGCCTAGTATTTTGCCATGGGAAGCACCCATACTGTTCATAAAGAAGAAGGATGGATCGATGCATCTGTGCATTGACTACCGAGAGCTGAACAATGCTACCATATGGAACAGGTATCCATTATCCTTCATAGACGACTTATTCGATCATCTACAAGGTGCCTCAGTGTTTTTAAAGATTGATCTCCGTTCGGGCTATCATCAACTCAAGTTCAAACTAGACAACGTGTCAAAGTCAGCCTTCCACACTCAAAATTAATACTATGAGTTCCTGGTAATGTCGTTCGGCCTAACAAACAACGCTGTTGCCTTTATGGATCTCATGAATCAGATGTTTCGACCATTTTTTGACAAATTTATCGTAGTCATTATTGACGATATTCTCGTCTGTTCAAAGGACAAAATGCAGCATGCACAGAGTCTGCGGACCGTACTCTAGGCCCTTTGGGACAACCAGTTGTATGCAAAGATAAACAAATATGAATTCTTGCTAAACAGTGTATCATTCCTCGGACACATCATCTCCGCAGAAGGCATCGCAGTCCATCCAAGAAAAAGTCAAAGCAGTTGTTGATTAGAAACGGCCTGCATTAGTTTATGAGGTTTAAAGTTTCCTCGGCATGGCGGGATACTACCATCTCTTCGTGAAAGACTTTGTGAAGACTGCATCACCTTTGACTTGCCTTACTCAAAAGGGAGTCACGTTTTAGTGGTCGAACAACCGTGAGACTGCTTTTAGGGGCTAAAATAGCGGCTCGTTTCGGCCCCAATACTCACACTTCATGAAGGAAATGAAGGATTTCAAATCTTCGGCAATGCTTTCGGCTAGGGCTTGGGATGTGTGCTCATGAAGCTGAATAAGGTGATATTTTTTTGCTTCCATATAGCTGAAACCGCATGAGAAAAACTATCCCACACATGACCTAGAATTAACGGCAATTGCGTTCGCACTAAAACTATGGCGTCACTGTCTTTATCACTGGGTGTGCTGTATTTTTACGGATCATAACAGCCTCAAGTATCTCTTTACCCAGAAAGAACTAAATTTACGGCAGAGGCGACGGCTAGAATTTATCAGGGACTACGACTTGACAATTGACTACACATCAGACAAGGAAAATATTGTGGCGGATGCACTGAGCCAAAAATAATAGCCTCACTATCTATCAACGACTGACTACTTCGTAATTTGGAGGATTTGGCATCGAACTCTGGGTTCAATTTGTGGGTGCCGAGCATGCTCAACTACGTATTGAATCGAGTTTGTTGGAAGGATCAAGACCGCTTAGAAGGACAATCCCTACCTAAAGAAGATGTGATAGCTGAATTCAAGAGGTAAGTGTAGGAACGTTGAGCACCTCTAGAGGGGGTGAATAGAGTGCATGTGTGCAGCGGAATAAAATATGGGCAGTAAATATAAATACGTAATATACATAAGTTCAGAGAAGCAAACGCAAACACCAAAGTTTATACTGGTTTCCCTCTGAGAGGACTAGTCCACTCTCGAGTACTCTAGCTCGATTTTGAATCCACTATCTCGTGAAACACAATCTTTGAATCCGAAGTGCTTGCAGCTTCTTACAATACGTGTTTTTTATCCGAAGAACACTACTCCAACTTGTAAGCCTTTAGTTCGAAGGACTTGCCGACTTCTGGAACTGGATGAAAACGAAGATGTTTTTAAGCCTTTTGTACAACTCTAACAAACTTTTAGATTAAACTGAAACTAGCACTGGCTTGGCTACGAGCTGTAAAGCTTAGATTTGAAAATAAAGCTTTTAAGGAACACTTGAATGAATAGAGAAGAGAGAATGGAATAATTGATTAAAAACGAAACAATCTCCTCTATTTATCGTGTTTTTCTGGAAAGAACTCGGGCAGAGATCGGTAGTCCAACGTTCAAAATTTTTAGCCTTTAGAGCTTGTTCTTCAGGATGACCTGTTCCCTTGGGAACTGGGTTAGGGGTGACCGACTTCAGGCAAAACTTAATTCGAGTTTGATTGCCCTATTTCCTGAATGGGTCGTGAAGTGGGCTTTTAATTTGTGGGTTTTTGGGCTATTTGAAAGTGGACTGGGTTTAATGAATGTACTGATCAAATAGATGATTGGCTAAGCTAATTTTGGTAGTGGACTTTTTGTTGCTAAGCCAAGTGATAATCCTGATCAAATGTACATTTTTCCTAGACTTAATAAATTGAAAATTATATAACAAAATAGGAAAAAATTTCTCGATCATTGATTCAATTATTATTGGTGAAGACTCTGACTGAGTGCAGTAGCAAGGTTGTAATCGTTCTGCAGCAGTATCGTACCTGTATATTATTTATGTATTTCGAACTAGAGTTGTCAGTCGATTATCAAAATTATGTGTGACCATACCGATGGGCCAATAATCTCCACAATTTTTATAATTGACAAACACTAAGTTTGATATACCAAATAACTAAAAAAATATTTATCTTTTTCCTTTGGTACCATATGAATCTCTTTTGTCTGGTATATTGGAAACATTTCTCCCCCTTTGTCATTTGATCAAAATGTGAGCTCCTGCATAATTAGTGAGCATATAACAAAGAAGAGTGGAATATCCAATTGGAGCTAGATAACCAAGATACGTAGCAGATGATAAAAATATAAAAGGAAGTGCATAGCATATTAAACTAAACCAAAGTTCAAAAACATAGTAGTGCTGAAGAAAATGCATAACACACTACATAACCAAAATGCATGAAAGTCTAATACACATCAAAATAAGTACAACTAACAGCAGTAGGAGCAGGAGCATTAGTAGGAGGAGGTGGTGCATGAACATCAGGTTGGACATTATCATCACCAGCCTCATCGGGATGTGGAGCAAGATGAGGAGTTCGGGTCCTATGGGCTCGAAGGAGTAAGATGGTATGTCGTCAAAGGGACAGGAGTCTAAGGGAATTTCAAACCTATGAAATATGATTGGTAGATACATAGAATATAGTATGTTGCGCCCTCTTTTGCAATAGTTTACCATAGCTGAAATCATTCTCCGGGATTAAAAGGAATACCAAAATTAATGTAGTACATAGCTGACATCTCTAAGTATATGATGCAATGTAGACCAAAGAAGTGTTGGTTCAGATATTTGGACATCAAGCGCCCAGGAGGTCTAGGAAACGGATCACACATGACATCCTTAAAGTGTTCTAGAGTCATGTCATTACCGAAATTGACTTTGGTAATGTCGACGAGAGCATTACCGGTATTAGAAATATGGAGCATCTCACTCAGGTCATCATCATCAAACTTAATATCGATACCGCAGATGGATGATTAGATAACAAGGATTGTTCGAGTTCGATCGGTTTCCCTGTATCTAGGTTAGCATTTGTAAATTATGTACGTAATATGAAAGATAAAATTCATATAAATTTTAATATATTTTTATTATCTTGGCTTAGTTATAGGAGCCAGATCCCAGCTAGAAATAGTCCGAAGATTAGTACACCGTGTCGCTTCAAGTTATTTATACATGTATAACAGAAGGACCCTTTCGGCTTGTACCCAAAAATAATTTTGACTTAATAAAATATTTTGAATTAATATCAAGTCATTTATCGGGCACAATTTACTATGGTTTCGAGACGATATCAAGAATATCTAACTCTCGATGAATAATGTTGAAGCAGTCCTTGGCTATTGATTTTGTAAAAATATATACTAGTTGATGACTTGTGTCAATAAATTCTAGGCAAATATATCCGTATTGTTGATGATCACGAAGAAAATGATGACGTATTTCTATATGCTTAGTACGTGAATGACATACCGAGTTCTTAGTCAAATTAATCATGCTAGTATTATCACAGAAGATGGAATGTTATAAAAATGCATATTGTAGCCTTCTAGGGTTTGCTTCATCCATAAAATCTAAGCACAACAACGATCGACAATGATATAATCAGCTTCAGTTGTTGATAATGCGACAAAATTTTGCTTTTTGCTAAACCAAGAAACTAAAGCTTTTTCTAGGAAATGACACGTACTGCTGGTACTTTTACGATCTACTTTGTATCCAGCAAAATCAGGATCCGAGTAACCAAGGTCAAAGGATGTGGTTTTAGGATACCATAAGCCAATAGTATAAGTACCCCTAAGGTATCGAAAGATACGCTTAATGGTGCATAGGTGCGGTTCCTTAGGTTGGCTAGATATCTAGCACATATGCGAATACTAAATATTATATCAGGATGACTTTCAGTTAAGTATAGTTGATTACCAATCGTACATCGATACTTATATTGGTCGACCAGTTTGCCACTTTCATCAATGTCAAGCATGGTTGAGGCAGCCATTGGAGTTCCAATAGGCTTTACTCTATCGAAGTGGAACTTCTTAAGCAACTGCCTCGTATATTTTGCTTGGTTGATGAAGGTCCTTATAGAAGCGTAAATAAATTTTGTAGACCAAGTTAAAGAAGTTGAGATCTTTATGCAAAGACAGTTCCAGACCCTACACGAAGCCCATTTCAGACTTTACGCAAAGGTCAAACTGAGTCAAACTCAAGATCTATGCAAGGGTTAAATTTAGACTTTACGCGAAGACAGTTTCACTCTCTACGCGAAGAATGAGCTGTCCATGCTGCATTAAATGCATGAAGATACTGTTCTGACAGAATGATTTTCTCACAAATAGTTGCACAGAGGCCAAGAAGATTTTTCACACCAACCCAAAATTGTTGTTTAGTATGCCAACGAGCTGCTTTACGCTCGAGGAACAGCCTCCTCTTTACGCATAAGATTTATTTGAGCTTTATACGCTCAAGGCTATCTCAGCCACTCTTTTTGCACGTAGAGTTTATTTGAGTCTTTACACTCAAGGCTATTTTTAGCCGCTTTACGTAGGAAGCTTACTATGAGCTATTTTACGCTCAAACATGCCTAAACAGCATCCCTTATGCACTATCTGTCCTGATTGTGTGGGAACGTGGTTTTCTGACGTGGCCTTCATGCCACATTTCTCGAAGAACGTGTGTACGTGTTCTTCTTATTTTATTAGATTATGGGACACGTGTCAACATGCGTAGAGGCCAATTTCTGTACGTGGGTGACAGTTATTCTACCAGCCTACGTAGGTACCTAATGTTGGTGCTTTTTACGCATGGAAGGACAAGCCTATATAAAGACTTCTTTTTTAAAGAAGAAGTGACTTGGTTTTTGGAGGCCAGATATCTTGAGAGAATTCATACTTTCAGAGCAAAGTGATTTTCCATAGCATTTCTCTTCAACTTTTCCTCAAGAACAAAGTGAAGCAAAGCAGAAAAGCATTCGACCGTGCCATCAGTGCCAATTGTGTCGATACCTTTCTGGTGACTTAGTTCTTCCAGTTGTTCATATCTAAGCAGTTTTCTTCATCATCATGGTGTGGTCCAAGGAACAAAGTGATCGCTCTCAGATCAGACTTTCATAGCAATACCCCCCAGAATTTACTTGTACTTTTGTATATTTTTCTTGTTTTCTTTCAAAAGCTTTAGGGCATTTTGTTAAGTGAAACAAAATGGCGACTCTGCTGGGGACGACTTTCTCCTCTGACGAGAAAGTAATTTCTCAATACGATAATGTGTCGATTGGATCGACGAAGAAGACTTTGGTCGTTCAGTTCGACCATACTGCTTATGAAGAAATGCTCCGAACTGGAGGCAGTGCGCGCTGCTCCAATGTGCAAAAATCACGAAAGGTGTGCAAAGTTTGGATTCCCAAGTCTAATGCACCCTCTGATTTCTCTATTATTGTCTTTGACGGCAAGGGAATTCTTTCCACTCCTGTCGTTTGGGCTCCCATCTGTGACGAGGCAGTTCCTACTTCAGTATTGCGTTCTGTACGTAAAGTTCAGTCTCTCGTCTGTGATGTGGTAGACACTCATGTCTTGCGCTCTATGCGTAAGGACAAATCTCCCGTCTGTGACGTGGCAGATGTTCCTGCTTTGCGTTCTACGCGTAAAGGCAAATCTCTTGTCGGTGACATAATAGATAAAATTCACAATGGTGCTTTTGCATCTAAAGTGAACTTGCCTACACGCATACAGAGTAAAAACAAGTCTCTTGTTGCTACTATGGCAGACACTTCCTTTTGTTTATCCAAGGAGACAAAAAAATTTGGCAAAACTTCAGTTTTATGCCAACAATCCTCTAATGTTGCTTTACACAAAGTGCCAAATTTTAGGATTACGCGCATGGCGGATGGTGTTCTCTGTGCACAAAAATCAACTCAGGATTTATGCACACAACTCCAGGCGCGTAAGAAAGCACAGCTTTGTTCTGCCAATGAAGCTAGTAACCTTCTTTTTACGCAAGGGACTAAATATTTCTCTGTCCCAAATGCAAGAAAGAAAATGTTACCTTCCAATTCTTCTGATTTACCCGAATTACTTGTGCAAAAACGTAAAAACAAAAAAATCTCCTGTGACACTTCCTCAAGAAAATCATCATTGTGAATGTCACCAAAATGTGATCAAATGTTATTGTTCTGCTACTAAACGGTCAGTTTTCGACCGATTAAATTATAACGTGCCTCAGCAACAAATTGATGATCAGGAATATGAGTTGTCCTATGCATCGGTCAATATGGCATTTTATATCAATAGAGGACGACATCCAAGACGAAGTTCATCCCGGACTCCAAGTCAACGATGGTTCAACTGAATCCTTGACACTTTTGAAGGAGTACATCAACATACTCGATCAAAAAGTCAACGATCTTTAAGTATGCATTCTTCAGATTCAGAGGCTGGAGGTACCCAGTATTTGGAGTTAGAAACTGATAGCATTGATTCTTATCTCTATACCAATCCCTCTATATGTTCAAGAGAAGTCGAATCCTATGTTATCGGAGGAGAGCAGGAGACGTCTACTTCTCATACAGAATAGCATCTTTCTGCGGTAGAACAATCGCTAAAGAATATGCTTGCCATGCTCCAAAATATGCATCAGATGATAACGACTCAGCAAACAGTCCAACCGGTAGTGATAACACCGATGCAGGTAACTGCATCAACTCAAGATAGTCAAGGGGTTGACATACCTTTGAATAATCTGAGTCATGAGCCTGTTATTAATCAAGACTCCGTATCTTCTGACTGATCTCTCGTTCCAGAGGATGTATCACCTCCAGTGGGGGTTACGGTGCATCCGAATATTGAAGCTATTCAAGCAGTTCGGGAGTTAAAAGTGCAATTTGAAGTTCTTAAGCACAAAGATCAGCTCCAAAAATTGGGGATCAAGCAACCTTATCCTCCTCACTGGAATAATGTACCCTTTCCTCCCAAATTTAAGCCACAATCTATGGTATTATTTGATGGAAAGGCTTCTCTAAGTCAATATATCAATTATTTTGATATTATGACTGTTCATCTGCAGAAGAATAATGCTCTCCTCACCCGAGTTTTTATTGGGTGTTTGACGGGTATAGCATATGACTGGTATCACAGTGTACCCGATAATTGTATATCGTCCTTTGACGAGTTCAAAGCGATTTTTCTCTCTTGTTTCTATGAAGGAGGGATGAATATGAATATGTCCTCCTTGATATAGATTAAACAAAAAAAGAAAGAGGATACTCGGACATTTATTGAACGTTTTCGACAAGCTACTCTGAAAATACCTCCTGGTATGCCAGATTCAGCATTAATTGATACATGCAAAATAAATCTACGACCAACCATCGCTATTTTTATGGGCTCTTAATTCACAGATTGGGCCTCATTTATTGTAGCGGCTGTTTCAACTGAGACCAATGGTAAATTAGCTCGTGAGCATGGGATGATCTTCGCTTCGGAAGATAAAGAAAAGAAAATCTCTTCAGGTAACAATTCTGGTAATCATAATAGGAAAGGAAAGGAAACCCTGGTGGTGAACCTTTCAAAATCCAAAACTATACCAGATAATCCAGAGTCTTCTAAGCCGAAAGAAGAGTACTCCTTCGACGACAGTGACTTTTCTGGAATATTCCAATATCTCGTAAAGAGTAGCAAACTCCAGCTTCCAGATCCAAAAGAACCTAAGGTAGAATTGACTGATAATCCTAAGTATTGTATCTACCATAGGTACATAAATCATCCGACTAAGGCTTGCTATGTCTTGAAGAGAAAGATTCAAGAGTTGATAAATGCTAAAGCTATCGCTCTAACTAATGATGAGCAAACAGTCACGACCAACATGATTTCTCTTCAGTTTGGAGATCTTCCTCCACAACAAGTTTCTGATGGGATTGTCCCGATTCCGAAGACAACGATAAAGATTATGAATCTTCCACCAGCCAGAGATCAAAATAAAGGACTATTGCCCCTCACCTTAAAAAATGGTGAAATCATGTGGGTACACCCTGACTTAGTACCAGAAATGGAGTATGAAAGTAAAATTTCAAAATCCAAGAAAGGTTAAAAAGTCAAAACTTGTAATATGATTTCTCATATTGCTACCTCAGACCATGATGATTCTGATCATCTGTGGGATGGCATTCCTTTGGAAGATAGGCTAAGGGGTCTGAACATATGCCCTCCAAGTTTGGCTCCTCCTACCAAACTAAAGCTTACTCATCAGCAATGGTTAGCCATGAATAGTGTCCCTTTGTATAGGGCACAACAAGTTTTTGATGCCTATGTGAAAGCTCAAGTTAGAATTTTACCTCATGCACTGAAAGTTTCTACCCTTGCGACTACAGGGGTTTCCGTTCCGTCCTTATCTGCTGGATGTCTTGTGAAAGTCCGCTGCCTATTCGTATGTATAGTCAATAATCGATCTATTTTATGAAAAAGATGGGCTATGACTTTCAAAAAGTGAAAGGCTTGAACGATGGTAAAGGTATGCGAGTTCCTTTGCAAATTCAAGGTCGGAGATCCTCCATCGGATTAGGATTTGAGGACCCTCATAAAAACCCCCATAAAATGAAGACTAAGGAAAAATGATTAAATCCTATAATATAGTACTTCATTTTTCTGAGTCTGAAAAAGAGGTTTTTGCTGGTACAAGATCTGGAAAAGGACTACCACAAAGATTACGAGAGAACTTCCAAAGAGGTGGATGATGCCGCTAAAATTCTAAATCTACCGACTCAGTCATCTCCTATTCCTGCTAAGGCAAGACCTTCTAAACTACCAGTGGTTGAAAAAAGGAAACAGAAGGCAGTACGTTTTGACGTCCCGCTGAAGTTTGGTCTAAATCAAGGGTTGATAAAACCCTATAAGTTTGACATTCTAGCCCAATTAGCCAATACTCCGGTTAGGCTTTCCATCTTTGAGTTACTCCGTCTCTCTAAAGAAAGTCGAGAAACGTTGAGTGAAGCTTTGCTACAGGCAGATTCATGCTTAGCCCAGCTCAAAAGTCCTGACAATACACCGGTGTCGTGTCCCTAATGCCACAGTGTGATGGAGTCAATTCATAATATTACTTTCACAAAAGAGGATATGCTGTTGAAGCATAATCGACATGACAGGCCTCTGTGTTACACATGGTATATTGACTCGACCGAGGTTGACAGGATTTACATCGATCCTGGGTCTTCCATTAGTATTATTCTTCAGAGTATGTTACGACCATTAAGGATTCCTACTAGTGAGTTGACTTACACTAGTACGACAATTGTTGGTTTGAATTCTGGAAAAAGTAAACCATTGGGGAAAATTCGTCTGAAGATTCAAATAGGTGATCTTCGAACCATGGCAACCTTCTATGTTATCAATTCAGACGTATCTTATAATATCCTACTCGAAAGACCATGGATACATGAACATAACATTGTACCTTCGACTCTCCACCAATGCTTCAACTATGTGGATTCTTAGGGGACCTTAAAGACTGAATTTGTAGATCTTAATCCTTTTAAAGATGTTAAAGCCTATTTCTTTGATTCAATACTGTATACACAGGAGCATGTGAAGGAAATATCCGATATGGCTGAAGATCGATCGCCTTAAGAAGACCAATCGCTTTCAGAAGACCAATCGCCCTCAGAAGATCAACCTTTAAAGATTAAGGTTAAGGGTAGGATTCGACCCCAACCTGTCGATGATGAACCTTTGATGATTAAATTTAAAGAAAGAACTCAAGCTACGTCTGATGAATTTGTGAGAATTCAAGTCAAAAGTCGAGTTCAAGCCAATATTAGTGATCAGTCTCTCATGATCAAGGTTAAAGGATGTACTTTTCGTCCAATTAATTCAGAACCACTAGTTATCAACCTCGACAAGTCTACGCCTAAGACGGATGATGGTCCGTTAATGATTAATCCAAGACGTAGTAACCAGCCTATTAATGATGTAAATATTGATCAATCTGTGTTTTTCTGTTTTAAAAAAGATTTTCTTTTGGAGTATATGGCTGTCAAATATATTGAAAGAATAACTTTATCCGTTGATAATCAAAGTCATCGACATAAAAATGACATAAATACAGAGGAAACCTTATATATTAATCACAAAGAGAATTCTTTTTCTCCTCATGTCGATGTTGGGCCCTATGCTCAGATGTTCCTAACATGTACTCCTTATTTTCTACCTGTTGCCTTATCATCACAAGCTTATGTGGCTTATAGACGTCATGAAGAATCTTATTTTGTGATCCTGCAAATTGTGTTTAGTTTGGCTAGGAATATTCCTGTTATACAAACAGATAATCTCGAAGATAAGGATAAAGAAAAAAAATCAAAATTAACTGATATGGTCAACAATCCTGTAAGATTATCCAAAATATGGGATATAATTTGAAAACCATGTCCGATCTCAATATGGGCAAAGGTAGATGATTACCATTATATGCTGATCCTTTTTATCAACGTACCTGTCATGATTTGGGAAACGATATATCCCACATATTTAAGGAAAATATAGAAGATGAATTTTCTTCCAGTTCTTCACAATCCTCAGATTCGGAAGGACTCCAGTATGTTGAATTTGAGCACATCTTTTCAGTTAATATGGTTCAAACCAATGATGGGTCTGAACTATTTGAAAATGACTCTTGGGCACAATAAATGGATACTCAGTGGGAGCTCCGATTTGAACAACGACAGCCACCCACAGAAGATGAAATCATCCAGATTGATGTTGGAGACGAAACAACGTCAAAGCCAATATTTATCAGCAAAAATCTTTCCGAAGATGGAAAAGAAAAGTTGATAAAGCTGATAAAAAAATATATTGATATCTTTGCATGGAGCTATGTGGATATGCCTGGTTTGGATCCTTAAGTAGCTACCCATAAACTCAATATTCTTCCTAATGTCATACCTGTAAAACAACAGCAACGGCATTTTCGACCAGACATAATGGATGCAATTGAAGCAGAAGTTAAAAATTTGATCATATGTGGCTTTGTCCGTGAGGAACAACACCCAGATTGGGTCACCAATATTGTTCCAATTATGAAAAAGAATGGAAAAATTCGAGTTTGTATAGATTTTCGAGATTTCAACGCAGCTTGTCCAAAAGACAAATTTCTACTTCCGATCACCGATATCATGATAGATAATACATGTGGTTTTGAATGTATGTCTTTCATGAACGGATTCTCAGGATACAACCAGATTAAAATGCATCCAGAAGATGAAAAGCACACCACTTTTCGTACACCCCTTGGAGTTTATTGCTACACGGTTATACCTTTTGGTCTGAAAAATGCCGACGCTACATATCAACGGGCCATGAGCAATATCTTTCAAAAACATCTGCGAAAAATAGTTAAATGTTATGTAGATGATATCGCCGTCAAAAGTCGATTAAAAGATGATCACATTCAAGACTTGAAGACAGTATTTTAGTTGATGTGTCAACATCAACTAAAGATGAACCCCACTAAGTCTTTCTTAGGGGTCAGTGGCAAATTTTTGGGATTTGTCATTACTTCTCAAGATATCCATGTTGATCCTGATAAAGTTAAAGCAATTCTTGAAATGCATCCTCCACGCATTCTGAAAGAGCTTCGTGGCTTTCAGGGTCGCATTGCTTATATCAGAAGATTTATATCAAATCTTTTTGGGAGATGTCAACCTTTCTCTCGTTTATTGAAGAAGGGTGTGTCATTTTTTTGGGATGAAGCATGTCAAAAAGCATACAATGACATCAAGCATTACCTCATAAATCCACATGTTTTAGCACCCCCAGTAGTAGAAAGACCATTTTTGTTGTATGTTCGAGCATTGGATCATTCCCTTGGTGCTCTTCTTGCATAAAAAAGTGGTGAAGGTCATGAACAGGCAATTTATTATCTCAGTCGAATGATGGTTGGGGCTGAACACAGGTATACTCCTGTGGAAAAAGAATGTCTAGCCTTGGTGTTTGCTATTCAAAATATACGACATTATGTATCAGGGCAGACTATTCATGTCATCTCCAGAATAAATCCTCTTCGGATATTAATGAAGAAGCCTAGTATTCTTAATTCCCGATTAGCTACCTGGGCAATGATGCTTACTCCCTATGATATGGTCTACATACCTCAAAAATCAGTGAAGGGTCAAGTGTTAGCTGACTTCTTAGCAGCTCATCCTATACCTAAAACTTTTAAGCTATATGAAGACATTACAGATGAAGTCGTAGACGGCAACATAACTATGAAAAATGATATTTGGCAACTATACTTTGATGGAGCATCACGAGTTGGACCCAATAGCAATATTGTCTCCGGAGTAGGCATTGTCTTGGTCTCTCCTGATAAAATGGTTATATACCGTGCTTATTCCCACAACGAACCATGTTCCAATAATGTGGCAGAGTATAACGCTCTGCTAATTGTTCTTTAATTCGCAAAACAATTGGACGTTGAGTTCTTTGAAGCCTATGGAGACTCTCAGCTGATCGTCAATCAAGTCAGAGGGACATATGAAGTCAGAAATTTCGACCTTATTCCCTATCATAAAGTGGTAATCGAACTAGCTCTTTCATTCAAAGGGTTCTTCATTGAATTCGTACCACGCTCTCAAAATTTGGAAGCTGACGCTCTTGCTAGTTTAACTGCAGACCTAGCAGTTCCAATCAGAAGACAAAATACCATCACTTTGTTCGATCGAGACCTATTCTGTGTCAAGAATAATTTGCACATCAAACAGAGTTATGCTACCGAATCGAATTTTTAGCAAAAAGATTGGAGAAGTCCATTTATTGATAATGCGGTCTATGAGATTTTACCTGAAGATCCAAAGAAAGCTACATCAGTCAAAAGACGATCGTTTCGATTTTACTATGATGCTTCTATGCACATGTTGTATCGTCGTTCTTATAACGGGCTTTTACTGTGTTGTCTCTTGGAAAACGAAGCTAAGCAAACACTTCATGAAGCTCATGATGGAGTTTGTGATGCACATCAACCAGGTCCAAAGTTACAGGACCATATTCAAAGGATGGGTTATTATTGGCCTTCTATGATAGCAGATGCTGTGGATTACGCAAGACGATATAAAGCGTGCCAGTTTCATGATGATTTTATTTATCAACCTTCTGAATTTCTATATCCTACAGCAGCTTCTTGGCTTTTCGAAGTTTGGGGTATGGATATTATTGGTCCAATTAATCCTTCTTTGGTCAAAGGGCATCGGTTTATCCTTGCTATAACTGATTATTTTTTTAAATGGGCAGAAGTAGTTCCTCTTGTTGAAGTAAAAACGTCTATGTGGTTAACTTCATCAAACATCATGTCATTTATCGTTTCAAGATTCCCCGAAGAATAATCCATGATAATGGACCACAATTTGCCAGTCAGGCATTTTATCGATTTTGTGACAAGAATCGGATCCAGAACTTATCTTCTACAACTTACAATCCAGCTGCTAATGGTTTGCAGAAGCTTTCAACAAAACAATTATTAAACTTCTCAAAAAGTTCGTTTCTTCTAACAAACGTGATTTGAACGAGAAACTTGGAGAATGTTTATGGACTTATCGAACAACTGTCCGAACTCCAACTGGTTTTACACCATTTTTATTAGTTTACGGATGTGAAGTTGTTCTTTCGCTAAAGATCCAGATACCATCTCTTAGAATATCTATTGCTAATGAGCTAACTACGAAGAATAATGATCGCTTAAGACTCCAGGAACTTGAAGGTTTGGATGAGAAGCATCTTCAAGCACAACAACACATTGAGCTGTATCATGCCCGCATATCTCGAGCTTTCAATCGTAAAGTTAAAGAAAGGGTATTTAAAGTAGGAGTGCTAGTTCTAGCTGTCCGAAGACCTATGGTTATGACTCATAAGAGTAAAGGCAAGTTCCAAGCTAAATGGAAAGTTCCTTATGTAGTCGAAACCTTATTCTCTAATGGTGCTTGTAAGTTATCTAAACCTAATGGAGATTTGCTCATGATGCCGATCAATAGTAAATTCTTGAAGAAATATTACGTTTGAATTTCTTCATCATTCCCCAGTTGCTAAGGTTTGGTTAAGCTGATTATTTATTCCGCCAAAAGAGAATTTTGATTTTCTTTCTTCCCGGCTGATTTTATTTAGAAAAGATTTATAATCTATCATGTTCATATTACCTCTGAATAGATATTAATCTACTTCTTTGAGTCATTGCAATCTATCATGTCCATATTACTTCTGAATAGATATTAATCTACTTCTTTGAGTTATTGCAATCTATCATGTCCATATTACCTCTGAATAGATATTAATCTACTTATTTGAGTCATTGCAATCTATCATGTTCATATTACCTCTGATAGTATTGTACACTCTAAAAAAAAATTTATTATCTATCATGTCCACATTACCTCTGGATAGATATAATCTACTTTGTTGAGTTTTGAAGACTTATCATGTCCATATTACCTCTGATAATTATTTTCTATCTCATACCTATTTTATAAACATTTCATTCATTTCATGGTTTGAAATGTTACATCAGCAAAAAGAAGTTCAAACAAAAAAAATCAAGTTAGTAAAACTCTAAGTTTGAACTCTACGCAAACTCAAGCTCTACGCAAATGTCTCTACACGAGTGAATTTTTGAGTTATTATGCGTAAAAGGTTCTCTATTTTAAGATAATTTGTTTTATGCATTTCTCTGAAAATGTTCTACGCAGTCTATGACCGAAAGTTTTTATGCGTACTTTTTCTTTGTTTAAAAGAGTAATGTTTTACGTGTGAAAACACATGGTCTTTTTGACTTTTATATTTTTAGATTTGCGCTTGCACATATAACGTGAGCGTATTTTCAAGTTCTACGCTGGCACGTATAACGTGAGCGTATTTTTGGTTTCAAGTTTTACGCTGGCACGTATAAACGTGGGCGTATGATTTAGGGTTGTTCTTAGGTCATTTTCTCTGACGAAATCCATAGTCAAAATAGATAGGGTTTCTACCTATCATGGCTGGAGCCACGTTTGGGTTGGTCTTTGGGGTCTCTTCGAGGTTCTTCTCCGGTGATGCTGCGGTGGCGTAGAGTTCCTCCGACGATCTAGCCATCGATGAAGCGATGGCAAGCTTCTTACCCTTAGCTGAGGCGGCGACCTTGTTCTTGGGTGCTATTTGCTCGAAGTCCGATTTTGAGGATAAGTACAGAAGAGATTGAGAATGAACGACATGAGTAAAGTTATCTCTCTTCCAACAGAGGTCTATTTATAAAAATTCAAAATTGATTCGAATTCTCGAATGACTGTTGGGTATCCCTAATTTTACGCTGGTGACTGTTGGATACCCCAAACTTTACGCTACTGTTCAAAGTATTCCAAATATTGGAAAATTTAAAAACTTTGAAGAGGGTCTTTTAAAAGCGTAAATAAATTTCATAGACCAAGTCAAAGAAGTTGAGATCTTTACGCAAAGACAGTTCCATACCCTACACGAAGCCTATTTCAGACCTTACGCAAAGGTCAAACTCAAGCTCTACGCAAGGGTTAAATTTAGACTTTACGTGAAGACAGTTTCACTCTCTACGCGAAGAATGCGCTGTCCATGCTGCATTAAATACATGAAGATACTGTTCTGACAGATTGATTTTCTCACAAATAGTTGCACAGAAGCCAAGAAGATTTTTCACACCAACCCAGGATTGTTGTTTAGTATGCCAACGAGCTGCTTTACGCTTGAGGAACAGCCTCCTATTTACGCATAAGAGTTATTTGAGCTTTTTATGCTCAAGGCTATCTCAGCCACTCTTTTTGCACGTAGAGTTTATTTGAGCCTTTACGCTCAAGGCTATTTTTAGCCGCTTTACGCAAGAAGCTTACTTTGAGCTATTTTACTCCCATTCATGCCTAAATAGCATCCCTTACGCACCGTCTGTCCTGATTGTGTGGGAATATGGTTTTCTGATGTGGCCTTCATGCCACACTTCTCGAAGAACGTGTGTACGTGTTCTCTTTATTTTATTGGATTATGGGACACGTGTCAACATGCGTAGTGGCCAATTTCTGTACGTGGGTGACAGTTATTCTACCAACCTGCGTAGAGACCCAATGTTGGTGCTTTTTACGCACAGAAGGACAAGCCTATATAAAGACTTTTTTCTTAAAGAATAAGGGACTTCGTTTTTGGAGGCCAGATATCTTGAGAGAATTCATACTTTCAGAGCAAAGTGATTTTCTAGAGCATTTTTCTTCAACTTTTCCTCAAGAACAGAGTGAAGCAAAGCAGGAAAGCATTCGACCATGCCATCAGTGCCAATTATGTCGATACCTTTCTGGTGACTTAGTTCTTTCAGTTGTTCATCTCCAAGTAGTTTTCTTCATCATCATCGTGTGGTCCAAGGAACAAAGTGATCGCTCTCAGATCAGACTTCCATAACAATACTCCCCAGAATTTACTTATACTTTTATACATTTTTTCTCGTTTTCTTTCAAAAGCTTTAAGGCATTTTGTTAAGTCAAACAGTCCTTTGTGAAGTTTGTCTGACAGAGTGTCTCATTAGTTGAAAAAAAATAATGTCATCTACGTATATTTGTACTAACAAAATATCATCATTAAGGGATTTGATAAATAAATTAGTATCTAATTTCCCTTTAAAAATACTATTTTCCAGTAAAAGGTACTTATACGATCATACCAAGCTCTAGGTGCTTGTTTGAGTCCATACATTGCCTTTCTTAACTTGAAAACATGATCAAAAAATTTAAAATCTTCAAAATGAGAGGTAGTTTTACAAAAAAATATCTTCTTTTATAAAGCCATTCAAAAAAGCACTTTTAACATCCATTTGAAATAATTTAAAATCATGAAAATATGCATATGTACAAAGCATGCGAAAGGATTCTAGTCTAGCAATAGAAGTATAGGTCTCTTCCTAATCAATTTCTTCTTATTGATTAAACCCTAAGCAACTAGACGTTCTTTGTTGCAAACGACTTGTCCATCCTCATTTAGTTTATTTTGAAATACCTATTTGGTATCAGTTACAGAGTGACCAATAGGCTTAGGAAAGAGTTCTCAAACTTGATTCCTCTTAAATTGGTTTAGTTTCTCTTGCATGACATAAAACCAAAATTTAACATCAAATACATCTGTTACAAACTTAGGTTCTATTTGTGAAATAAATGCAACACTTGTCGCTACATCCTTAGCAGAAGAACCAGTACTTACACATTTTGATACATCATATATTATCAAAGTTTCTATATGGTCTGACAAGAAACTCATCTTCTTTGGCAGACTCTCCAGATAACTAGTTTCTGTGTCAGTATCTTCAGGTGCTGTTTGCAAAAATAAAAGTTTTTCGAGAAAACTTTACTACAAACTAAGAAAGAAAAGTACAAAGAATACAATTTGATTTCAGGAAGTACACCTATAGGAATCTGATCAGAAGACGATCACTTTATTCCTTGGACGATACAATTACGGAGGAGAAAAACTCTTGAACGTGCTGCGAAATCTTTGTCAAAAGAATATGATCATTAATGATGCCTGGAGAAGTGATTTTGAACCGTATTTATAGAGTATTGGGATAACTGCCAGGCAGTTACAATGATTGGTCCACAGTACAAAAATGGGTGATTATGCACTGTTTGGCACATTATTTTCTTTTATTTCATCCATTTGCGTGAACGGTTAGCTTAACTTCATGGGATGCATGGCATTCTGTAAGAGAAGTGTGCTTGGTCATAGGAAGTGTCGCGTGTACGTTCTTCGAGATTAGTGGCATGTGTGCCATGTCATCTTTAACTGCTTCTAGATGATAGTTGATCGATTGGCGCCAGTTGATGAATGTCGTATACTGTTGATAGGCACCAATTATAAAACGTGCTGAGCATTGATTTCTGTGAGGAGCTTATCATTTTGTGCCAACGATAAGTGGCACGGAGTAACTAACAACCATTATTATGACAGATCTGACACAATCCTCCTCGAGCACCGCACGTTCGGAATTTGAAAGGATTTTTTCTCGACTGTTATGTTGTTAGTCATTATAACTAACGAATTAGCTTCTCGATGAAGCTTGCCACGTGGCAGCCTGTGCTATCCGACTTTCGAGCGCCATTTTATGCTAGGCGCTATTTGATGTTGTATGCCATTTGTTGGATAGGGCCTGGCGCCACCTGTAACTGGCATAATGCATTCTTTTGGAATTTCTAAAGCTTCTACAAGACCCTCTTCAAAGTTTTCAAATTTTAAAATTTTAAAATTTTCAAATTTTGAAATACTTTGACAAGAAGCGTTTCAGTCAATTTTGCGTTCGCACAGAATCCTAACTGACCCGCTGTTTCGTGCGTGGTTTGTGCAGCTGTTAGACGTATGCTTAGGCTATAAATAATCGACTGATAGAAGATAGAGAGTTCTTCTCTCAGAATTTTCTCTTTCGAACCCTTCTTATCTCATTCTTCCTCTTCCGAGATCTCCAAGCTTTCTCTACCACCAGAAATGGCACCAAAGAAGTCTACAACAGAGGAAGGCAAGGGTGTCATCGGAGCATCGTCGTGAGCTCCATCATTGATGGCGCCAAGGCACGCGCCGACGTCGACGATAGCTGAAGAGGCTAACCCTTCTCTTGAAGGTAAATGATCGGTCGGGAAAGAAGAACCATAGCCAGCACTATTCGCTTACAGTGTGAACCATAGCCAGTGTCAACCACCTCTTTCAATATTGTTTAAAATACATCGATCACAAATCGCATGCTCATTGTTTACTCAAAGTGCATGACAAGCTTCGTGTTATGATTCAAAAAATAGTACACAGATTATCATGCTGCATGAAACAGAACTGCGTGATGCATGCACAAATCACAGACTGTCATATTGCATGCACAAACTAAGAACTGTCATACTGCATGCGTAAACTAGGACTTGTCATACTACATGCACAAACTAGGAATTGTCATGCTGCATGCGTAAACTAGGAATTGTCATGCTGCATGCACAAACTAAAGACTATAACTCTGTGTATTGTGACATCCATGATTTGCGTAGAGCTAAAAATCACTTAAATTATCTTAATTTATAAGAATACTTCTTCATGATTTTAATTCTCGTTTCCTTTTGGCAGTTGACCTTAGGAAAGGCCCTAATGCCGAGATACTGGCTTCTGTCTTTCGTGTATCAGAATACCAGGAAGACCTGTCATATATCACATTTCTATAATTTGACCCTAATGGACTGGCTACCAGGCAAATTCTCCTAGAGTCCCAAGATTAAAGGACTTTGCTATGCTTGATGAATGCTGAACCTTTCTTAAGTGTGGATCAGGCTCCCCACAAGAAACCAGCTTTCTTATTTGGTGAGGCCATTTATGAGGCTTCTCAGCCCAAGTCGAAATGAGAATTTTGGGCCTTCAAAAGAGGGGACAAAGTAGTATATCTCATAGAAATGGCGAGTAATATGTCTCTGTCCCGATACGCCCATGCCAGCTATCCTTGGAAAATGTCATAGGATATAACTCCTTTCCAATAGGCTAGGGTTGGACGAATATATCACAGATTTGGGAACCAGAGGACAGATATATTCTTCAGTTCTTCTGATAAACACAACACGCACTTAAAAGGTTTGAAGCCAAGTTGTGTGCTGGCCGAAGATTCGTCTTTGATGATACCGGTCAGAATACCCTTCTTTGCCAACACCTATGCTGTAGCAGGAGGAACGTATCTTACCCCAAACCCAAGGTTGATGGGTTTGATGTATCCAGACATTAAGCGCTGGAATCGACTCTCAGTATAGGCTATGAACAATTTCAAGGACAAATTGCTTGAGTTGGGGCTTTAGGAAGCTGTCTTGACCACCTTATGTGTCATCCATACCAACTCGAACATGTTCCTAGCCTTTGTGGATAGGTATAACAACATAACTGGAACCTTCGCCACCCCTTACGGGGAGATAGGCTTCGTCCTACATGTGATATAATTTTTAACACATCTACCAATGGGTGAGAACCCCTACGAAGAGTGCATGTCGGCTAAAGAAGAGCTGGAGGCTCTGGCCAAGGAGAACTCCTGGCAGTTTTCAATAAGCTACTATGTCATTTCATGATATGCAAAGAAACCGGGATATGCTATACGTCCTAGTGGTTGTTGTACCTCTTCTTGGGCCATGTCACGAAGAACAAGGTACAAGAACATCTGGAGTGTAGGCCTAGTTTCTTTGAGCCATTCGACAACCAAGTAATCAAAAGTCTGATAGAAGAGTCCAGATATATTGATAACTGTAGTGCCCCGCTTTCAATAGGCGACGAACTTCATAATATGCTTGTACCGAGTCGGATCGATAGGGAACTTAGATGGCCATCTGACTTGATCACTGAGCTTGGTAAATGATAACACCTTACGACATCGATCAAATCGATTTACACGGATGTTACGAGAATCGATCCAACTAATGGAATGACTTCTATTAGAATAAGTCCTAGATGCAGCGGGTAGCATCTCGGCGAGTGAGCTCTATATAAGAGTCCCTTCGACGGGACCGAACCGCTGTATAGTTTTCTTGGAGCTTTTGCCGCTTGGTTTTGAATAAGTACTTTTGCGTCGTTTTCTGAATGTAATCTACGAATTTCAAAACGAAGGAATAAAGAAGGAATCCTAACTAAGTGTTGGTGCCATTACAGGAGCTCTCATAACTAAAGCTTGAACATTGCGAAGCACTTCGACGGTCAGCACGATCAAAGAATTTGGTGGTTTATTCGGCCCCTTCTTTTCTACTCTGTCCCACAAACGAAATTCCTTTACCTCGAATTCATTCAAATCGACGATACCAAGTTAAATGCATGCCAATCTACTAAGGTCAAGAACTTGGGAAAAATATAACGATTTAGATTAATTTACTCTAAAAATATGAGTTTAGCACATAAACGATAGTGTTTTAGGTTTTAGTAAAAAGATAGACTATTTTACGTGCTGTAAAATAATATGAAATGTCGATTGTGGCTTACGGTGCCGCGAGGAATTTGGTGCCTACGGGATGCTAAGTCGGAAGTATGGCTCGGGGAAAATGATTCGTTGCATGAGTAGGGCACAAATGATAATGTTGCTCAATATTGTCTGCGTTGTACAAATCTGTTTGCACATATTAAACTGTTCACGCATTGGCATGGTCATGGACAGCTTGTGTACAAATTAAACTTTCCTTGATGCGGTATCCGGGGCATCGAAACCGAATCGACCTAGGGGGAACAAACAAATTCGTGCTTCGGCACGAGGCATTGCGAAACCTGCAGCAGGGCTTGTAACCCAAGCTGACAGGCACGTCGTAATGCCATATAAAAGTCCCTCATGGTGCATAGCATCAATGACCGCACATGTAAGATAGTAGCATGCTCATCTATTGTCTTATGTAGGTAGTAAATATTATCTGTGTTTTATGCAGGGACGAGCACGACCATGGTAAAAATTGTGATAAATCACTATGTTTTACTGTATGCTTTATTACTTCAAAGATGGCTATCGATATGAACTTGTAATGCCTATAGTTCGTATTACGTATCTTGGTATACGTGTACGTATTCTTGACTCGTATTGCGTATTTTCCTGCATGGTTACTTTGGCATGTCATTGGATATGGCTTAGCTTGGTTCGGCTTATCTTGGTTTGGTTTGCTTGTGGGTTCATCATGAACCAAAAGAAAACCCCCACCTACCACCACCACCGTTATTTATATTTCCATCTAACTCTCTTTTTCTTCATTTATTCTTCTCCTTCACTTCTTCTTCTCCACCATTTACTCTTCCACCTACCAGAAAAGAGAGCTAGGCAAGTGCAAACTTGCTTCATGATGGATCTCAAGTTTTATTGTTTCATTCTCTTCCTTACTTGATTCTAAGTCTCTTTAGAACTTGACATTTTTGGATTTGATGGATGGATTCTTGTAGATCTAAGTTTGTAACTTTTCGGTTTTTTTAGTTTTGATCTCTAAAACTTGGTTATTTTTGAAAACTAATGGTTCTATGTTGTAGAGAATTCAATTTCATGCGATTTTGGCTTTTTATTCGCTTGAATTCGACTTCGGATGAGGAAGTTATGGCCAGAAGCATTTTGGTCAAACTTCTATGTTCATCTGCAGCATGAACCACGTGTCGCAGTTGGCCGCATATGATGTCGCGAATGAGCCGCATATGGTACATGTCGTAGTTGGCCGCATATGATGTCGCGAATGAGCCGCATATGGCACATGTCGCAGTTGGCCGCATATGATGTCGCGAATGAGCCGCATATGGCACATGTCGCAGTTGGCCGCATATGATGTCGCGAATGAGCCGCATATGGCACATATCGCAGTTGGCCGCATATGATGTCGCAAATGAGCCACATAAGGCACATGTCGCAGTTGGCCGTATATGATGTCGCAGTTGAGCCGCATGAGCCGCATGTCGCAGTTGGCCGCATATGATGTCGCGAATGAGCCGCATAAGGCACATGTCGCAGTTGGCCGCATATGATATCGCAGTTGAGCCGTATGAGCCGCATGTCGCAGTTGGCCGCATATAATGTTGCGAATGAGCCGCATAAGGCATATGTCGCAGTTGGCAGCATATGATGTCGCAGTTGAGCCGCATGAGCCGCATGTCACAGTTGGTCGCATATGATGTCGCAGTTGGCCGCATATGATGTCGCAGTTGAGCCGTATGAGCCGCATGTCGCAGTTGGCCGCATATGGTGTCGATAAATAGGTCGCATAATGCCTATTTTGGCTATTTCTAACTGTTATATGTCCTAATTGACCGAATTATGGCTCAAATTTCTCCCAACTCCTAACGTGGAAGTTGTAGATCTTTTCTTTGGCATCAAGAATATGTTACTAGTTATTTTATACAAGTTTCTCTCATTCATAATATTGTAAGAATAGAACACGATAGTGGCCCGCTGTGGCACACTCTTGACAAGTAAACTGACATGATATATCTTGGTATGCTGTTACGACAGCTAGCCTGACATGACAAGTATGAAAGACTTGGACACCGTGGGCGATTGTGTTTGTACAAATAAACTAGTACTATCTTGCATCATGTCTAGGATGGGGACCCCTGAGTACCACGGTCAGGGGTACCTACTGAAATTTACTAAGGCTAATTAACTAGAATGATTCAGTAGTTATGAAGAGATTCCCAGCTACAGGCAATCCCGTTATCTGGGCGCATTCAGTGGACTTGTAGCCTACCGACGAGTAGGGCACATTTCCAGCACACAGTCATGTGTTGCATTCTTCCTAAACGGACATTCGACCTGAATAACTGGATGGTCTGCAGGGCTTGTGGCTGTTGGGATAATCTTATTACATCTTGCTAGTAACTAGGCTTGTGATAACCCTAGTTAGTTAAAAGTATCAAGCCGTACTCTTGATTGGCCGTGATTGATTGGATGTAGTTTATTCCAGCTTAGTCTTATCCTGATCCTGTGCAAGATTGTGACATGACATGATTATTGATGCTTGCCTGAACAATAACGATCGGGGGTCCAGTTCTATTCAGGCGAAGGGTTACAACCCCGGTCCTTGTTTGGTTTAAGGATTGTAACCGGGCTCCCGGAGCAGTTATGTGTCCTCTTTTCGTTTATTGTCTTATTGTAACCCCATGCCATGTTCGTCATGTTTTACCTTACCTTAATACCATGATTATTTATACTGGCCTTAGAAATAAAGATCAGGGGTCCAGTTCTGTTTAGGCGAAGGGTTACAACCCCGGTCCTTGTTCGGTTTAAGGGTTGTAACCTTGCTCCCGGAGCAGTTCTGTGTCCTCTCTTCGTTTATTGTTTTCACTGTACCAATAGTATTTGAGACGGATTTCTATTCAGGTGAAGGGCTGCAACCCCGATCCTTGTTTGGTTTAAGGGTTGTGACCTGGCTACTTGAATAGTTTTCTCGTACTCAGTTTACTGTTGTTATCTCTATTATTATCAGTTCTTTATTTTATTATCTTTAATATTCTATTGTGATATGCTGGTTTTAGTTCCTAAGTGAAGCCTCCTTTGTGGCACTTGCTCTTTCTGGGGTCTGACCCAGCTGGTTTTGTGTGGCCAGATATCGGAGCAGTACCAGAGGATCCACCTGTCTTTCAGCCCGATGGTGACCACCAGGCGTAACCAGGGCAACGAGTGGGTTTCTTATGTCCTCCCACTCTATTTGTAAAATTATTCATTTGAGGCGTTTAGCCGGTGAGCACGTGTTAGCTCGTATTGCACCTTTATTTATTGTCTGCCTACGGGCTGTAACATGATTGACAAATCCTAGGGTTGATCATGTACTGGCTAAAACTCTTGCTAGTCCTGACATTTTGTACGACTAGCTTCATGATCATCCAATATGTAATGTATGGGACGCCTTACTATTATATATTGATGCTCTAATATCTTGTGACTGTTACTACTTGCTTGTGATTGAGACAATAGGCTTGTTCTTGACCATAGGAGACTGATGGATTGTAGTTAAACCCTCATATATCTAGACAGTCGTGACCGTATAGTGACGTGAATTCTATTTCATTATACGTAGCTGGCTATGTCTGCCCCCGCTCTCCAGTATTCTGGTTCTGGGGCGTGACATGGTTTTAGTGGTGGCCCATACAGGTCTTGTAATTCAAGATATGTGAGGGTTTACCGAATAGATGTCTCAATCAGTATTCGCCCTTGATCTCTGCTCGTATCTTCAAATCCCCGAGAATCTTGACCTGATCACATACTTGTATCGTTGATCTATCATGGTCCTTCCTTATTGTTTTCTATGTTGTCTTCTTCAGCGACATTGTTCCTGGACCTGCCGATCAGCAAGGTGGTGCACCTCCCGCGGACCAGCAGCAACCTGGAGATCAAGCCCAACATTCAGGAGTAGCCTCTAGAGTCATGCCTACCGAAGGAGAACCCCCAATTCAGCCCGTCCAGCCTGCAGAGCCTGATGATGGCACTTTGGTGGGTCTTATCAGGTCCCTATTAGCTTCCCAGGATCGTCGCGGAGATGTCTTGTACCAGGCGGTGGCAGATGCTTTGACCAGAGGAGGTCATCAAGGTAATAGCGTGGCCAACAGCTTCAAGAGCTTGAACCCTCCCTTCTTCGATGGTAGTGAAGATGCGATCGCTGCAGATGCATGGCTTCAGGATACAGAAGTGATTCTAGAAGCAGCCAGGACTCCAGAGAACGAGAAGGTGGCCGTAGTGCGCCTGCAGTTACTAGATCTTGCCCGCAGCTGGTGGGCAGTGTAGGCCGATGGATTAGTGGCCCCTATTTCATGGGCAGTATTCAGAGAGAGATTCCAGACCAAGTATTTTGATGCTGTAGCTCGGCATGATCTACAGGCGAGATTCACCAATCTGAAGCAGATGGACAGGATGGTCGATGGATATGCGGCCGAGTTCTCCAGGCTTAGTCGGTTTGCTTCCACCTTGGTAGCGACCGAGTTCGATAGAGCCCAACGGTTCTGGTAGGGCCTCCACCTAGAGATTTTATTAGCGGTGGAGCAGTTTGAGTATCAGACTTTTGATGCAGTGTTCAGAGCAGCCCGAAGGCATGAATATACCTCCCAGAGGTTCGTGGATAGGACCGGAGGTCGGAAGCGATCTCACGGGCAGATGAATCAGTCATCAGCACCAGCCGCGGCAGCCAGGGCTTTGACCATTGGAGCTCCGAGGCGGGCGGCCTCAGTAACATCGGTTCAGCATTCCGCCCCGATGCACCCTCAACAGCAGAAACAGAAGCAGTCTTCCGCAGTGGAATGTTCACACTACGGGAAGCCAGGGCATGTGGTGTCAGAGTGTCGCAGAGCACAGAGTTTGTGCTTGGTTTGTGGTGCCCCGGACCATAGGGTTGGGAACTATCCGAGCAGGGGAAGTTCATCGACCTTCTCTAGTCCTTCAGTTAGAGGACCAGCACCAGTCCAGTAGCAGCAGCAGCAGCTGCAGTACCCGTTCCCGAGGCCATTGCCGACGCAGGCCCAGGTATTCTAGCAGCAGAGACCGCAACAGTATGCCCAAGCCCAAGCCCTGATCCAGAGCAGGCAAAGGAATTTTCAGCAGAGGGGACCCGTACCCAGAGGACATGGTCAAGTGCTGGCCTTGACTATGGGAGAAGAAGGAATAGCACCAGGTGAGGTGGTGGCAGGTACTATTCTCGTCAACACCTTTCCAGCTTCAGTATTATTTGATTCTGGTGCCTCGCATTCATTTATGTCTGTACGATTCGCGACACGGGTAGGATTGGAGCCCGAGTCATTATTAGTGAGGCTCAATATACTTACTGGTAACGGACTTGTGGGAGTAGATAGAGTATTTTCCTCGTGTCGGGTCGTAGTTAGCGGTAGAGAATTCCCCGCTAGATTGATAGAGTTCCCGATGGCCGATTATGATGTGGTCTTAGGGATGGATTGGTTGAGGGACCAGTATGCTAGGATAGACTGCCATATTGGCAGGGTTATTTTTTGCATTCCAGGCGAGCTGGAGTTTTCCTTCTCCCGAGGTGAAGTTGAACCTTCTCCTCCATTATTGCGGATGGAAGTAGCAGCAGTACAGTTGCCTCGGATAGTCAAAGAGTTTCTAAATGTTTTCCCAGAAGAGCTTCCAGGGATGCCGCCAGAGCGAGAGATCGAGTTTACCATCGACTTGATTCCCGGGACAGCCCCAGTGTCAGATAGAGTCTACAGGATGGCGCCGGCAGAGCTAGAGATATTGTACAAGATGATTGACGAACTCAGAACCAAGGAATTCATTCGTGCTAGTGGATCACCTTGGGGAGCCCCGATGCTTCTTATGAAAAAGAAGGATGGTACGTCCAGATTGTGTGTTGATTATCGTACCTTGAACTCAGTGATAATCAAGAACAGATATCCTCTTCCGAGGATAGATGACTTGTTTGATCAACTCAAAGGGGCGTCAGTATTTTCGAAGATTGACTTACGGTCAGGATACCACCAGATCAGAGTCAGAGAGCAGGACATCCGGAAGACTGCTTTCAGATCTAGGTATGGGCATTGGGAGTTCCTTGTGATGCCATTTGGAGCAACCAATACGCCGGCTGTATTTATGGACCTTATGAATCGTATCTTCATGCCTTATTTGGATCAGTTCGTGATTGTGTTCCTAAACGACATCCTGGTCTATAGCAAGAGTGAAGCGGAGCATGAACAGCATCTTCGAGTTGTCCTCCAGATTCTCAAAGAGCACCAGTTGTATGCCAAGTTTAGTAAATACGAGTTCTGGCTCGATCGCATTTCGTACTTGGGTCATATCATCACCCGAAGAGGAGTTGAAGTGGATCCCCAGAAGATCATGGCCATTGAGTCGTGGCCAGTACCTAGCACAGTGGCAGAAATTTGCAGTTTTCTTGGCTTGGCCGGCTACTACCGACGATTTGTTTCAGACTTTGCTCGAATTTCTGCGCCATTGACCCAGTTGACCCGCAAGGATGTGTAGTTTGTTTGGACAACAGAGTGCCAGGATTCTTTTGAGAGGTTGAAGCGAGGCTTGATGATGGCTCCTATTCTCACGCTTCCAGATGGAACTGGAGGATTCTCAGTATATTGTGATGCTTCAGGCAGGGGTTTAGGATGTGTTCTGATGCAGCATGGGAAGGTAATAGCTTATGCGTCACGACAACTTCGTGATCATGAGAGGAATTACCCAACCCATGACTTGGAGCTGGCAGCAGTAGTGTTTGCACTTAAGTTGTGGAGGCACTACTTGTACGGAGATAGGATGGAGATCTTCACCGACCACAAGTGCCTGAAGTATGTTTTCACCTAGAAGGATCTCAACATGCGTCAGAGGAGATGGTTAGAGCTGCTTGTGGATTATGATATCAACCTGCAGTATCACCCAGGGAAGTCCAACGTTGTTGCAGATGCATTGAGCAGGAGGGCAGGAGTTTATTTCCTGACAACGCAACCAGAACTGCTAGCCGATCTTCAGAAGATGGGTATAGAAGTTGTCCTCCCTTCCAGTATGGCATTGATGGCCAGCATGCAAGTCCAGTCCACTATAGTCGAGAGGATCCGGATGGCACAGTCAGTAGATTCCAAGCTTCAGTGACTCAGAGCAGAGTGTGAGGCAGGACGAAGACCAGAGTTATGTATTCATGAAGACGGTACACTTCGACTGGTAAGCGTCTTTGTGTACCCAGTGGAAATATCAGACCAGAGATCTTGGCAGAGGCCCACAGTTCGCAGTATTCCATTCATCCCGGTGGTACGAAGATGTACCGTGATATTCGTCAGCACTTTTGGTGGAATGGCATGAAGAGGGAGATAGCCCAGTTTTTCTCTCATTGTTTAGTATGCCAACAAGTTAAGGCTGAACATCGGAGACTAGCTGGACTACTTCAACCATTGTCGATTCCCGAGTGGAAATAGGAGCATATAACCATGGATTTTGTGACTGGATTGCCCAGATCCCCGGCTGGCAGAGACGCTATTTGGGTTGTCATAGACAGGCTCACGAAGGTGGCTCACTTTCTCCCGTTCAGAGTTGGTCAGTCGACGGCTCAGCTAGCGGAGATGTATCTCCGGCAGATTGTCAGATTGTACGGTATACCAGTCAGTATCACTTTAGACAGAGATTCAAGATTTACATCGCACTTTGGGCGTAGCTTGCAAGAAAGTTTGGGAACTCACCTCCAGTTCAGTTCAGCTTATCACCCGCAGACAGATGGCCAGTCGAAGCGTACGATCCAGACTCTTGAAGATATGTTGCGGTCATGTACACTCGACTTCGGTGGTTCGTGGGAAGATCACGTGCACCTGGTGGAGTTCTCGTACAACAACAGTTTCCAGGCCAGTATCCAGATGGCACCGTTCGAGGCACTGTATGGTAGGAAGTGTCGATCCCCGCTAGCCTGGAATGATGTTGGAGAGAGGCAGATGCTTGGTCCGGAAATGATTGCTCAGACCGTTGAAGTGGTCAGAAGAGTCAGAGATCATCTTCGAGTTGCCCAAGATCGCCAGCGTCATTGGGCCGATTCTCATCGGCGCCTTCTTGAGTTTTCTGTCGGCGACCATGTATTCCTGAGGATTTTGCCTAACCGTGGTGTCATTCATTTCGGCGTACGAGGAAAGCTTAGTCCTAGGTATATAGGGCCGTTCGATATTCTGGAGCGAGTAGGTGATGTGTCCTATCGTCTCGCTCTTCCGCCGTCGCTACGTGAGGTGCATAACGTGTTCCATGTATCCCAACTGCGATGGTATATCCCGGACCCGAGCCACATCCTGGATCATTCAGAATTGGTTGTTGGTACCAACCTTTCGTATGAGGAGAGGCCCGTGTCTATATTGGACCGAAGAGAGAAGACACTCAAGAACAAGACTATCAAGTTAGTCCGAGTTGCTTGGGGTCATCACTCTTTGGGTGAGTCGATGTGGGAGCGTGAGGATGATATCCGATCGCGATATCCCGACCTGTTTGACTCGTAAGGTATAATATCTTTCTTATGCCTTATGCTTTCAATTCCTTGCTTGAATAAATGACTGCATGATAGACTGCTTGTTATAGCTTACAATTAGTATAGCTTGTCCTTGCAATTCTAGCCTCTTGATTAAATTCCGAGGACGAAATTCTTTTAAGGTGGGTAGAGTTGTAATGCCTATAGTTCGTATTACGTATCTTGGTATACGTGTACGTATTCTTGACTAGTATTGCGTATTTTCTGCGTGGTTATTTTGGCATGTCATTGGATATGGCTTAGCTTGGTTCGGCTTAGCTTGGTTTGGTTTGCTTGTGGGTTCATCATGAACCAAAAGAAAACCCCCACCTACCACCACCACCCTCATTTATATTTCCACCTAACTCTCTCTCTCTCTTCATTTATTCTTCTCCTTTACTTCCTCTTCACCACCATTTACTTTTCCACCTACCAGGAAAGAGAGCTAGGCAAGTGCAAACTTACTTTATGATGGATCTCAAGTTTTATTGTTCCATTCTCTTCCTTACTTGATTCTAAGTCTCTTTAGAACTTAACATTTTTGGATTTGATGGATGGATTCTTGTAGATCTAAGTTTGTAACTTTTCGGTTTTCTTAGTTTTGATCTCTAAAACTTGGTTATTTTTACAAACTATTGGTTCTATGTTGTAGAGAATTCAATTTCATGCGGTTTTGGCTTTTGATTCGCTTGAATTCGACTTCGGATGAGGAAGTTATGGCCAGAAGCATTTTGGTCAAACTTCTATGTTCATCTGCAGCATGAACCACATGTCGCAGTTGGCCGCATATGATGTCGCGAATGAACCGCATATGGCACATGTCGCAGTTGGCCGTATATGATGTCGCGAATGAGCCGCATATGACACATGTCGCAGTTGGCCGCATATGATGTCGCGAATGAGCCGCATATGGCACATGTCGCAGTTGGCCGCATATGATATCACGAATGAGCCGCATAAGGCACATGTCACAGTTGGCCGCTTATGATGTCGCGGTTGAGCCGCATGAGCCGCATGTCGCAGTTGGCCGCATATGATGTCGCGAATGAGCCGCATAAGGCACATGTCGCAGTTGGCCGCATATGATGTCGCAGTTGAGCCGCATGAGCCGTATGTCACAGTTGGCCGCATATGATATCGCGAATGAGCCGCATAAGGCACATGTCGCAGTTGGCCGCATATGATGTCGCAGTTGAGCCGCATGAGCCGCATGTCGTAGTTGGCCGTATATGATGTCGCAGTTGAGCCGCATGAGCCGTATGTCGCAGTTGGCCGTATATGATGTCGCAGTTGAGCCGCATGTCACAGTTGGCCGTATATGATGTCGCAGTTGGCCGCATATGATGTCGCAGTTGAGCCGCATGAGCCGCATGTCACAGTTGGCCGCATATGGTATCGATGAATAGGCCGTATAATGCCTATTTTGGTTATTTCTAACTGTTATATGTCCTAATTAACCGAATTGTGGCTCGAATTTCTCCCAACTCCCAACGTGGAAGTTGTAGATCTTTTCCTTGGCATCAAGAATATGTCACTAGTTATTTTATGCAAGTTTCTTTCATTCATAATATTGTAAGAATAGAACACGATAGTAGCCCGCTGTGGCGCACTCTTGACAAGTAAACTGACATGATATATCTCGGCATGCTGTTACGACAGCTAGCCTGACATGACAAGTATGAAAACTTGGACACCGTGGGCGATTGTGTTTGTACAAATAAACTAGTACTGTCTTGCATCATGTCTAGGATGGAGACCCCTGTGTACCACGGTCAGGGGTACCTACTGAAATTGACTAAGGCTAATTAACTAGAATAATTCAGTAGTCATGAAGAGATTCCCAGCTACAGGCAATCCCGTTATCTGGGCGCATTCAGTGGACTTGTAGCCTACCGACGAGTAGGGCACATTTCCAGCACACAGTCATGTGTTGCATTCTTTCTAAACGGACATTCGACCTGGATAACTGGATGGTCTGCAGGGCTTGTGGCTTTTGGGATAATCTCATTGCATCTTGCTAGTAACTAGGCTTGTGATAACCTTAGTTAGTTAAAAGTATTAAGCCGTACTCTTGATTGGCCGTGATTGATTGGATGTAGTTTATTCCAGCTTAGTCTTATCCTGATCCCGTGTAAGATTGTGACATGACATGATTATTGATGCTTGCCTTAACAATAACGATCGGGGGTCCAGTTCTATTCAGGCGAAGGGTTACAACCCCGGTCCTTGTTTGGTTTAAGGATTGTAACCTGGCTCCCGGAGCAGTTCTGTGTCCTCTCTTCGTTTATTGTCTTATTGCAACCCCATGCCATGTTCGTTATGTTTTACCTTTCCTTAATACCATGATTATTTATACTGGCCTTAGCAATAAAGATCAGGGGTCCAATTCTGTTCAGACGAAAGGTTACAACCCCGGTCCTTGTTTGGTTTAAGGGTTATAACCTGGCTCCCGGAGCAGTTCTGTGTCCTCTCTTCGTTTATTGTTTTCACTGTACCAATAGTATTTGAGACAGATTTCTATTCAGGTGAAGGGCTGCAACTCCGGTCCTTGTTTGGTTTAAGGGTTGTGACCTGGCTACTTGAATGGTTTTCTCGTACTCAGTTTACTGTTGTTATCTCTATTATTATCAGTTCTTTATTTTATTATCTTTAATATTCTATTGTGATATGCTGGTTTTAGTTCCTAAGTGAAGTCTCCTTTGTGGCACTTGCTCTTTTTGGGGTCTGACCCAGCTGGTTTTGTGTGGCCAGATATCGGACCAGTACTAGAGGATCCACCTGTCTTCCAGCCCGATGGTGACCTCCAGGCGTAACCAGGGCAACGAGTGGATTTCTTTTGTCCTTCCACTCTACTTGTAAAATTATTCTTTTGAGGCGTTTAGCCGGCGAGCACGTGTTAGCTCGTATTGTACCTTTATTTACTGTTTGCCTACGGGCTGTAATATGATTGACAAATCCTAGGGTTGATCATGTACTGACTAAAACTCTTGTTAGTCCTGACATTTTGTACGACTAGCTTCATGATCATCCAATATGTAATGTATGGGACACCTTACTATTGTATATTGATGCTCTAATATCTTGTGACTGTTACTACTTGCTTGTGATTGAGACAATAGGCTTGTTCTTGACCATAGGAGACTGATGGATTGTAGTTAAACCCTCATATATCTAGACAGCCGTGACCGTATAGTAACGTGGATTCCATTTCATTATACGTAGCTGGCTATGTCTGCCTCCGCTCTCCAGTATTCTGGTTCTGGGGCGTGACAGAACTGAATTCATTTAGTTCTAAATAGAAAGACAACTCTAAAGCATGCCCACCTTAACAATCAGAGTCAGTTTAGACGAGTGGGTTCGTCTCGTCCACTTAGCAAGTGTGCTAATCCCCTCCCCCAATTCCCCAGGTACGGCGGGAGCTCTAAACTGAAGCTGAAGTACGGAAAGGCATTTTGAAGCTCTTTCTATCCTGAAGTATTTTGAACCCAATTCAATCGAAGGCTTATACATAAAGGGGCGAATGTATGGAACGGCAAGTGTTAGTTCAGGCAGCTTGTCGAGTATGTTTCTTTTGTTTTCAATCAATATAGTCGCAACGGCATCCAATGTAATTACGACTTGTACTTCGTTGCAAGCTATGAATGAAAGCAAATTTTTATCTTCCTATATTGCGTCTCAATTTGATGTGATTTGTGAAGTTTCAACTTGGTCTTTCAATATAATAATCAACGTATCATTCTTGCCTTGTATGAGTACAATTCCAGACTCGTACGGTATCATGCCATAGCAAGGACGATCGATTCGGCAAAATAACACCGGAGACGAACGGTTTGTCGACTCGGGGTGTAATAAATTGGTATCAGAGCACAGTTATGTTTCCTCGGATTTTCGAAAGATATTTTATTGTTGGAATATTCATTGCGATTGCTCGATTGAATGCTTGTCTAAATGCTGTGTGAAATTAAAGTTCCATACAGTTAAGCCCGTAGATTTTTTTGAAAAATACTAACGGGTTTACTCTGTTTTATAGGAATGACTAAGAAAAATAAGAACAATCCCGGCACAACAACCCAATCCATGGATAGTACATCGAGCTCAAAGAGTACTGGCCCTAGCAAGACGACTATGGAGAAAAGCTACAGTTGATGGAGCTGCAGTAGCAACAGCTTCAGATACAAATCAAAGCCCAATTTCATACGCAGCAGAAGCAAATGGTCGACCTAATGCAGATCGTAAGAAAGATGGAAGGCAATACCAAAGCAACGGTCGTGGTATCCAAAGAGAGACAAGATGAAGTCGAGGAAGAAGTCCAACCGCAAATGATAAACTCTTCTTCCATGTTCAAAGTAAAGGAGTTCCGTAAGATGAACCCGCCGAAGTTCAATAGCCGAGCAGAGCTCGATGTGATAGTAGGATGGCTCGCAGAAATGGAGGACTTATTTAATCTTCTTTGCATCGAAGGGTCCCAAAGGGTGGCCTGTGCTGCGCTACAGCTACAACTGAGAGCATACGACTGGTGGACGGCGAAGAAATAGGAAATCTGTGAAACCGATCCCAACACCAAAATTTCCTGGGAAATGTTCAAGGCAGCCTTCCTTGAGCAGTACGTGTCTCGCGCCATCCGACGACAGAAGGGGGATGAGTTCCTGATGTTGAGGCAAAGGAATATGACTGTTGAAGATTATGATGCAAGCTTCTCAAAACTTGTAAAATTTGTCGGCGCCTTCCTACCCAATAAAGAAGAATGGTGTAAGCATTTTCAACAAGGCCTCAACAACGAATTGCGTAGGAATGTCATGAATCAGCGATGCCGAACTTATCATGAATCCTATGAAGCTGCACTTGATAGTGAGCAGATCGTTGGCCGTATGTCACAAAGGGTCGTGCCTGTCGTCCGCAACAATTTCAACAAGCGTCCTAATGACGCTGGAGGATCGGGAGTACACAAGCGTCCAAACACATTTGAGAATCGACGTCCATATCCAGGATTACACTGCAATATCTGTGGAAAGCATGGACATCGCCCGAGCGATTGTTTTTACAAAAAATGTCACGGGTGTGGCGAGAAGGGCCATTCAAAGTCGCAATGTCCAAAAAATGTTCCGAATCAATATAAAGCGCCTACACTACATGGCACAAATGAGGTGCCCGTGAACCCGCAGAATCAATGCCATGGAGCTCAAGGTCGAGTTTATGCATTAACTTGGGACGATGTGTTCGCGTTCGATACTGTTGTAACAGGTATATTATTATACAAAAATATACCTACTCGAGTACTATTCGATACGGGTGCGACGCATAGTTTTATATCTGGTGATTTTGTGAAAGAAAATAAAATAACCATGCAACCACTAGATATGGACATTAGCGTTAGCACTCCGTCGGGAGTCGATATGCCTGCGAACTTTATTTGTAGGAATGGCCACATTTGCATCGGGGAAAGAAATCTATCCTTGGAAGTCATCGTACTAGACCACAAAGAGTACGACATAATCCTGGGCATGGATTGGTTGGGCGCTTGTCATGCAACAATCGAGTGCACAGAGAAGAGAGTAGTATTTTATCTTTCTGGCGAGACAGAGTTCTCATATTCGTACGGTACGGTCTCGAAGACGGCAATAATGGTATCGACAATCTCGGCGAGGCGTATGTTATGTTTCGGCTGTACGGGATACTTGGCATCAATTCGAGACATGCGAAAGGATAATACAAACGCAATGCAGACTGATGTTGTGGCAGATTTTTTGGACATTTTCCCTGATGAGATGCCCGGGATGCTGCCGGATCGAAAGAAAGAATTCAGCATCGATACCTTTTCGGATACACGGCCGATATCAAAGGTGTCTTACCGAATGGCTCTAGCAGAACTAAAGGAGTTGAAGGTGCAATTACAAGAGCTGCTAGACCGTAGATTTATTCACCCTAACGTCTCTTCGTAGGGAGCTCCCGTATTGTTTGTGAAGAAGAAGGATGGATCGATGCGGCTATGCATCGACTATCGAGAACTCAATAAGGCGACCGTGCGGAACAAGTATCCTTTGCCACGAATCGATGACTTGCTTGACCAACTGTAAGGTGCATCAATATTTTCAAAAATCGATCTTCGTTTAGGCTATCATCAATTGAAGATCAAGTCCGACGACATATCGAAGTCTGCCTTCCGCACTCGATATGGTCATTACGAATTCCTAGTCATGCCATTCGGTTTGACGAATGCCCCAACCGCTTTTATGGATCTGATGAACCATGTTTTTCGACCTCAAATCGATAAATTTGTAGTCGTGTTCATCGACGATATCCTTATCTACTCAAAGAATAGAGAAGAGCATGCAGAACACTTGAAGACGGTATTGCAGACTCTGCGTGAAAACAAATTATATGTCAAGCAGAGTAAATACGAGTTCTGGATGAGTAGTGTGACATTCCTCGGACATGTAATCTCTGCCGAAGGTGTCACGGTGGACCAAAAGAAGATTGAAGCGGTGGTAGATTGGAAACGACCTGTATCGGCTCGCGATATTCGGAGTTTCCTGGGCTTAGCGGGCTACTACCGAAGATTCGTACGGAGATTTTCAAAACGACCGTCGCCTCTGACTCGCCTCACCCAAAAGGGAGTAGTATTTGAATGGAGTGACGACTGTGAATCCAGCTTTCAAGAGTTGAAGCAACGGCTCGTCTCAGCTGCAATCCTTGCACTTCTAGATGGTCCCGAAGGCTTTCAGATATTCAGTGACGCATCAGGAACTGGCCTCGGGTACGTACTCATGCAGAGAGATAAAGTCATCTCCTATGCTTTACGACAATTGAAGCAGCACGAGAAAAGCTATCCGATGCACGATCTAGAATTGGCGGCGATCGTGTTTGCATTGAAACTCTGGCGGCACTACCTCTATTATATGGCTTGCAGAATCTATACAGATCATAAAAGCCTAAAATACTTGTTTACGCAACAAAAACTCAACCTACGGCAGCGACGTTGGCTCGAACTCATAAAAGATTACGAGCTAACGATCGAGTATAGGTCGGGCAAGGGAAACGTTGTAGCCGACGTGCTTAGCAGAATATTTATGGGATCACTGGCCAGAAATAATGAGATACGGTGAGACCTTAGAGCGATGTGTATTGAACTCGAAATTGAGCATCGACACCTGCACCTAGCTCAATTGAAGTTAGGATCGAGCCTGCTCAGCAAAATAAAGACAGAATAGAAGGACGATTCATTCCTGAAGAAGATGCGCGAGCTGATCTCAACAGGAAGGGCGACTGACTTTACGGAAGACGAAGACGGGACGATGCGACTAAAAGGAAGGCTCTTCATTCCTGAAACTGCCGAACTCAGAAAATAAATTCTGACGGAGGCACATTATGTGAAGTACTCGTTACATCCTGGAAGCACCAAGATGTACAAGGACTTGCGCACAAACTTTTGGTGGCACGGCATGAAGAAAGACGTGGCTACTTTCATGTCGCAGTGCATGACGTGTCAACAAGTGAAGGCAGAACACCAATGGCCAGGCGGAGAGCTGCAGAACCTCTCCATTCCCGAGTGAAAGTGGGACAACATCTCGATGGATTTTATTATAGGATTTCCGAAGACACCGCGGGGGTATGATACAATTTGTGTCATTGTTGATAGATTGACCAAGTTGGCTCACTTTATCGCAATTAAAGTAGGATGGAGCGTCGATAGGTTAGCTTAAATCTATATCGACGAGATTGTTCGACTGTACGAGGTACCGACCTCAATAATTATGGACAGAGATGGGCGATTCCTATCGTATTTTTGGACGAGCCTACAAGCGGCGATGGGGACCAAACTAAATTTTAGTTCTGCGTACCACCCCCAATCAGATCTTAGAGGATATGTTACGTCTGTGTGCGATCGATTTAAAGACTAGTTGGGATACGCATTTGCCGCTTGCAGAGTTTGCGTATAACAACAGTTATCAGTCGAGCATTCAGATGGCTCCATATGAAGCACTCTACGGAAGGAAGTGTCATTCACCAATATGCTAGGATGAAGTCGGAGAGCGACAAGTACTTGGACCGGAACTGGTGGAGCAGGCCGTCGAAAAGGTCCGCTTGATCCGAGATAGACTCCGTATCGTACAAAGTCGATAAAAGAGCTACGCAGATCTTCGTCGATGACTGCTATAATTCTTGGTCGGGGACTATGTGTTTCTGAAAGTAACGCCCATGCGTGGTGTGATGCGGTTCGGCGTTAAAGGCAAGTTGAGCAAGAGATTTGTAGGCCCCTTCGAGATTATCGAACGAGTTGTAACGGTTGCTTATCGGATCGCTCTACCTCCTGCCTTGGCTGATGTGCATGATGTTTTCCACGTCTCACAACTTCGAAAATATGTGCACGATCTAAGTCACGTGGTTAGCTTAGATCAGTTGGAGCTACGTACTGGCTTATCTTACTCGAAAGAGTCTATTCAAATTTTGGACCGTAAGGAGAAGGTATTACGAAATTGGTCGATGTTTTTGGTCCGCATGCTTTGGCAAAACCATTCGGTTGAAGAGTCGATGAGGAAATCGGAGGCGGAGATGAAGGAGAAGTACCCTTCGTTGTTTGTCTAATTTAAGGTCAGACCCTTGTTCTTAAGTTTTGAAACGAAAATTTTTCTTAGTGGTATATTATGTAGTGCCCCGCTTTCGATAGGTGATGGACTTCATAATATGCTTACGCAGAGTCAGATCGGTCGGGAACTTAGATGGCCATCTGACTCGATCATTGAGCTTGGTAAACGATAACATCTTGCGGCATCGGTCAAATCGATTTGGACGGATGTTACGAGAATCGATCCAACTAATGGAACGACTTCTGTTGGAATAAGTCTTAGATGCAGTGGGCTGCATCTCGGCGAGTGAGCTCTATATAAGAGTCCCTTCAACGGGATCGGACCGCTGTATGGTTTTCTTAGAGCTTTTGCCGCTTGGTTTTGATGAAGTGCTTTCGCGTCGTTTTCTGAATGCAATCTATGAATTTCGAAATGAAGGAATAAAGAAGTAATCCTAACTAAGTGTTGGTGCCATTGCAGGAGCTCGCGTAACTAAAGCTTGAACGTTGCGAAACGCTTCGACGGTCGGCACGATCAAAGAACTTGGGGGTGATTCGGCCCCTTCTTTTCTACTCTGTCTCGCAACGAAATTCCTTTGCCTCGAATTCATTCAAATCGACGATGCCAAGTTAAATGCATGCCAATCCACTAAGGTCAAGAACTTGGAAAAAATGTATCGATTTAGAGTAATTTACTCTGAAAATATAAGTTTTGCACATAAACGAGAAAGTTTAAGGTTCTAGTAAAAAGATAGACTATTTCACGTGCTATAAAATAAAATAAAATATCGATTGTGGCTTACGGTGCCACGGGGAATTTGGTGCCTACGGGATGCTAAGTCGAAAGTACGGCTCGGGGAAAATGATTCGTTGCATGAGTAGGGCATAAATGATAATATCACTCAATATTGTCCGTGCTATACAAATATGTCTGTACATATTAAACTGTTCACGCATTGGCATGGTCATGGACAGCTTGTGCACAAGTTCCACTTTCCTCGATGCAGTATCTAGGGCATCGAAACCGAATCAACCTAGGGGGAATAAACAAATTCGTGCTTCGGTGCGAGGCATTCCGAGACCTGCAGCAGTGCTTGCAACCCAAGCTGACAGCCACGTCGTAATGCCATATAAAAGTTCCTCATGGTGTATAGCATCAATGACCGTACTTGTAAGATAGTAGCATGCTCACCTATTGTCTTATGCAGGTAGTAAATATTATCTGTGTTTTATGCAGGGACGAGCACGGCCGTGGTAAGAATTGTGATAAATCACTATGTTTTACTGTATACTTTACTACTTCAAAGATGGCTATCGATATGAACTGAATTTATTTAGTTCTAGATAGAAAGTGTAGCCTCCCTTCCCGAAAATATTTGAATTTTTTTATTATTTATTTAATTTAAATGGTGACTTGTAGATTTTTATAAATAATTATTTATTTATTATTTCGGTAGATAACTTTAGCCATGGTAGAGTTTTGAAGTACAAGACGATTAGAAATCATGGCACGGATAGTGCAGTGGCATGCCTTGACTAGTGTATTAGCCATAGTAGGAATGGTCGAGCCATAGGAGTGTCCTAATTAGGAAAACCAGGCCAAGTTGTGACCTAATCTATAGAGACGTTTTAATTATTTAATTGTTTAGATTTATTGACTTGTAGAAGACCCGGTTGTACCGAACTAGTCCGGACCGGACCCGAACCAAGTCCAAGCCCACGTAGTCGGGAAGTATGTTCAGAGACGACCATGTAGGCATATTTTATATGTGTACAAATAGTTCCTAACTTATTTTTAGGTATTGATGTACATTTCTAATTATTTGAATATTTGTACAAAAATTGGTATTTTATTATTAAATATTGTTTTACAATATTTGTAAAATTTTCTGGACCCGAATAAAGGTGAGTAGTATGGATTTACCAAACCACCATTTATTTATTTTATTATTATTTTATTATTTTGTGGTGATTAAATAAATATATTTTATTGTTACTGAATCGATATTCTATTTTTAGAAATTGGATAAATATTCTATATTATTATATTGACGCATTTTGGATAAATATACGTGTACACATTTATAATTTATTTTCACCTTTATACATACTAATTTTGTATATGCGTGTATATTATATTTAGGAATATATATACTTATATAAGATATATAAATGTGTGTATGTATATATAAAAATATATATATGTATATGTATGTGTATGAATATATAAATATGTATTTGGGTGTGTATATAAATATATATAGTAATATGTATACGTATATGTGTATATATATATATGAATATATATATATATATATATATATATATGTGTATATATATTAGTGGCTAAACTAGAAAAGGAATAAAAACCCAATTAGTAAAATCCCAATTAATCCCAGCCCAACTAAATTCTCCCCCAAGCCCAACCTCACATCAGTGTTCACCAACACCCGATCCCTTGTAAACACACGCAACTGCCTATATATATTGATATATATGGAGAGAGCCGCGATCGAGAGAGACCAAAACTAAAACCCTAGGCGAACCCTTCCCCCCATCTTGGACAACCGTGCGCCATCCTCGGTGCCGCCGCAGGCCGCCGTCGGCCGGCAGACGCGTGCGCGCGCCGGGCGCAACAGAGTAAAGCAACAACAGCAGCAGCTGCCAGGAGGCTGGTTTCTCGGTGATCGTTCTCTCTCGAAGATCGATCGTTTTGCACACCGTTTGTTGAGGTACGACAACAACCTAACCCTCTACGTGACCCTTTAATTACGTTCGAATACACTCGACTAGATTTCCCTGGAAATCGATCCAAAATCAACGAAAAATCGTTGATAAAACAGTTTAGAAAAAAAGTTTAGAATACCCTGTTCGAGGATCGATTCCGATCAACTTGTGCACAATATCTAGGAGCTATTTAAAGACAGTCCTAGACACCATATAGGGCTTCACAACCTTTTTGCGGATTTGGAAATCATCGATTACGCGTCGAGAAATCGAATCCCAAAGTTTTCCAAAAATTTGTTTTCAAAACTAGAAAATTGTTTGATACGACGTGCGTCCCGCCAATCCGGGCGACGTGGTCACAAACCGAAAGCATCGAAAGGTGCGTATCGGCTTCGTGGACGTGTGGACTTTGATGGAATTCGAATTGGTCACGTGTGTGCGACGAATTTGATGTGTATCCTTCGAAATTCACCATATCGGCCTCTGTACAAATTCCCCAATTACTTTGTGCACACTCGTAGGATCAAGACGAAACTTACGTCAATAGGACCGTATCATTTTTTTGGTCCTGTATGCCAAGTTTGGTCCGATTCTGAGACAGTTGATCGAATTGCTGTTTTGCGGGCCCCACGGTCCGGTTCAAAGGGCAATTTTGTGCACGGCCCGCCGGAATACAACTTTGGACATACGGTTGGGTTCGTATCGGAAAATCAGACCTGTTGACATGTAGTTTGACGACTTTAGAGACCATTAACTCTGATACGCTTTTCGGTGCAAAGCAGATCCAACGACGGACATCATTTTTGTCCAAAATTACCGTTTTGCACCTGTGTCCAGAATTGGACTTAAGGACAGACAATCCTAGCTATTTTGACTATCCTGAGAAGATTGGTAATATTTATTTTAGCTTTCAGAGACAGTTGTGATGACTTGGACTTTTTGACTTGTTCATTGGCGATACATTGTTGGTTCTCCGTGCAACCCTCAGGCAAGTATACCTTGTCGAACATATACAGTATTTACATGGTTTTCTCTTCCTTTATTGTATTCCTTTTCATATTGTCACATGATTCCACATTGTGATTGATTCGTCCTTGATTGCCTTACTTGTTCTAGATTACGTACACGTATAGGGTATTTGACATTGCTAGATTATTGGTCTTATCATGTTACCTTGCCTTGCGATTGAGTTGTCAGTTTCTGTCTCTGTTCTTGACTTGACTAATCTTGACTGGGAGTATCTTGTATTGTACTACAGTTGAGACATACTATAGATTGGGAGTATCTTGCATTGTACTACGACCTATAGCCGATTCTTCTACCTTGATATCACTTGATTGACTTGACTTGAGACATGCCATAGATTGGGAGTATCTTACATTATACTACGACCTATAGCATAAATTGATTGATTGATTGACTTGACTTACGACAATATAAATTGTGAGTATCTTGCATTGTACTACAATTTATAGGAGTCTGCTTGACTTTGTATCCTTTAGGAGAGGAGATCGATACTAGAATTGGCTAATCTTGACTGGGAGTATCTTGCATTGTGTTACAGTCAAAATCTACTATAGATTGGGAGTATCTTGCATTGTACTACAAGCTATAGGGGTTAATCGATTGATTGATAGCCAAGTCTAGTATTACATTTCCACACGACTCGTCGTCCTTAGATGTTCTCCTTGCAGTGTTCTTATCCTTATTGTATGGTATTTACTGTCATATTAGTTGGCATGTTTTATGTATCTTGCTAGTCCTCTGAGGACCTGATGATCTCTTCAGGTAGCTGATTGCACGGAGTTAGTTAGCTGAGCATATGGTAGTTGACTTCATTTGCATGATTCAGGTATTTTGTTAGTGTTATTAATTTACTATCATCATCGTGCTTTTATGATATATCCTGCTTATCAGCTTAGTTTTATAGACTCATATTATTCTTGGAGTCTAATCGAACATATATGCTAGTGGGCTGCAGACCACGACCCATACTTGTTCATTCTTGTTTATATGATTCCTGTGGATTGAGATATAGCTTAGATTAGACATGATACCATGACCTTGACAGCTTATACGTACTCGAGTCGGGCTGGAGTCCGCTCGATACATAGCTGGCTTGCTCACGAGCTCGCGTCCGAAATGCGGGTGCGGGTCGTGACAAGTTTTTGTGGTGGCCCATGCAGGTCAGAGCATATCGTATCGGTTACATAACTGTACTGATACGAGCCTGCAACTATTACTAAACCTTAGATATCTCAATCTACTATGTCTTGAAAATTCTACTAAAAATTCTCTACGTCTTTGAAAACTCTATATTTGCTCTCGATTATACTTCCTTGCTTTCCGTACCATTTATTCTCGTCTCTTCCTATTTCGGGGTGACGAATGATCGTGCTGTCTAGGATTCATTAGAAATTCTTAAATTATAGTATAATATTGCTTGACTATTGAATATTTGGTTATTTATAGATAGAAGGGATTATAGATGGCATACGCCCTAGATATCTGTTGGTAGACTTGTTAGCAACTAGTTAGAAGATTTTAGTGACCGTGTTTTGAGGAGTAGTGTGACCAAATGTGGGTAGAAGTCCTCAAGTATTCGGAGTTATAAAAAAATGACTAGAGAAGAATTTTTGGAGAAATTAAATTTGAGAAGATTAAGGAAATAGTAGACTTGATTTTTAGGAATAATTATGAGTTAGAATTTCGAGGATGAAATTATTTTAAGGTGGGTAGATTTGTAGCCTCCCTTCCCGAAAATTTTTGAAATATTTTTTTATTATTTATTTAATTTAAATGGTGACTTATAGATTTTTATAAATAATTATTTATTTATTATTTCGGTAGATGACTTTAGCCATGGTAGTGTTTTGAAGTACAAGACGATTAGGAATCATGGCACGGATAGTGAAGTGGCGTGCCTTGACTAGTGTATTAGCCATAGTAGGAATGACCGAGCCATAGGAGTATCCTAATTAGGAAAACCAGGCCAAGTTGCGACCTAAACCATAGAGACATTTTAATTATTTAATTTTTTAGATTTATTGACTTGTAGAAGACCCGGTTGTACCGAACTAGTCCGGACCGGACCCGAACCAAGTCCAAGCCCACGTGGTCGGAAACTATGTTCAGAGACGACCATGTAGGCATATTTTATGTGTGTACAAATAGTTTCTAACTTATTTTTGGGTATTAATGTACAAATAGTCTAAGCCCACGAAGTCGGGAAGTATGTTCAGAGACGACCATGTAGGCATATTTTATGTAGGCAATTCCAGACTCGTACGGCATCACGCCTTAGCGAGGATGATCGATTCGGCAAAATAACACCGGAGATGAACGGTTTGTCGACTTGGGGCATGACAATAACGAGCTAGAAAAAGTCTGCCAAGGTTATGCTGCTGGCACCCCTATCGAAACTTATATAAGATAAGGTGGTATAACCATGTCTCGAAAGGCTACCTTGGCAGGCTTTTTCTTTCTTTGGTTGCGACGGTTTATGGTTCCTGGAGCCAGCACGATCGATCACATCTACCGAGGCATGCTGTTTGCTGCAGTACGTCTGGTGTTCGGATCCATCCTGGTGTTCGGATACAAGATGGATATCCTCTCCGCTATGACTAGCCAATTAAATGTGGGTCTCCGTGCATTCACGACTAATATGATGGAGAAGCCCGGTACTCAAGATGAATTTCCTCATACTGAAATATCGTTTATTAATTTTTTCGGCTGGTTGATATTACACCATCCTGCTATGATGGATCCAGCCCTCGATGCCACTGGAGGAGATTTTATCTGTTGATATGCCATATCTCGATGGAAAGTGGACTCACCCTTTGACTATAGAAGGGCACTGAACATGGCCTCTAACTAGAAGTTCTTTTACGTCGCTCCTCTACCTGGATGAGAAAGCGTTTTGGCTCCTCTCATGGATCTAGAGCCAGTGGGTACCCGTCCACCTCCAGCAGCCTTTTCTTGGTTGAAGGTGATCAAACCTTCCCATCTGGTATATCAGTTCGAGAATGAGTGCTATCTAGAACCGTACTTGCCTAGCTGATTCGCTCGTCAGTTAGGCTACGACCATATGCACGTTAGGAATGTGACCACCTGCCTTCAAGCTTTTGGGCATTTAATCGACGGGGCTCGAAGATGGAGATACTACAGTATAAGAGGCACTAAATCCGTATTTACCATGCCCTCCACTACTTTTGAGGCAGGCCCGCGTATGTTAAATACGTACTCAAATTTCTACACCTCAGCCAATACCTTCTTCGAAGGGTACTCTCTATCAGATAGCTTTGTTGGCGTGAGAAGGGCATGAGAAGGGACCGAAGCTGCCATGGAATTTGTAAAAGCTGAGCAGAACATTTTTGCTGACGACCCTCTAGAGGTGGTACTTGTGGGTTTCCACGATGAGGTGCATGGTGCACTGCATGTCACTTTAAAAAAGAAGAAAGAAAAATCCCTCGTGAAGGGAGGTGGTAAAAAGCACAAAACTGGGACTTCATCCTCCTAGTCAGCTCATGAAGAATTTCCTTCGCCTGCTAAGGGGAAAGGAAAGAGGAAGAAAGAAGCGACTGTTGCTGAGAAGCCGGTAGCGAGGACAAGGGCTCAGACACGACAGCTGGAAGCGGGGCTCTCACTTGGGGGAACAACTTCTTTCGTAGGAACCACCCCATCTCCTGCCCAAAAGAAGAGCAAGGTGGAGGAGTCACGTAGAGAGCAGATTACTCCTGAAGCGTCACAAAACTGACCTGCTGCTACCGTTTCCCCATAGCCACTACTCAAGAAGGCAGCAAGAGGGAAATTGTTGGTAACGAGAACTGTGAAAGCGGAGGTAGCAGCTTCTACTATCCCTCCCTTGGCAAAGCAGTCTCCTAGTGAAGAGCTACTACCGGCGTCACCTGGAGTCGTTTCCTCTCCACAAGGTGATATCCTTAGACTCTCGGTTCAACCAGAGTTGTTAGATGTTAATCCTTTAGCAATTTGTATAGACCTTTCTTCGTCTCCAAAACCTCCACCGACTAGTGAACCGGCTCCAGCTGCTGTAGTGGACGTCCCTCTGGTTAATGTTTCAGAGCCAGTGACCGTTGAGGTTGATACTTTCCTATCTGTAGAGACAATCAAGGTACTTACTTCAGCTGGTCTGATGTCGCCACCAACCGCTGATGATGCTTCAAGGGCCATAGTTCCTGAGGAGGCATCAGTTCCAAAGGAGGCTGCTTCAAAAGTTTTAGCTCCTTTTAAAATCCAAACTCCTGTAGCCCTACCCTACACGAGATACCTTCTTGAAATGATGAAGAGATGATAGAGGCACTACAGGACTTTGATTTTGGGGATGAGCAGATCGAGGAAGACCATATTGATGCTGCCTCCGACTTTAAAAAGGCTGAGTTAAGCCAAGATCAAGCAGTGACCCAAGAGGGTCAAAATATTGTGGCCAAGGATGGCCAGATTATAATCGAGGGTGATAAGCACTCTGCTGAAGATAAGGGAGACCAGAGCCCCAGTGATGATGATCAGAGTCTCGATGAATCGCTAGGCGATAAGAATTCTGATGCTAAAATTGAGGGCAACAAAGCCCAGTTGACGAAGATGAGGATAATAAGGGCCTCAATGTGGAAATTAAGGGGATTTAGGCCCCTGTTGAGCACGTTTTTGAAACAGAAAGGGCGAAAGTGGCAGCCCAATGAGGCAAAGTTGAGTCAGGGCTAGAGGAAGCTATGCTGGCTCAGAGGCTGGTAGCAGTCGCTTCATGTCGGAAGGCTCAGAGACAGGAAGCAGCCAAGTAGGTGTAGCAGTATCTGCTTCTATAATAGAAAGACTCATTACAGAAAGAGGTGATGCACCTGTCGACGCTCCTTACATTCCCATCGACCCAAGTAACTTTATTACCATTACTTTTTTATGTTGTGTGATATGACGATTTTTACTTGAATTGCAACAGGTCATATAGGGACGATCATCGAAGTCCCACTAGCCTCCAATGCCTTCTACCTTAATTCAATTATGGCTCCCTTGGATGTTGGGACCTACACCATGGAGGGAAGCTCGTCAGGAACGCCTGCACCAAAATCCCTAAATGCTTATGTTGTGCCGGTTATCAATATTCTACCGGCTTCTGTAGAAGGAAGGGTTTCAGCCGTAGCAACGATACCCAGTGTACAAGCAGTGATTAGCGATATTATTCGTACTTATATGGATGCCTTCTTCAGCTCTCTATCTTCTCTAGTACAGTTATCCCTAAAGAATGATCATTCTTATAATTTTGTAAGAATGTCTTCTCTCTATCCAATTGACACCATACGCAACCTTGACGATGCTGAAGGGCAAGTGCCTTAGAGCAGATCCTGACGGGGCTCGAGGAGCCTATCCAGTCTTTCCAGGAGCTGACAAGAGGAAATATAAACAGACTGGTGGATACTGAGTGCGAGGCCATAGCTCATGAGTACAAGGAACGGTGAGCCATTCTGGATAATACTATGGCAGCATTTGTAGTATAGTCTGGAGATATAGAATCTTATATTGGTAAGACCACCTCCTCCATTGAACTTTATAAGGCCAAGGAAGTAGAGAAAGATAGAGAAGTGATTGAGGGTCAGGTTCGCATCTAAGAGCTAGAAGCTGAACTAGCCTGGACCCGTACATCAGTTACAGCAGCTAGGAAGCACCAGAAAGAGGTGATCGAGCTGTATCAATTTGCCTCAAGTCGTCAAGACGATCTGAATAGACAAAGAGATGACCTCATCAAAGCTCAAAATACAGAGATGGAGCGTCATGTCCTTGCGATGCAGCCATTAACTGAATAGTCCAGGAGGAACTTAGCCAGGGAACAGGTGATTTCTACGAGGGTGGAGCAAGCCGAAGCTTTGAAAAAGATGATTTCTAACCTCGTTACCCTTTTAACCATGATATTTCTTCAGAAAGTTGTCGTTGACCGTCCATCCTGGTCAGCTGGTAAGCTCCGTTAGAGAAGACTTTGCTTATGACGTAGGGACCTTCCTATTTTGGCTCGAACTTGCCTTTGCTCATGTGAGTCATAGTCATAGGACGTCTGACAGTAAGGACTAGCTCGCCTTGTTAAAAAGTTTGTACCTTGATTTTACGGTTGAAAGCTTTCGAGATGCGAGCCTGATAAAGTTTAATGTGCTGTTGAGCTTGCAGCCGCTTCTCATCAAGTGCTTTAAGTTCTTGAAGTTGAAGGCGGTCATTATTTTCTACTGTTAAATCTTTGGCCCTAGCTATCCTTAGGGATGGAATTTGAATCTCCAATGGTAAGACAGCTTCGCATCCGTATACTAGAGAGAAATATGTACAGCCAGTTGGGGTGCAAACCATAGTATGGTATGCCGATAGACGTTCTCCAAACTTTTCACTCTAGTTGTATTTATTAGCAGAAACAAACATCTTGAGAAGCTTGATGATTGTCTTGTTGAATGCTTCTGCTAAACCGTTGGTTGCGGGATTGTAAGTTGTAGAAGCAATATTGTTGATTCGAATGTCATTACAGAATCGAGTGAATACCTGACTTACGAACTAAGGTCAGTTGTCATGAATGATTCTTCGAGGAACTCTGTATTGATAAATCCCATGATGCTTGATGAAGTTGATAACATTGCTTGTCTTTACTTCAGCTAGAGGAATAACTTATGCCCATTTAGAAGTAGTCGGTTATAGCTAGGATGAACCGGTGTCCTCGAGATGATAGTGGGTTGATAGGACAGATGACATCCAAGCCCCAAGCTTCAAAGGGCCAAGATGCTGCAGTTGGACGTAAAAATTCGGACAGTTGGTGGTTGAAATCTGCATGGATTTGACATATCGGTATTTTCTTGTATATTCAATTTCATCCGTCACCATGGTAGGCCAATAGTATCCTATGCATCTGATACGGTCCTATAGCTTGGGGCAAGGCTGATGTGCATTGCATACACCATCATGAGCTTCACATAGTATCTGTTTTGCCTCCTCACCCGCAAGACAACGTAGGAGCATACCATCAAAAGATCGATGGTAGAGTGTCTTGGATGAGTGATTATAGTAGAATCGGAGTGACCGATGACAAATTATCGTTGCTTCTTTAGGATCTTCTGGCAGGATGTCATGTACTGCGAAGTCGATAAAGGGGGTCCTCCAATCTTCACTTGTAGTGCAAACCTCGACCGTACTACTAAATTCGATATTTAAATTATTTTTGACACAGAATAATTCTCGATTTGCAATGATAATTAATTGTTGCCTTTTCACAGGAACATCTAACACTGCTGATAGGTTAGCAAGTGCATCGGCTTTTGTATTACACATTTGGCGTACGTGTTCAATAAAGAAACCTTTGAATGATATACCAAGTTTAACTACTGCTTCTTGGTAAGGGATGAAATCTTGGTGCCAGACCTCATACATACCTCTAACCTGATTGACGATCAGTTTAGAGTCTCCATAACCTTTAAGATAGTCGATATCCAGCTGTTTAACTAACTGGAGAACGATAAGCAAAGCGTTGTATTCGACAACATTGTTAGAACATGGCTCATCAAGAGAATATGCTCTTTGAATGGCTAAACCTTCTACGAATACAAGGACAATCCTTACTCCCGCGATGATGATACCGTTGGGTCCAATTCTAGATGCACCATCAAAGAATAGACGCCAAACGAGTATTTCTTCTGAAGTCGTGTTAAACTCTAGAGTTCCGTCAAGAATTTTGTTGTAGAGTTTTAAAGCTTTAGGAACTGGATGAGCAGCTATAAAGTCAGCTAGGGCTTGACCCTTGACAGACTTCTGTGGGACGTAGACCATATCAAACTATGCTAGCAATATCGCCCATGTAGTAAGTCTAAAATTGAATGTACTAGGATTTTTTATCAATACTTACAGAGGATTGACTCTGGATATAATATGGATAGTTTGGCCCGTAATGTAGTGACGCGTCTTCTGGACGGTGAACATCAAAACTGAGCATTTTTTCTACCTGACTGTATCAATGTTCAACATCGATTATTGTGCGGCTGAGATAGAAGATTGCTTCCTCACGGCCTTCATTGTTCTTCTGGGCTAAGAGTGCACCGAGAGAGTGATCCATTGCTCGAACGTATATCAGGAAGGGTATTCATGTGATCGGAGGGACTAGGACTGGTGGTTCATCAAGTAATGCTTAATGTCTTCAAATTCTTACTGACATTCATCAGTCCAAATGAAAGACACACCTTTCTTTATTAATTGAGTGAATGGTCTGCAGCATCCTGAGAGATTCGAGATAAATATCCTGATATAGGCAAGTCATCCTTGGAATCCTCGTAGCTCTTTTAGCTTCGTGGAGGACGCATCTCTTGAATGTCTTTGACTTTCTCGGGGTCAACGTGTATACCCTTAGAGGTAATAACGAATCCAAAAAATTTGCCACTAGAGACACCCAGGAATGACTTGGTAGGGTTCATCTTGAGTTGATGTTGACGTATTAGATCAAAAATAGTCCTTAAGTGTTGGATGTGATCTTCCTTTAAATGACTCTTAACAATAATATCGTCGATATACTATTTTTCGTAAATATTTACAGAAAATAGTACTTATGGCTCGCTGATAGGTGTCACTCGTGTTCTTGAGACCAAACGGCATAACTATATAGTAGTATACTCCCAGAGGAGTACGGAAGGACGTATGTTTTTCATCTTCGGGATTCATCTTGATTTGATTATAACCAGAGAATCCGTCCATGAAAGATATTCATTCGGACCAGCAGGTGCTGTCGATCATAACATCAGTGATTGGCAGAGGAAACTTGTCTTTGGGATAAGCTGCATTGAGGTCTCTAAAGTCGATGAAGACTCGAACATTTTCTGTTTTTTCATAATTGGGATGACATTGTCCACCCAGTCGGGATATTATTCCTCCCTAACAAAGCCCCAGGCGATGAGTTTCTTGACTTCGACTTCTATACCGTCCATTATATCAGGTGAAAATCATCGCTGTTGTTGTTTAACAGGCTTGGCATTTGGCAAAATTTTGAGCTTATGAGTAGCAATCTGAGGATCTAATTTCGGTATATCTTCAAAGCTCCAGGTGAATACGTCAATGTATTCTTTAATTAGTTGGATCAATTCTTGTTTGTCTGCCTCAGGGAGGCTCTTGCTGATAAAGATTGGCCTTGGAGAGGCTTCGTCTCTGACATCGATCTGTATTAGATCATTCTTAGTGGGTGGTTCATGCTATTTGAAGCGAAGTTCAAATTCAGCATCCATCCTTTGTGCCCAAGGCTCATTCTCATAAGTTTCGATAAAATCATCATCATCTTTTGGGAGTTCAGCCATCACCATATTGACAGATAGTGTCAGTCGATGGATATCCCCTATACTAGTGTCTGAGTCAAATGAGGAGGAATCGGAAGAGTTAGACCGTATCTCTTCATCTGATTCAAATCGGTTTGGGGTTGTAATTGGCGTAGAGTAGACTAACCCATGTTTTGTCTTATTGTAGTATTGTGATGACTTTCCTTTCGGGGTGGGTGGTCGAATAGGAGTTCATCTACCTTTGCTTCCATTAAGTCCGGACCTGAAAATGTAACCTATTTTTTGAATGATGTTCTTGGATTGCTGACTATAACGATGCAGTTGTATTCTTCCATGATCGTCATTTTCAGAATCGTGTCGAGTATAGCACTTTGCTTACATTCTCTGCTAAAGAGAATTAGATGCTCATCATCTGTCCGAGGAGGAATTACGAAAAATAAGTTTTATAATGGTTTGAGTGATATCTTTACTTGGAAGGGTTGAATTGATCCTAAGGTGAGAGGTTAGAAATTATCCAGAATTTCTAAGTAACGATGTGCGTAAAAAATGACATCAATATACTGCAAAGGAGACATTATTTTATTGATATCTTTCAATGATTCAACAGTTACAACAGCATTTTTAACCTTGGCAGGAGATATTGCCAGGTCGATGATAAGAGGAGGATGAAAAGAAGTAATAAGCTTGTTACGACGAAGGTCAATAACAAGAGGCTCAGAAGAGGTGAGCTCCCTTTGCTCTACTTTTTCAGTATAAGGGGCGAGATTGATGGTTAGCATCTGAGAAGATGAAGGACGAAAAGTGTGTCCTTTGACTGGAATCACCAAGACTTTATCTGGGTCATCTTTTTGGTCTTCCTCTGTATCTATAGCCAATACGACCTTCATGTACTCTTCTCTGTACATTCTGGAGTCCGTATAATAGGCCTCGACACCTCGAAAAGGATTGAGGTCAGCGATTTCTTTCTTGATTTTTTCATTATCGTCCATGTACTTAAAGCGAGTAGATGGCACAATGTTATGTTCATGCATCCACGGCCTTCCTAATAGTAAGTTATAGGAGAAGTGATTGTCAATCATAGCAAGTGGCCTTCGTATGGAGATCGCCGATTTGGACTATCAAGCGAATCATTCCCAGCGGTTTACTCTTCCTAGAATTAAATTCGAGAATAGTTGTAACCGTCTTTGAGAGGCTATCGACTGGGATCTTCAGGGAATCCAGCAGAGTTTTCAAGATTATACTGAGTGCGGACCCGGGATCGACAAGAATACAACCTACCTTCATTATGTCAACATACCCAGTGAAGGAAAGAGGTCGGTCATGCTGATTGTCCTTCAGAAGCATGTCATATTGGATGAAAGTTATGTTTGGCATTATTTCCATCATACTATGACATTAAGGGCATACCACAGGTTCTTCGTCTAACTTCTTCAAATGTGCAAGACAAGCAACAACTTGCATCAAAGTTTCACTTAATTTTTCGAGTTTACTTTGAGAGACGAAGGAGCTCGAAGATTGATAGTATTGCTGGAGTATTGGCTAGTTGAGCTAATATGTCAAAGTTGTATGGCTTCTGAAGACCTTGCAGTGGAGTCTTCTTCAGGTTCTTGTCGAAGCAAACCTGCTGTTTGCTGTTATCAGCTGTTGTCGGTTTAGAAGGACCCGAATTAGCTGGTAGAGATGATGTTGGAAAAGCATCAGGAGCAGGAGAGGGAGTAACAACTTTATTCTCTTGACCATCTGGGTAATCTCTGAAGTAGAGTCTCCCAGACCTACTATCGGTCAAGACTTCTTCTTTTGAAGCATGTAAGAAGGAAACCATGTTACAGGTCTTCACTCGTGCCTTGCCTTTGGAAGACTTTTTTCTTTGATGTGGGATCATGTGATCTATCCCAAATCCCAGGCCGACCCGAAACCTTTTGTCTTGAAGTCATAGAGATAGAGGTACTAGAGACCCCTTTCTATTATTCAAACCTGGTACTTTCTGAAAATCTATCCCATCTTTATTATCACCTCACGAGATTGCTGACTGTATCGATGGAATTTAGGTCGATAATTGACTTCTGACAATGACAGAGCAGTCTCTGAAGAGGAAGACGTGGACCCTGCTAGGATGAATTTAGATTTCAAAGGAAAAACACGGCCATCAAGTGAGGAGTGCTCACTTGAAGTCATGTTGCATGATTTGTACTTGGCTAGCTTTTTTGACTTGCCAGAAGAGACAGTTACCTTCTGTTCGAATTCGAAAATTAGGTCTGGATGAACCTACATGATTTTGCCTTTGGCTGACAATGGTACCAAACTGTTATTTCGTGCCGACGGGAGGTTGACGATCTTCATAGTTTCCTTAGGTATCAGGACGACACCGTCAAGGACTAGCTGGGGAGCAAAGTCTCCAAATTGCAAAGAGACAACATTGGCAGTGATCGTCTTCTTGTCCTTTCGAAGAGTGATTGCTTTGGCGTTAATTAATTCCTGGATCTTTACTTTGAGCATATTGCATACCCTGGTTGGATGCCCTAGAAACCTATGCTACATGTAATATTTAGGATTGTCAGTCTTACCTACATCGTTTGGCTATTTGATCTCCGACAGTTGAAGCTTATTGCTTTTGATCAAGCAATCGAAGATGCTCAGGACATCGTCATCGTCGAAGGAATACTTTTCTTTAGGTCGTGGTGCTGCTCTCTGTGGAGGTGTTGTTGCTGTAGGTACTGGCTGACCTACATTATTATCTAAGGCTTCTTTTCCTTTGTGATTATTTTGATGACTACCGCTACTGGTAGCAGGATGCTTATCTTTGTCCAGATTTGGCATCGGGATGCCTAGTTGCTTTAATTTTTTAGCACTATCTTCAGCTACTCTAGCACTTAGAATGAAGGAACTCCAATCTTGAAATGTGTCGGTCCCGTCTACATGCTGACTATAGATAACAAGTTTAATTTGCAAGTATCTATAGTCAATACGTCAGGAGTATCTAGAGGTATTTTCAGTACCTCTCGTCGGAAGCGCTCAATAAAATGTTCGGCTATCTCATTGGGCTTATGCTTGATTTTGGTGAGAGCGAACATAGTCATGTCGTAGGTTCCTTCAAAAAATCATTCCATGAACATCTATTTTAATGCTGCGATGGATGTTATACAGCCATCAGGCAAGCTTCGATACCAGTCATAGGCAACACCGGCTAAGCATTTGACGAACACTCTAGTGAGTAGAGCATCATTCTGTTGGAGATGATCAGTCATCATCTCGAAGTGATTGATATACTGACTCAGAGATGTGCTTTCGTCAAATAGCATTTTGCTCGGTAGCTTGTATTTAGGTGGGAACAGGACTTCTTTCCATTTTGTAAGATAGGGTTGTTTGATCGCTAACTTTTGTAACCCCTCTTTTTGTTTAAAAGCCTCCCGATATTTGAGGAGCAGCAGATTGATTGGTGGGTTAGGAAGAGGAACCGCATGGTAAGCACCACCCCCAGTACTAGAATGACTTAGGGTAGCATGCGCTTGAAGGTGTATGACCTCCGGGACGGTAGTATTTAGGGAAGGTTGTGCTCCAGGGCCTATGTTGATAGGCACAGAACCTGCTGTATGTTCTTGAGTTTGAACTGGGTTCACAACCGGTGGAACAGTATATTATGTCATGATTACTACGTGTATGCTTGTAACCATGTCAGCTATTGCCTTCATATTAGCCTCTAAGGCAGCGATTCTTTGCTCTTGACTAGCAGAACTGAAAATGTCTTGCTCCTCATTTGTCACGTAAGCAAAAACTTCTCTTGAGAGTCTTTGTTGTCGGCATCAAAGTCTGGTAAGTCACCACTCCAAGGGTTAGAATCGAAAAGATTCCTTTAACCGAGGGAGTCTCGGCTTCTTGATCTTGTGTTTCGATAGACCCTTTCAGAAGAGTCTAGGATTTGATTGCAGTTTTGTCGACTCGAAGGTCATGATGAATTATGCCTCGAGCGTCTTCCACCCCAGTGCTACAAGATATCATATTGACAAAAGCAAACATCAGTTCGTCTTCATCCACTAAGATCACATTGGGAGATCGAAAGTAATAGTGAGATCGAGAGTAATTCAAACGGTTGAATACAGACCATTTCGCTGTCTTGCAGCAGTACTTGACGTTAGCGACGTTTGTCGTATGCAGTTGATGATGCATGAAGTGAATTATCTTCATCTATTAAAATCCAATCAGAAGAGCGAGGGTAATTTAAGCGGTCAAACACCGACCGTTTGGCTGCCTTGTAGTAACACTTGATTACAATCTCATGATACTTATTACAGTGATGTTCATGGTGTGGAGTCATTGCTGCACGAGATGAACTCATGGTCTTCTACTCTTGTACAATGAGTTCACAAAGATCGGGTACAGTAGAAAGAAAAGAAGAAGGAGGAGGAGGCAGACTCTGCCTAATTATATTAGAAATATGATGCCTATTCCTAAACTTTTTTGTTTTCTGCATGTACAAGGCAGTGTTAAGCTAATTGACATAGGTGAGTAGATTCTGCCTCTTAGAAGTCCTCACTATGCACGAACTGGCAGTTGGCGCGGATGGCACTAGGGTCTTTTAGCGCACTATATGACTTTGCTGAAGAAATTCTATTCTACGTCTATTGAGGCAAGCGCGCATGTCAGTATCTAGGCTAGCCTAGTTTTCAGTAATTTGTGACACCTTCAGTCTTTCCTGTTTTGTTCTTGATATACGCAGCGTGGGAAGATCATGGCACTGGCCTGATTGGTACGAAACAATCTGGCACAAGTCAGCTTAGCGGGGAGTAGGCAAGATACCTTGGTGCTCTGCCTACACTGGTACAACAAGTTTGGCTCGGTGCCTATGGATAGAAGGAAGCAAACTTTGAATAAAACTTACTTTCTTGGAAGTAGAGTTTCTGTTCAGAGATGTTTTGACACTGATTGGCGCAGAGTCATAATCAAGTGGGTTTTCTACCAAGTCCAGGACTAGGGAAGAGTGGGGAGTAGCCATTGGGTGCTTTCCCTTGTCTTGAGTAGCAGTAACAATAATTGGTGCGGTAGTGGACTTCGGAGTCCAGATGGCGTACGCCTTATTTTTGGCAGCAGTAGTGGTGGCGCGCTTGGCAGCAGCACGCTTAGCAGTAGCGCGCTTGGCACCCCCGTCACCATTAAGTTCTTCGTAAGCAATTTGGTCAAACTCGACGACCAAAGTCTCCTGCATCGTATCGACCGATGCGACATCGCATTGAGTTATCACTTTCTCGTCAGAGGAGAAAGTCGGCCCCAGCAGAATCGCCATTTTGTTTATAAAAACAAAAGTTTCCCAAGAAAACTTTACTACAAACTAAGAACGAAAAGTACAAAGAATACAATTTGATTCTAAGGAAGTACAATTATAGGAATTTGATCAGAAGACAATCACTTTATCCCTTGGATTATGCAATTTCGGAGGAGAAAGGCTCTTGAACGTGCTGCAAAATCTTTGTCAAAAGACTATGATTATTAATGATGCCTTGAGAAGTAATTTTGAACCCAATTTATAGAGTTTTAGGATAACTGCCAGGAAGTTACCATGATTAGCGCACAGTACAAAAATAGGCTGATTATGCACTGTTTGGCGCATCATGTTCTGTTTCATCCATTTGTGCGAACGATTAGTTTAACTGCATGGGAAGCATGGCATTCTGTGAGAGAAGTACGCTTGTTCGTGGGCAGTATCATGTGTCTGTTCTTCGAGATTAGTGGCATGTGCGCCACGTCATCTTTAACTGCTTCTGGATGATAGTTGATCGATTAGCGCCAGTTGATGAATGGCGAATACTATTGATAGGTGCCAATTGTTAAACGCAATGAGCATTGATTTCTGTGAGGGGTTGATCATGTCGTGCTAATGATAAATGGCGCAGAGTAACTGACAACAATCATTATGACGGATCTGACACAATCCTCCTCGAGCGTTGTGTGCTCGGGATTCGAAAGGATTTTTTTCGACTGTTACATTGTCAATCATTTTGACTGATGACTCAGCTTCTCGAGGAAGCTCGCCACGTAGAAACCTGCGCTATCTGATGTTCGAGCACCATTTTATGTTAGGCACTATTTGATGCTGGATGCCATTTGATGGACATGGCCTAGCACCATCTGTAAATGGTGCAATGCATTCTTTTGGCATTTTTAAAGCTTCTACAGGTGCTTTGCTGGATATTTTTCCTGAGTCATCGTCGTCACTGTCACTTGGCAATTGATTGTTAAATTCATCAAAAGTAACATTAATTGATTCTTCAACAACCAAGGACCTTTTATTGAAAATCCTATAATCTTTACTCTTAGCAGCATATCCAAGAAATATACCTTTATTTGCCCTAGAGTTGAACTTTTCCAAGTTATCCTTGGCGTTCAAAATAAAACAACGACATCCAAAAACTTTAAAATATAAAATATTTGGAATACGATCAAACCATAGTTCGTAGGGAGTCTTTTTCGATATAGGTCGAATTAGAACCCTATTTAAAATATGACAAGTTGTACCTACATCTTCAACCCAAAAATATTTCAGAAGATTATAATGGTTAAGCATAACTCTAGCCATTTCATTAAGAGTTCTATTTTTTCGCTCCATAACACCATTTTGTTGGGGAGTCTTAGGACAAGAAAACTCATGAGAATAACCATTAAAATCATAAAACTTTTTGAAATCAGAATTTTCAAACTCGCTGCCATGATCACTTTGGATGCGAGTAATCATGAATCCCTTTTCGTTTTGAACCATTTTACAGAAAATTTCAAATTCAAAAAGCACATCATTTTTATTTGATAAAATGGAAACCTAATTATAACGAGAAAAATTATCAACAATAACAAAAAAATGTAGAGTTTTCCACCAAGACTAACGACTCTACTTGGTCTAAACAAATCCATATGTAATAATTGTAAAAGTCTTGAAGTACTTAAAGCATTTATGGACTTAAATGATGACCTAGTTGCTTTATTTTTCTTGCAATTTGAACACACCATTTCTTTCTTGAATGAAATTTTAGGTAATTCTTTTACCAATTTCTTCGTTGATAGCCTTAATATGGTATCCATATTTGTAGTCCTAGTCTCATATGTCATAGCCAGCTTTCATCTTTGTTAGTTATAAGGCACTTACCTGCGTTGTTAGTACTATCAGATAGATAGAAAATATATATATTATCCTCCCTTATACTTCATAAACTAAATTCCAGTAGTCATATCATATATAGAGCATTGTTTTTACGAAGTTAATGTCGTAACCATTATCCGTAAGATGACTTATGCTGTAGGTTATATTTTAACTTTGTGACGAGACAAAAATCTTTAATGACTGGATAAGGAGGCATACCAACAATACCGTTACCTATATATAACCTCTCAAATTATTTCTGAAGGAGATGTATCATTCTTTCTTTATCAATAGCGTAGCGAATAAAGATTTATCACCTATCATGTGCCGCAAACATCCGCTATCGAAGATCCATTTACTTCTAGCATGAGAGGGTTAGCCCACCTACGAAACGAGTAGAAGTGACCTTTTGTACCCATTTCTTTAAGGGTCCGAAAATGTTAGTCTTAGGCATCCAGGCATACATGTCAACTAGCTTTCTAACTCTATAAAACTTAGATATGTGTCCATGTGAACCACAATATGTACAAGAAATTTGAGAGATAGTGCTTGGTGTCATGTTATTGACATAATGCTTGTTTGTCTTCCTTGGATACTTGTAAACAAAATCATGATTGTGTGAAACATTATGCATATGTACTTTTTTTTATCATGTCGTGTTACGTGTTTGTTGTGTCATATGACAAATCTTTGGATGAGTAGCAGGTATCACCTGTTTTTCTAACTTTATCTCGAACTTTTTCGAGAAAGCACATGCCTCATCATACTTAATAGATATAGCATCAATTTTCTATGTAGCGATGCTATACTTCTTCTTCTCTTACTCATATAACTCGTTCAGCTTGGCGTAGTCATGATCTCTTTTCTCAATAGTAATATAAGCATCATACAGGCTAACCTTCAGAGTTGATATTTCTCCTTTCTTGTTACTGGTGGAAGGTGTTTTCCGTATATCCTTCAATAGGGATGACAACCTTTCAACTTCAGTAGTGTAAGCTTTGATCACTTTTCGAGACAGCTTATATTTGTCAAAGACTTTCTTATGTTCATCTAACAAGTCGCTAAAAGCATCTGAAAGTTCATCAAATGTAAAGTCATCATACAAAAGATTTGTTGTTACCTGATCAAATGCCATGAAGCAAACATTTGCAGAGCTGCTTGGTTTATCTTCTTCCTCTATTTCACTGGCCTCGCTTTTATACCAGATGCTGGTATTAGCATACTTTCGTGATGATGACTTTCTGTTTGATCGTTCATATCAACTTATCTTCTTTGCCATTGGATAGACTTTCTTGATATATCCAGTCTTCTTACAACCATAGCAGATAGTTTCTTTGTTGTTGTTTTCTTCATAATCCTTCTTATTTCGGTTTGATTTCTCAAACCTCAAGAATTTCTTGAAGTTCTTTATAAGATGATCTTGTTCCTCACCATCTGAATCTTCATCATCTGTGTCTTCATTTGTGATTCTCTTAGTATGAGCTTTGAAGGCGGTGGACTTTTCTTTTTGTGTCGATTCTTAACGTCTTAAAGGTCTAGTTCATAAGTCAGCAGTTTGCCCATGAGTGTTTCAAGCAATATAGTGGTGAGATTGTTTCATTCTATGGTTGTAGTGGCTTTTGGGTTCCAGTTCTTCGTTTATCCCATGAGCACCTTGTGAATATTTTCATGATTTGAGTCATCCTTGCCAAGTGATTAGAAAGTATTAGTAATTTCAAGGAATCGTGTAAGCATCTGAGTGATTGTTTTATTTGGCTTCATCTTGAAAGCCTCATACTCTTATGTCAAACTGCTTATTTTGGATTCCTTCACTTGTGAAGGACTTTGATGAGTTATCTCAAAAGTTTTCAAATGTCGTGTGATGTAATACATACAAATACTCTGTTGAACTCAGTCTTATCAAGGGCACAAAATAGTACATTGATCGCACTTACGTCAAGACTGGCTTGTGTCTTTTCTAGATCTGTGTATCTATCATGTGGCTTATTCACAAGATTACCGTCAATCACTATTCTATGTGGATTTTTGTAGCGTCTATGACTATAGACCAGAGATCAAAAATCAAGAGATTTCAGAAATAAACTCATCCATGTTTTACCAGTAAGTGTAGTTTTTCCATCAAATAGTAGGGGGTCTATTTGTGGACTGTCCATCACCATTGAATATAGATTTCACGGCTGCCATATATATTCACTCTATAGTTATATTTGATAATAATCTGCTCTGATACCAATAGGAACGTTGAGCACCTCTAGAGGAGAGTGAATAGAGTACGTGTATGCAGCGGAATAAAAATCACCACATGAAAACTAATACGGCAGAAATCAAACTGAAATAAAGTAGACAGTAAATATACTTGTGTAATGTAAATAAGCTCAGAAAGTAAACGTAAACACCAAGGTTATACTTGTTTCCCTCTAAGAGGACTAGTCCAGTCTCGAGTTCTCTAGTTCGATGTTGAATCCACTATCTCGTAAAATACAAGCTTTGAATCCGAAGGGCTTACAGATCCTTACAATATGTGCTTTTTATCCGACTTCAACTTGCAAGCCTTTAATCCGAAAGACTTGCCGACTTCTGGAACAGTATAAAAACAGAGATATTTTCAAGCCTTTTGTGCAACTCGACCAAACTTCTACATTGAACTGAAACTGGCTCTGGCTTGGCTACGAGATGTAAAGCTTAGATTTGAAAATAAAAAGCTTTTATGGAATACTTGAATGAATAGAGAAGAGATAATGGACTAAGTGATTAGAAATGAAAAACTTTCCTCTATTTATAGTATTTTTCTGGACAGAATTCGAACAAAGTTCGGTAATCCAATGTTAAAAAATTTCAATATTTGGAGCCTATTCTTCAGGATGACATGTTTCCTCGGGAACTGGGTCAGGGGTAATGATGGTCGGCCTGAGTTTGGACAGAAGTCGATCTGAGTTCAGTTGCCCTGTTTCCTGAAATGGGTCATGAAGAATAGACTTTCAATTTGTGGATTTTGGGCTATTTGGAAAGTATACTTGGTTTAATGAATGGACTAATCAAATAGAAGACTGGGTAGGCTAATTTTGGTAGTGGACTTTTTGTAGCTGAGCCAAGTACCAATCCTGATCAACCGTATATTTTTCCTAGACACAATAAATTAAAAAATACATAGCAAAATAAGAAAAAAATCTCGATCATTGATGCGATTATTGTTGGCAAAGACTCTGACTGAGTGCAGTAGCAAGGTTATAGTCGTTCAACAGCAGTATCGTACATGTATATTATTTGTGTATTTCGAATTAGAGTTGTTAGTCGATTATCAAAATTAGGTATGACCAGACCGATGGGCCAACAGTAAGGTGGTCGACTTTACGGAAGATGAGATAGTCGTGCTGCAATTGAAGGGCCGACTATGTGTTCCGGGTGACTCGAAACTCAGACAGGAAATAATGTCGAAGGCGCACTACGTAAAATATTCCTTGCATCCAGACAGCACCAAGATGTACAAGGACCTCCGCACAACATTCTAGTAGTACAGAATAAAGAAGGACATGGCACTCTTCGAGTTGCAATGCATGTCCTGTCAGCAAGTAAAAGCTGAGAACCAGAGATCGGACAGGGAGAATACAGAACCTTGTCATTCCAAAGTGGAAGTGGGAGCACATATGCATGGACTTTATTGTTAGATTGTCGAAGATGCCATGGGGGAACGATGTCGTCTAGGTCGTCGTCGACCGACTAACCAAGTCAGCACATTTTACTGCCATCAAAGTTACTTGGAGCGTCGATCGCCTGGCCCATATTTACCATGATGAGATTGTACATATGACTGTACGAAGTTTTATTATCCATCATCTCAGATCGTTATGGACAATTTTTGTCGCACTTCTGGAGTAGCCTTTAGTCAGCTTTGGTTATTAAGTTGAATTTTAGCTTGGCTTACCATTCTCAGACCGACGGCCAAACAGAGCACGTGAATCAAATTCTCGAAGACATCCTATGAATCTACGCAATTGACTTGTAGTCAAGTTGGAACGCCCATCTACCTTTGGCCAAATTTGCATACAATAACAGCTATCAATCTAACATCCAGATGCACCATACGAAGCCTTGTACGGATGGAAGTGAAGATCAACCATTTATTGTAATAAAGTCGGGGAGCGGCAGATCCTTGGCCCGGAGCTGGTGGAACAGACCGTAGAAAAGGTCAAGCTTATTCGGAAAAGACTAAAGGTAGCAAAGAGTCGACAGAAAAGCTATACCGACACCCATCGACGACCATTCGAGTTCCTAGAAGGCGAACACGTGTTTCTGAAAATAACGCCCAAGCGAGAAGTCACCAGGTTTGGAGGTAAAGGAAAGTTGAGTCCAACATTTGTGGGTCCCTTCGAAATACTCAAGCGAGTCTCCCTGGTAGCTTATCAAAATTGCATTGCCGCCGGCACTATTGAATATACACGATGTCTTCCACGTCCTTGTAGAAGCATGGAAAATACTAAAAAAAAATGACTCATGCGGCCAAGAAAGATCTATGCGGCTCAGAAAACACATGCGGCTCAGGGAGTCATGCGGTATAGGAAGCTATGCGGCCCAGGGCATTCCATGCGGCTCAGAAGACACGTGTCCTGATAGTGCTTCCCTCCACCCACGCTGCATTAATTGCTTTGACGGCTGACCCCTCTGAAAAGTTGACAGCCCTGACACCAAAGCAGGTAATTATGGCTCTGCCATAATGATGAATCTCTAGGGAAGAGGAAAGAAATCTCTGACACAAAACCCCCGAGAGCCATAAAAATGCCACGTGGCCTTGCCACGTAGGCATTCTTATGCGGCTCGCTTCTCATGCGGCTCAGAATAAATCCTATGCGGCTCAGGCCATAGGAACCTCATGCGGTTCGGGCAAAGGACTTCCCATGCGGCTCAGGCCATAGGAACCTCATGCGGTTCGGGCAAAGGACTTCTCATGCGGCTCAGAGTGAATCCATCCTATGCGGCTCAGGCCATGAAAGTCTCATGCGGCTCGAGCGAGGACTTCTCATGAGGTTCAAGAAGATCATGTCCATGCGGCCCAGGCAGATATATACTTATGCGGCCCACAAGGATTACTCCTCTGTGGTTAGAAGACTCAAGTGAGGGCCACTGCCCACGCAGCCCTAACACGTGGGCTTAACCATATGCGTCTCACATTTATATGCGGTTCACTAGTCATGCAGTCCAGATCCCTCCAGCAGCTCCTAGGATACGTGTCCTAAACCGATTAATTCCTCGGATTTGCTGCCATTAAAAATTGGGTCAGATCCCAATAAATCTGGGACACGTGGCAGAAGGATAGATCTGATTTATTCGCAGATATCAGAAGATCAATATAAGAAAGATTTATTCCAATCAGCATTAATTGCTCATGGGATTTGGTGTAATCTACACTTAATGGCCCAGATTCATCATAATCAAAATGAATGGCCAGGATAGACCAATCCCCAAGCCGCCGCCAACTCCAAAAGCCAATCATTGGCAACCCTAATGATGATATCCCACTATTATAAATAGCAAGGTGCCATTCCCTTGTAAGATATACATTTTTCGTAGAGAAAAATACGTATATACAGAGAGACCCCTCCCCCATAGTCAGAGAAAAGAATACCCAGAGAGAGAGAGAAGCCAGAAGAGCAACAGAGGAGGAAGAAGAGCATTTCTTCGTCAACGCCAACCATCTTTTCACAAGGAGCCAACGCTGTATACCGATCGTCCAAGGAGTAAGGCAGGGCTACCGTCGCATTCCCGAGCCTCTATCGTCACCCCCCAGAATCTAAAATAAACAATTGTACTTAGACTGCTGTACCTAGGTTTTCGTCCCTAGGCTTTCTTTGTACAAGCGAGTTTGTAACGTGAAGTAAAAGTCCGGTCCTCCGATAATTGTTCTGTTCTTTTATATTTCATGGCAAACACGATAGCGACTCTGCTAGGGACTAACTTCTCCACGGCTGAGGAGTTGGTGACGCAATCGGATGCAGCCAAGCTTGGCTCCACTCAACAAAAGATGGTCGCCCGGTTCGACCAACAGGCGTTCGAAGAGATGCTCTCCCCCAAGAGCACTGGCCCGGTCCAGAAGCAAGCCCGCACAAAAAAGGCCCGTAAGGAGTGGAGACCCCGATCCTTTGTTCCTACTGAAGCTCTTGCAGAGACACCCTCTGTTGTTCAAAACGGCGAGCAAGATTCCCCTGCGGCCCTACTTCAGATCGTAGACAACTCTGCTGTCCCCAAGTCCGGCAGAAGAAAACACTATGATGCTGGACTTGCAGGGGCAAAGAGGAACTCTATGAGATTTGAGCCGCATAAGGTTATCAGTCGCAGAGAGAAAGCTCATGCGGCTACATCCTTCAGCCGCAGGGAGAAAGCTCATGCGGCTACATCCTCCAGCGGCATAAAGAAAACTCATGCGGCCATATTTGTCAGCCGCATAGCTTATGCGGCTACAGTTGCCAACCACACAAATGAAACTCATGCGGCTGTGGGAGTCAATCGCTTGCAAAAAACCCATGCGGCCACAATTGCCAAATGCATGCGGCCAGCCTGTACGGTCGTGACTCCTAGCCGCACGAAAACAATTCGTCCGACGGCAGAAGACAACCGCATGCAGACAGCCTGTACGGTGCCCAAATCTAGCCGCACAGCGTCCGTTTCACGCTTCTCTCGATCAGTCTTCGACCGTCTCTCATGCGGTCCTGACCCTGATGATTCTCTGGATGATAAGCCAGACTCTGTAGCATTCAACTTGGACTCCTCCTATTACGCACCCGCAAGTACTAAAAGGAGGGAGTCTTGGGCAGCGCGGGCTCATCGGGCCCAGTCAGCTGTCCCAACCTCTGACTATCGGGGCATCCCGTTGACTATCACACGGGCCTCGGATGGGAAGTTGTATACAACCGCTCGAGTCCAGCCCCCGGCGGCAAACAGACAGAGTGGTTCCTCTGACCTGCGGGAGGCGATCCTCCACAAACGCAAGGAAAGAGAAGGAGTGTCGGTGTGAAAAGAGTCCTCGCTTGGACATCACTGCACCCAAATCATCGTCAATTGCTGCTGCAACAACGCGACAGTGACGGAAGATCGGCCGTCCGTCTTCCAAAGGCTACAGCACCCGAACTCAGAAGATGAGGCACCTCCTGTTGTCTCCTGCAATTCCGCTCAAAAGGTCTCCGCCGAAAGGAGGGGGAAAAAGACGAGTATCTCCAGTCCCAAGATATCAACCACCACAGCCAAGAAACTATCGTCTAAATGGTTGTCCTCTACTGGTGTATTCTAACACACCCGTTCAAAGACGAAATCTACCGCGATGGGAAATTCGTCATCCACGTCGCTAGGGGTTGAAGGAACTGGGGGTAGCACTCCTCCGAACATCCGCAACAATCCGATGTTCCAAGAAGCCAAGCCCGGGGAAACCACTCTCTCATCAGGGGCAACAGACGCCGATGTCCCCGAGGACATCCATAACCCTCCGAGTCCAAACCAGAAGCAACATTCCCACCTATCCCGATGCCTTCTCGGTACATAGGTACGACTCGGAGGGCACATCCTCTACCGTTCCTTCCATCACTCCTCACGTAAGGACGGTGTTCATGACGGACAGCAATCAAGGTGGTTCCAGTGATCGCCAGCGCATCGACAGTCTCGAAGCCATATTACTTGCTTTGGTCAAGTCTGTAGACAAGATTAAAGTAGCCCTGCCAACTCTACAAGGAGGAATGCCCGGTCAAACAAGCACGGGCCCTGCGGCCAATGTGGATTCGAACTCAGCGACGCCAAACCCGGGCAATAACCCTCCCGAAGTAACAGCCCCTACCGCTACAGACGAGACCCGAGAAGTAAGGAGAGAGGTCCAGGAGCTCCGAGCCATGTTCCATGCCCGAGAGAACGCCCAAGATCTCAGAATACGGCAACCATACCCTGCTGAATGGAGGGATGTTCCATTCCCACCAAGATATAAGCCATTCAATATTAATCCGTATGATGGCAAAACCTCAGCAAGTCGGTACATCACTTACTTTGAGGTCACCACCGACCATCTGCCTCATGATGATGCGATCCTCACACGGTTATTCATCGGGGCATTGGAAGGAGTCACCTTCGACTGGTACCGCAATCTACCGGACAACTGCATCCACTCCTTCGCCGGCTTCAAGTGCCTGTTCTTGGAACGATTCTACGAAGTAGGACAGGACGTCACTATGTCCACTCTCATGGACGTCGTCCAAGGGGAGAAGGAGTTGACAAGAAACTATATCGAGCGGTTCCGCCAGACCGCCATGAAGCTGCCCTCCGGAAATCCAGATTCCTCTTTGAGTGAAATTTGCCAAAAGAGACTGCTTCCAACGATCAGTCTCTGGATGGGCGAGAGTCAATTCAAAGATTGGAAGGCGTTCATCATCAGCGCCACAAGCGCCGAAGAATGACTGAAGAAGGCTCGCCAACTGGGATTGCACATCTCAGAAGGAGAAAACAAGGGCAAGCGTCCCAACAACGATAATGGGGGTAACCCCTCCAACAATCGGGACAGCAAGGGAAAGCAGGCTATGGTGGCCGACACGGCCCAGAAGCCCGAGCCACAACCAGCAGACAAACAATGGCCTCAGATCACTTACTCTTTCGAAGACGGCCACGTCAAGCCTATCTTGGACATGCTCATACAAGGAGGTAGAATTCAGCTTCCTCCACCAAGGCGGGAGCCTCGGCCGTCTGATTTGGAGAACCCAAAGTTCTGTCATTACCACCATTATGTACACCACGCTACACACGACTGCTACCAACTGAAACGGTATATCCAAAGCCTCATCGATTCGAACGCTCTAGCCATCGACTTCGAAGAGGTAACCGTAGCAGCCAATATGGTGTCCGTACAATTCGACAGCTTCCCTCCGACGGAGACTCAAGACGGGGTAATCTTCGTCCCTCTAGCAACGATGGAGATTACCAATCTTCCACCTCCCCGGGAACAAGCTGCTGGTCTGGTACCTCTCACCACCTCACGAGGGGAGGTTATGTGGGTCCATCCAGACTTGGTATCAGAAGTAACTCGGCCCACACCATCTCCCACTAACAAAAAGAGTGGAAAAATCAGGACCTGCCACACAATCTCAGCAGACAACGAGGAAGCTACAGCCGTCGTCACGCGGTCCGGAGTGCAATCCCAACCTGTAGTTGACAGCCCAGCTGAAAATCATCAACCTACTACAACTGATGCTCCGGGACCGGCTCAGCCTTCGACGATCGACAAGCCTAAGCCGAAGGAGACTCGCTTCGACAAATCCCTCCGAAAGGACGCAGCCCAAGGACTAGAAAGACCCTACAACTTTGACATCTTAGCACAATTGGCTAACACTCCGGCCAAATTGTCACTATACGAACTCCTAAGGCTCTCCAAGGACGTTCGTATTGCATTGAGCGAAGCACTCCAAAATGCCGATGCCTATCTCGCTCAATCCAACCTCACCGGGGAGGACTCATCCGTGGATCTCCAAGACAGTGCCTGTACGGGAGCAATGCCCAATATCGTCTTCACTCCGCAGGATATGCTCATTAAAACCAACCTACATGATCGCCCGCTATACTACACGGGATACATCGGCGACGTGAAGGTGGATCGGATGCACATTGATCCTGGCTCTTCCATAAACATCATCTCGAAGGGTCTGTTACATCATCTTCGTATCCCAATGCATCGCCTGACACCTACAAGCACCGCCATCAGCGGTTTCAATTCGGGCAGGAGCTACCCTATTGGGAAGATTCGTCTGAAAAGTCAAATTGGCGACCTCCAATCCGAAGTCACCTGCTACGTCATAGATGCAGACACTTCTTACAACATCCTCTTGGGGCACCCATGGATACACGATTATATGATCATGCCTTCCACGCTACACCAGTGCTTCAAATATGTCGACAAATACGGCTTCGTGAAGACAGAATTTGCTGATATTGATCCCTTCAAAGGGGTCGAATCCTACTACTCAGATTCCTGCCTATACGAAAAGTCGAAGAGGCACCTTGATGAAGGAGATGCACAAACTCATACTGAGACAGCCACGGGATCAGAAGGACCCCTGACGATCCACCTCCAAGCTCGTAAACCGGGCAAGTCTGCGCCCCTTACCGCCACTCTGCGGAAGGACGCAATCAGCCTCTCAGCGCAGGAGGAGCAAATGATAATCCGGCTGCCGAGGTCCGGCCAAATGCCGAGGCCCACAACGGAGCCACTGACAATCAGGCTATCAAGGGTCAGCCAACCACAAGCAGGGAAGCTCAACCCCTCGGATAGGCCCATGACGATACGCCTTCCCAGGAAGGATCGATACCCCGTTGCAAGGTCTGACACTTCTAGCGAACCAGCCACTCCTCGCCCCACATCAAATGCCAAACTGGGGGTTGCCAGTCTGCCAACAACACCATGCTCAACTCCATCAATTGAACCACTGACAATCAAGCTTCCCGGGTCGTCCTCTCAGTCTTCGTTCACACAGGGGGTAGCCGAAGAGGAACCGGAGCTAGCCAAGTATGTGGTTGCCCACACTGATGTTCCTTCCGCTAATGATGTAATCCCCCTAGAAAAGATACCTTACTTCATCAATAAAGGGTTATCTTTGAACTACACCGAGCTCAATAAGCTATGTACAATGTATGCTATGGAACACGGTATAGGCGCTCACCTACACACACAGGTGACAAATGTGTACACCGCGATCTAGTTTACTCCAGTAGAAGACGTTTACCGAATATTCGAGGGAGGAGATCATCCGATCACCTTCGGTCGGACGAACAACCCGCATCCCCTTACCATAGAAGAAGTCGACCTCAGGTCAGATGCCGGGAGACTGCCTCTGTATGTCTATAGCCCTCAATCCAAATATCTCATGCAGAAACAGGGGTATGATCTAGAGACGATACAAGGATTGAACTACGGTACTGGGCGATGATTACCTCTGAAGCCGCCAGTCCCGGCGGGCAAACCACGAAACTACTATAACAAAACTCGATGCGGGTTAGGGTATGTAACGCCTACTACGACCCCTGAAAGTTCAGATAAAGAATGCGACTGGCAGTCACATTCAACCGGATCACCAACTTCTGACTCAGATACCAGCATCGGAGATGTATTCAGACAAGTCATGTCAGTCAACATAGCATTCGCTGACGCTTACGAGGAAGACGAAGACATCCCCGAAATCCTCGAGCTAGAGCCATGGGCCCAACAATTGGACGCACAATGGAAAAAGCGATTCGAACTGAGAGAACCTCCTACTGAAGATGAGGTTATACAAGTGAATCTCGGCAGCGAATCTTCTCCAAAACCGATCTTCATCAGTAAAAGCCTAACTGACGAAGAACGGGAGTTGCTGTTAGAACTTGTCAGAGAGTACATTGATGTGTTCGCCTAGAGCTATGAAGACATGCCAGGGTTAAATCCTGACATCGCTCTTCACAAACTCAATATCCGACCAGATACGAAGTCGGTCAAGCAACAACAGCGATGCTTCCGTCCAGGCATCATGGACGCGATCGAAGCTGAAATCAACAAACTGATAGCCAGCGGTTTCATTCGTGAGGAGCAATATCCCGATTGGGTCGCCAATATAGTACCCGTCCTCAAGAAGAATAGGAAGATTCGAATCTGCATCGACTTCCGCAACCTGAACGAGGCATGCCCCAAAGATGAATTCCCCCTTCCTATCACAGTCATCATGATCGACAATACCTGCGGCTTCGAACGCATGTCATTCATGGATGGCTTCTCGGGGTACAACCAAATCAAAATGTCTTCTGACGACGAAAAGCATACATCATTCCAAATACCGATTGGCACGTACTGCTACACAGTCATGCCTTTCGGTTTAAAGAGCGCTAGCGACACATATCAAAGAGCCATGAGCATCATTTTCAGAGACCACTTACGCAAGACAGTGGAGTGCTACGTTGACGATATAGCCATTAAAAGCCGTAGCAGGGAAGACCATCTGCAGGATCTTAGGACGGTATTCGACCTAATACGAACGCACAATTTAAAGATGAACCCCACGAAGTCCTTTCTAGGCGTATCCAGCGGGAAGTTCTTAGGCTTCATCATCACTGCAAAGGGCATCTATGTAGACCCTGAGAAGACAAAAGTAATCATGGAGATGGGTCCCCCGAAAAAATCTCCGCAAACTCAGAGGCCTTCAAGGGAGGCTAGCTTACATCAGAAGGTTTATTTCCAACCTCTCCGGGCGATGCCGACCATTCACGCACCTCATGAAGAAAGGAGTCTCATTCGTATGGGACAAGGAATGTCAGTGTGCTTTCGATAGCATCAAAGAATATTTGTCAAATCCTCCGGTCTTGGTAGCCCCGGTTCCTGGAAAACCATTCCTGCTCTATGTACGAGCAATGGAACACTCCCTCGGGGCTCTATTGGCACAAAACAACAATGCAGGCCACGAACAAGCCATATACTATCTCAGCCGAATGATGGTTGGGCCAGAGCACCGATACACCGCTGTGGAGAAGGAATGCCTCGCCTTGGTGTTCGCCATTCAGAAAACACGACACTATGTCACCAGACAAATGATACATGTGATCTCACGGGTCAACCCTCTCAGAGTCCTCATGACCAAACCAGGGGTACTTAGCTCTCGACTCGCCACATGGGCAATACTGCTGTCCCCCTATCATATGATCTTCGTCCCCCAAAAGGCAGTTAAAGGTCAAGCCCTGGCAGACTTCTTAGCAGCCCACCCGGGCTCGGAGTCCTCCAGGATATATGAAGAGATCCCAGATAAGGTCGCCGACTCGCATGCAACCGCTCACGAGAATGTATGGCGAATGTTCTTCGACGGTGCTTCGAGGATCGGACCTAAAGGCAATATAGTCGTCGAAGTCGGGGTAGTGCTGGTCTCCCCTTCCGGATTGGTGATTAACCGTACCTATTCTCTCACAGAACCCTGCTCTAACAATGTGGTCGAGTATAACGCTCTGGTCATTGGCCTCCAACTTGCAAGAGAGCTGGGGGTAGAATACCTTGTAGCATACGGCGATTCCCAACTAATCGTCAATCAGATCCGGGGCTCGTACGAAGTCCGCCACGAAGACATGATCCCTTATCACCAAATAGCGATCGATATCATCTCGTTATTTGATGGGTTCTTCATCGAGCACGTCCCCAGACTGCGAAATATTGAAGCCGATACCCTGGCTGGTCTTGCCGCTTCCCTAGCAGTTCCGAATTATGATCGCCAATCAGTGGAAGTGATAGGCCATGAACTGGTCTGCCCCAAAAATAATGTGCAATTCGTGGTGAGTTATTCCACCCAGATGATCGATGAGACCCCAGATTGGAGACAACTATTCATCGACTTCGTCGTCTACGACATCCTGCCCGAGAACCCAAAGGAAGCCACCTCCATCAGAAGGCGTTCTCTCAGATTCTTCTACGATACAGAGACGAAGATGCTGTATCGCCGCTCTTACGATGGATTATTACTTCGGTGTCTGTCAAAAGCAGAAGCCAAAGAAGCAGTACGAGAAGCTCATGACGGTGTCTACGGGGCCCACCAGCCCGGCCCAAAACTACAAGATTGTCTTCGACGAATGGGCTACTATTGGCCCACGATGGTGGCAGATGCGACCGAATATGCTAGAAAGTGCAAAGCCTGCCAAGTCCACGCAGACTTCATTCACCAACCATCCAAATTTCTACATCCGACAGTGGCGTCCTGGCCATTCGAAACAAGGGGAATGGATATCATTGGTCCAATCACCCCACCCTCCTCCCGAGGACATCGCTTCATACTTGCGATTACTGATTACTTCTCCAAGTGGGCGGAAGTTGTCCCACTCGCAGAAGTTAAGACTTCAAACGTGATTAGCTTCCTTAAGCATCACGTCGTCTACCGCTTTGGACTGCCGCGAAGGATCATCCATGATAATGGTCCGCAGTTTGCAAGCCACGCATTCTATCGGTTTTGTGATAAACACCGTATTCAGAATATCGCTTCGATGCCGTACAACCCGGCAGCAAACGGGTTAGCAGAGGCATTCAACAAAATGATCATCAAACTCCTCAAGAAGTTCGTCTCCTCCAACAAGCGCGACTGGAACGAGAAGCTCGGCGAATGCTTCTGGGCTTATCGCACCATAATTCGAACAGCCACCGGAAATACGCCATTCTCCCTAGTGTACGGGAGTGAGGCAGTTCTCCTATTAGAGACTCAAATACCCTTACTCCGCGTCGCCCTCACTTATCAATTAACGACGAATGACAACTACCGACGTCGACTGCAAGAGTTAGAGGCCTTAGATGAAAACGCCTCCTAGCTCAGCAAAGGATCGAGCTGTACCAAGCACGCATCTCAGGAGCCTTCAACAAGAAGGTCAAAATCAGAACATTCCAAGTGGGCGATCTTGTTCTGGCAGTCCGGAGACCAATGGTCATGACTCACAAGACCGCCGGCAAGTTCCAGCCAAAATGGGAAGGCCCATTTGTCATAGAGACAGTATTCTCCAACGGTGCCTACCGCCTCGCCAAGCAGAACGGAGACTTGCTCATGTTGCCCGTCAACGGCAAGTTCCTGAAGAAATACTATGTTTAAACAATATTCTCCAGATTCTCGAGTCACGTACCCGCTGGTACCACTGAACTCGCTCCATAAATTTCCAGATTATTGAGTCATGTATCCGCCGATACCACTGAACTCACCCTCGCAGTTTTCCAGATTCTCGAGTCACGTACCCGCTGGTACCACTGAACTCACACTCACCATTCTCCAGATTCCTGAGTCACGTACCTGCTGGTACCGCTGAGCTCGCACCCATAATATTCCAGAATTTTGAGTCATGTACCCGTATGTACCGCTGAACTCATACCCTTCTTCCACAAAGATATCCCAAATTTCCAAGTCATGTACCTGCTGGTACCTCTGAACTTATACTTTGATTCCAACATTCATGGATTGTCGAGTTATGTACCCATCGGTACCCCTGAACTTACACCCCGGTCACTCTTTTGAAAGAAAGTCATGTATAATCATACCGCTGAACTTTCTTCCTACAAGAGATCCTCCCTCATGATCTAATACCTGCACTTCCAGTACACAACAAAGGTAACGGGTCCACAAACTTCCAAGACGGCCATGTCCTCATTACCTCTGAGCTGTTCCACTTCCGCCAAAAACAAATCACCCCTACGTAGAACTTCCATGTCCTCATTACCTCTGAGTTTTTCTATGTGCCCTCCTTCATTGAGCCCACTCCTGTCATGTCCCCATTACCTCTGAATGGGAAGGCTCCGTCGAAGAAACCTTCATACTTGCCATGTCCTTATTACCTCTGAGTAAGTATGATGATCCCCTTTCGACCTATTATCTATACCCACAATCGGAGTACACCAAGGGTAATAGGTCCATAAATGTCCTCTGTTGACCATCAATATCCTCCGTCGAGTTCACTCCTGCCATGTTCTTATTACCTCTGAGTAGGAAGACTCTACGTTTAAAACCTTCTCACTTGCCATGTCCTCGTCACCTCTGAGCAAGTATGTCGGTTTCCCTTTATCCTATTATCCGTGCCCTAAACCCGGGTACGCCAAGGATAATAGGCCCACAAATATCCTCAGCTAAATTTCCAGGCACAAATCTATCACCTCATCATGCCCCAGGAGCCCAGTTGCTCTACGACATTCCTTTTTTTAATACCAAAAGCACCCATGACCACTTCGCTATGGCTGCTTCAGGTACCCTGATCAAAACTTGTTACCTCTGCCTAAAACCAAGGTACGCCATGGGTAACGGGTCCACAAATATATCCCATATACGGGGGTAAACATCACCACAATATCACAGGCGCAGCAAACAATACAAATGAAGGGTAGACTTGAAAGTACTCTCTATTTGAAGGAAGAAAAAAGCATTACATGTTTCGGGATCATGTCCCCTTCAGAAAGAAAGAAAACAGAAACAACACAAGAGGAAAAATCCGATTATAGTTCTGCATTGCACAACTCCAAGAGACGATTTTTCACCAAGGCAGTCCCCCTATCAAGCCTCTGCTTAGCTCGACGCTCGGCTTCTTGGGATAACTGTTCTGCATCATTCAGAAGAGTATATGCCTGCCAGTTATCCTCCATTTTCTTGAGGGAAAGCTCTAGATTAGCGGAAGCCCTACCATACTTTTCAACCTCCTGGATAGCGGTCACTTTCTCAAAACGAGCGGTCTCAAGCTCTGACTCCAGGAAAGCCAGTTTTCTTTGCAGTTCAAGGATATGTTCCCGAGTATCGGCTACCCCGCGGGAAGCATCCGCTTCCCGAGTTGAGCAATCTTCACTCCGACGGCTCCACTGGTCATGCAATCGAGTCAGATTCCGGCGGTCCTTCAATATAGCCGGTTTAAGCGATTCCCGGGCAGCCATCACCTTCTCCACCGCAGTAATAAGAAAATTGTGCTCTTGATTTATGGCCGCAGGTAAATCAGTCTGTTGCAATAAGCGAAACTGGGCCACGAGACGATCAGCTTCTAATAGCTTCGACTCCAATAGCGCAGCCAATTCCCCTCCTCCAGGGAGTGTCTTAAGGATGGTAATCTGGCCTCCGGCACATCGACGGGCCAGAGTAAAGGGAGTCCCCCTTTCCACTGCTGCCTCGACCCCTCTCTTCAAATGACGATGGAAGCTAGCAACCACATCCTGTAACGCGTCATCCAAGACTTCCGTAGAGGACGGCGTCAGAGGAAGAATGGCAGACGATATCGGAGGAGCAGCTTCAGAAACTGCTGCACCCGCCACCAAGAAAGCAAATTCCGTACGGAAGGATGCTTGGATGGCGGTCAACTCCTCTTCCGCCGCCCGAAGAGCCTGGATGCTCGGCAGGGAGGAAAGGTTAACCCCCGAAACTACGTTCGCAGAGGAGGACACAGGGGGCGTCGCCTCGTGTCCCAGTTGCACCGCTACCCGGGGCCCCGAGCTCGACCCAGACAAGGGCCCCTCGGCACAGAGAGGCTCTGTCAGACCCCCTCCGGTAGGCTGCGATCTAGCAACGTCAATTACTGGCAACGAAGGATTGAGATCTGAACATCCAAGTCAACCATTAGTCGACATAATCTAAAAGAAAAGATGACAAGAACACATAGGCTTATTCACGAGCGATGGTTCGATTTGTATTACCAGGGGAAGAGCGCGGGGGCGACGGCTCATTCATAGCCGGTATAGTTTCCCCGCCCGCAAAGTTATGTGGGGGTTCAGATGTTTCAGGGACGGGTGCAGTAAAGCCCCCATCCCCACGGGTTGAGGTTCCAGCACGGTGGGGATCCTCAGTCGCAACCAGAAGCACCCCGGCAGCAATGATAGTAGTACACACACCACTGACTAAATGAGACAGGACCGAATCAGCCTCGGTAGTCGGGTCCTGAGGGGCGAACTCACCCGACGCCTATAAAAGAGCAAAAGAAACAAATAATTAAGCCATAACATAGAAGAAGAAGAAAGGAATCAGCTGAAGCCCAAATCACCTCAGGAACATCATCTACATCATCAAGAAGCAGCCTGCGACGTCTTACCGCAGCATGCTTCGTGGAGTGGGTCCGGTCATCTGCGGTAGTCACGCGCCTGCTTCGTTTACGTGAAGGGCCGGGTATTGCAGATGGTTGATCCTCCGCCACTTCGCCAGACAAACTAGACGACCGACCCACAGCCCTTTCCACATGCACGACAGGCGGTCGACTCCCAACCTCCTCGCCCGATGAATGAGATGAGTCATCAGTGTCCTGTTCGTCGTCTTCCTCATCCGCCCTAGTGGACTCCGAGTCCGGCATAGGAACCCTGTTCGCCTCCCTCTTCCTCTTCTTGGACCCTTCTGGCTTCTCAGCCAAACCGGTGCCGGTGATGAAGCTATTATTCATATCAAAACTAACAGGGGGTTTGCTCGCCGCAACATGATAAAGGGCCGCTATATATAAGATATCACCCTTCACCTTGGCATCAGGGAGTGAGAAGCTGGCTCGGGTATGGATCGCATTATAATAATGCCAAGCCCGGACACCATCGAGCACACTGCCCTCGAAGCTCAAGCAAGCGCTAGGGCGATCCAGGAACAATTAGCTATACCCGAATTAACGAGAAAATCTACTGGGCAGATAAGGCTCCAGGTACACTCTATTTCGGTAGCGATACACCAAGTACGCGGGATGGATGTTGCGTAACCAAAGAAGCATCTTCCCAGATAAAAGTTGAGGGGGATCAACGCCATCAACATATACCCTCCTCATTTCGCCGGGGGTGAACTCAGGGAGAGATACAAAGAATTCGGGCCCATCAATTCTTGCCAACGCCCTCCGGCAGGCCGGCATGGTATCATATTCCCAAGCCTGATTACGATACCGGAAAAGAAAGGCGTCATCGACAGAAACATTTTTATTAGGTCCCGGCCTCATCAACGACCGGTAGTGCATCAATAACCACCCCATAATGTAGTGGTATGGTAGTTCTATCCGTGCAAAGTCTATCGACACATCGCGAGCGATGACTTTGGATAAAAAGGCGCGAAGGCCGTGGTGTATGCTACACACCATGGCCGGGAGGAGCGCCAGTCTTACCTTGAAGACCAATTTTACAGCGGGAAGAATGAAATGGCGGCTGATCCTTTCTATAGAACCCACGCCGCCCGAGACTACACAATTGCGTAGCTATACCATCAAGAACCCGGCCAAGATCGCTTTATCAGACATCTCCCTGGTACCATAGTAGAAATAACTAAGGGAGTCAGTGCTACTCCCAAACCGGTCACGGGTGGACTTCGACCTCTTGACCTTCGACTTCATATCCCTCACCTCCCCCGGAGTTCGAGGAGTTCGAGACGAGACTTGACCGGAAGGACGCAACTTGAAAAGATACAAAATCTAGGCCTTGGTGTGAGGGGCGTTCCCTTCTGAACTATTTACTTTCTTGATAGCCATCTGATGACAGGCGCTGTGATGACACAACAGTTCTTGGTACACAGCAACAAAACCAGGAAACCGTCGGTCCAGCTCTTCGAGTTCTTCGTTCGTCGGTGTACATACTTCAAAAGCTTCATCTCGGCAGTCTTGACACAGTGTTCATTTCATGAAGAGCAAGCCCTAGTTCTCCTCCGGGGGCAAAGAAAGTTCTTGTACGCTGGTTATACAGCTCCAATAGAGCCATAAACAAGGGCTTGTTAATGGGCAACCCGTAGCAGGTACCCCTGATGGCATAGTAGAGATCAATTTCCTGAAGGAAGTCTCCATACTGCCCCAAAATCCATGAGGTAAGATTAGTCCATGTGGGAATGGGGTTGATCCAATTTAGCAGCGACAACCTGCCTATGGGATAAGACCCCTTGTGAGCAAGCTGATTCAGAAACGTATCAGCTAGGGTGAAGGTAAAATTGGGGCCAGTTGTGTTTACAAAAGTGTCCGGGAGCAGCCCCATCACAGTCCGACTCATGGATTCCTTGCCCGCACATACTGAACCCATACGTCTGTTGTAATGAATTTTGCCCACAAACATTCATTGTTGGGTGGGAGTCAGGGAACCCACCATAGTCCTGCCCCGCGGGACCATGTTAAACCACGAGAGAGGATAATGTCGCTCCATCTCAGGGATATGAATCTCTACCCCGTCTACAGAAAATCCCAGTGCTCAGAGACATCCAGCAATTTGGAGTTCTTTATGGAAAAGGCGTCCCCAAAAAGAAAAGCCGGTTTCAGAAATTCTCCATCCAACTTCTCCGAATTCATCATTGAACAAAGAAAGCGGAAAGGTTGCTTATTAATAGCAGCCACTCTCTCCTTAGGCTCATTGGTAGGTAGCTGATCCTCTATACGACGGATCAACTCGTCAAGTTGCACGTTTGCGGCATGCTGAGCTGAACCCACAAGGAACTCTCCTGCTGGGTTGGTTGGGAGGTTCACTGAAAAGAAAAACCAAAAAAAAAGAGAGAGATAGAGAAAGAAGAAACAAGATTAAAAGATGGCTAGAACAAAAATTTGCTGAATAAAGAAGCTCTCGCAGGCCTATGCGGTTCAGGGCAATAACGTCTTATGCGGCTCCAGTCCAGTTGGGTCTCAAGAAATACAGGATCGAGGAAGCCTATGCGGGATGAGTCGACACAGTCTCATGCAGCCCAAATCAGATGGGAGTTCCATATGACTCTAGTTCGATAGCTTATGCGGATTGGACGAATACACATAGTTCTAACAGAAGAACTCATACGGCACAAAACGCTATGCGGTTCAGCCTGCTAAAAACATATGCGGCTCCGTTCAGAGGAGACTTTATGTGTTTTAAATCCTTCTTCTGTGGTTCAAACATGGGGCATTGTCTATGCGGTTCGGGCATGAAAAAGTCCTGCGGCCCGTACAGTACATGCGGCTCAGCCATTAACTTGGGAGGAGGCTTGTGCATAAATATGCAACAGAGCCATGGGTACTCAAGGTCCAAATGCAACCCTTACCTTTGAAGGCCGAACGAGCATCAGAGGGCATTTTGGGCGCTTCACGCTCGACGGCGGACGAGGACGTCACCCTCTTGCCCTTCGCGGCGGCTGAAATAACTTTAGAAGACTTGGGAGCCATTGCTTCGACGAGAAGACAAGGAAGATCAGAAAGAGAAGACAAGAAAAAGAGTGAATGAAAGAGAAGGTAAAGAAGTCCCTCCGGCTAAAGTCACCCGTATTTATAGACAAAGACGGGGCATTTCGATCTCTGTGCACACGCGCAAACCGACTCTTTGGTTATCAAAAGAAGCCGCCAAAAATGAAGGCCAAGCTCCTCGGATCCCGCACCAAAAAGTGGCCTTTAAAAATCAACGACATTCAAAAGATTGTCGTACGTGGCAAATAATGACGCGGCAAGAAGCTATGCGGCTGAACAGTCTCCTGCAGCTAGGTCACTCATGCGGCTGAATAATTCATGCGGCCGAGACTTCTATGCGGTCAGAATTCCATATGCGGCTAGAGTAACACGGCCATGCTTCTTATTCAAAGTATTTTAATTTTACAAATTGAAAACTTTGAAGGGGGTCCTGTAGAAGCATGGAAAATACTAAAGAAAATGACTCATGCGGCCAGGAAAGATCCATGCGGCTCAGAAAATACATGCGGCTCAGGGAGTCATGCGGTATAGAAAGCTATGCGGCCCAGGGCATTCCATGCGGCTAAGAAGACACGTGGCCTGATAGTGCTCCCCTCCACCCACGCTGCATTAATTGCTTTGACGGCTGACCCCTCTGAAAAGTTGATAGCCCTGACACCAAAGCAGGTAATTATGGCTCTGCCATAATGATGAATCTCTAGGGAAGAGGAAAGAAATCTCTGACACAAATCCCCCGAGAGCCATAAAAATGCCACGTGGCCTTGCCACGTAGGCATTCTTATGCGGCTCGCTTCTCATGCGGCTCAGAATAAATCCTATGCGGCTCAGGCCATAGGAACCTCATGCGGTTCGGGCAAAGGACTTCCCATGCGGCTCAGAGTGAATCCATCCTATGCGGCTCAGGCCATGAAAGTCTCATGCGGCTCGAGCGAGGACTTCTCATAAGGTTCAAGAAGATCATGTCCATGCGGCCCAGACAAATATATACTTATGCGGCCCACAAGGATTACTCCTCTGTGGTTAGAAGACTCAAGTGAGGGCCACTGCCCACGCAGCCCTGACACGTGGGCTTAACCATATGCGGCTCACATTCATATGCGGCTCACATTCATATACGGCTCACTAGTCATGCGGTCCAGATCCCTCCAGCAGCTCCTAGGACACGTGTCCTAAACCGATTAATTCCTCGGATTTGCTGCCATTAAAAATTGGGTCAGATCCCATTAAATCTGGGACACGTGGCAGAAGGATAGATCTGATTTATTCGCAGATATCAGAAGATCAATATAAGGAAGATTTATTCCAATCAGCATTAATTGCTCATGGGATTTGGTGTAATCTACACTTAATGGCCCAGATTCATCATAATCAAAACGAATGGCCAGGATGGACCAATCCCCAAGCCGCCGCCAACTCCAAAAGCCAATCATTGGCAACCCTAATGATGATATTCCACTATTATAAATAGCAAGGTGCCATTCCCTTGTAAGATATACATTTTTCGGAGAGAAAAATACGTATATACAGAGAGACCCCTCCCCCATAGTCAGAGAAAAGAATACCCAGAGAGAGAAAGAAGCCAGAAGAGCAACAAAGGAGCAAGAAGAGCATTTCTTCGTCAACGCCAACCATCTTTTCACAAGGAGCCAACGCTGCATACCGATCGTCCAAGGAGTAAGGCAGGGCTACCATCGCCTTTCCGAGCCACTATCGTCATCCCCCAGAATCTAAAATAAATAATTGTACTTAGACTGTTGTACCTAGATTTTTGTCCCAAGGCTTTCTTTGTACAAGCGAGTTTGTAACGTGAAGTAAAAGTCCGGTCCTCCGATAATTGTTCTGTTCTTTTATATTTCATGGCAAACAGTCCTTCAGTTATGAAAGTATGTACACGATCCAAACCACTTGGTAGATCTGGGTCAGCTGAATCTGAAGGTGGACTTGTCGTATGTGGAGGAACCGATCCGAGTCTAGGAGTATAAAGATAAATTTCTTCGAAATCATGTGATCCCTCTTGTTTGTATGCTCTGGAGGAAACATTCGGTCGAAGAGTCGACCTGGAAACTCGAATCCGAGATGAAGGAGAAGTTTCCTTCATTCTTTTCTTAGAGGTAGGTTCTATTCTTAAGTCTCAAGGACGAAATGTTTTCTTAGTTGGTTAAGATGTAGTACCCCATTCCAACTTCGTGCCCTGTTCTTCGTTGCGATGTGGGGAACGTGGTTATGAAATACTATCACTCTCGATTGGTCGAGATCGATTAAATTAAGATTATTTTCTCATTATGGAATGGCTTATTCAGAATCAAGTCCCAAATTCAGCGGGTTGCGCCTCGAGGATGGACCCTGCGGCTGAGTCGGAAGAGACCTTCCGTTGCTCTGTTTTTTATGTCGTACTTGTTTCTTTGGATTTGGGTTTATAAATATATTTGTGTTAATATTTTTATGGATTTTATTGCTTGCGTTCTGTAACCCCTCTTCCCGAAATTTTGATTATATATTTTTATTTATTTATTTGTATTAAATGGTGATTTTTAGAATTTTTTCTAAATAATTAATTAGTAATTATTACGGTAGATGACTTTAGCCATTGTGGAATTTTTGAGTACAAGGTGACTAGGAATCGTGGCACGGATAGTGCAACGACGTGCTTTGACTAGTATATTAGTCATGGTAGGGAAGGCCGAGCCATAGTGAAGTCCTAACTAGGAATACCAGGCCAAGTTGCGACTTAACCCTTACCGAAGATTTATTTATTTATTAAGTATATTATTGAGTTTTAGGGAAACCGGTTATACCATTTTAGCCCGGACTGGACCCGAACTGAGCCCAAGCCCACGTAGGCATCTAGTATACACAAAGATTCCATATAGACATATTTTAAGTAGATGCAATGCCGGTTATTGGATATGGTATTTCGTTATTATTATTATTATCATTATTGTTTTTATTATCAACATTATTGAGGTTATTATTATATAATATTATTTTTATTATTATTGGCTATATTATTTTTGTCAAATAAATATTATTATATATAGTCAAATTTATACAAATAGTCCCTACACTAGCAATAGATAAGATTGGAGTTTATTTAGATTTTATGGAGAATATTATATTAGTGTATATATATATATATATATATATATATATATATATATATATATATATAAATATATATATATATATATATATATATATATATTTTACATTATATATATATATATATATATATATATATATATATATATATATATATATATATATATATATATATAATAATATATATATATAAAAAAAATATAAAATAATATATATATATATATCTATAATATATATATATATATATATATATATTATATATATATATATGTATGTAAATATATATATATATATATATATATATATATATATATATATATATATATATATATATATATTCTCTATTTTACATACTATATATATATACATATATATATGTATATTATATATATATATATATATATATATATATGTATATATATATATATATATATATATATATATATATATATGTATATTAATAAAAAAAGAAAAAAAAAAGGAAAAAGAAATTAACATTGTTTCCTTGCGGGAACAGTGGACCAAACAGCCGCATTAATAAATCCCAACCCTACCAGGCTGAGCTCCCAATGCCCCGACCCCAACATATACATAGTATATATATATTAAGATCGAACGAGAGAGAGAGGGATCGCGAAGACGAAAACCCTAACCTGGATCCCTCGCCGCCTTCCTGACACCCGATGTCGCGCGCGCATGTCTGTTGATCGTCGGCGGGCAGCCGGAGTGCCGCCAGGCCGACCGAGCGTGCGGTTAGGCCGAAAAGCTAAGGCAGTAGCACAGTATTGTGGGACGGACTTTGCAGTAACATTTCGTCGCGCTCGGTCGACCAATGGTCGAACCATCTTCGTAGGTAATTCGACAACCTATACAACTGTAACCCCCATCAGTTAGGTTGATTTTAAATAAACTATATTGCTCGAAAAATCAAACCCAGGTTCGATAAAAATCTGTTAAAAATAGGACACGGGAATCTGTCCCAACCCCATATTGGAAGGCAAATTACTGCCAAGCCGTAGCGATATTTAGAAATCTATTTGAAGGCAGTCCTAGACAACCTATAGGGCTCTGCAACACAAGTTACGGAAGTCGATTTCGACGACTGTACGTCGAGAAATTGGATTTCCAATTGGACAAAAAACTTGTTTTAAAATATTAAAAATTTACAAAAAATCTTCGATACGACGTACGCTCCGCCAATCCGGGCGACGTGGTCGCAAACCGAAAGCATCGAAAGGTGCGTATCGACTTCTTCGACGTGTGGGCTTTGACGGAATTCAAATTGGTTGCGTATACGCGACGAATTTGATGCGTATCCGTCAAAATTAATCGTATCGGTCTCTGTGTAAATTTCCCAATTACTTTGTGTACGTTCGTCAGATCAAGATGAAAATTACGCCAACAGGACCGTATTATTTTTCTGGTCCTGTATGCCAAGTTTGGTCCGATTCTAAGACAGTTGACCGGATCATCATTTTGTGGGTCCCACGATCCGACTCAACGGGCAATTTTGTGCATGGCCTGCCGGAATCCAACTTTGGACTGTAGAAGCATGGAAAAAGACAAGGAAAGCCCATGCGGTTCAAAACAGAAGGAGTCTCATGCGGCTCATAAGTCCTTCAGGATCCCATACGGCTCATAAACAGAAGGAGCCTCATGCGGCTCCAAAAGTCCTTCATGCGGCTCGGATGGCTATACGCCACATGGCCTCACACTGTCCGATCCGACAACTGGCCATAAAGCAGCAGCTTGAATTAATTACTCTGATGGCAGCCCTGACAATGCCAGCTCTGACAAATGATAGCTCTGACATAAAAGTTGAAATGATGACTCTGATATGATGGCGTGTTCCTAGGGAAAAGAAGAAAATCTTTTATAGCTGGCATGATCCACCAAATCCCAAAGCTCCCTATACGGTTGCCACCCCTATGCGGTTGCCCTCTTCATGCGACTACCCTCTTCATGCGGCTGCCACCTTCATGCGGCTGTGGCTGCCTCCTTCATACGGCTGCCTCCTTCATGCGGTTGTCTCCTTCATGCGGCTATGTCCTTCTTGCGGCGGCCACTTTCATGCGGCTGCCACCTTCATGCGGCTGCCTCCTTCATGTGGCTACTTCCTTTACGAGACTGCCACCCTCATGTGGCTGCTACCTTCATGTGGCTAGGATCATGGAGGCCACTTGTATGCGGTTCACTTAGAGACCGCACTCATGCGGCTCTGTCAGGACATCCCACTCATGACAGTTGAGACACGTGGCGGTCCTCATACACGTGGCGATCCTCATGACAGTTGAGACACGTGGCTATCTTATCCCCTCGGAGTTATGGCTGCTCGCAAATTATAACAACCATATTTGGTGCAATCACCATTATTACTCCAATCAAATCAGATTTGTTGTAATTAAGCAAATTGAACACGTGGCGGGAGATCCGAGCTTGTCATAACAAATTATGAAGATTCATGGCAATCAGCATTAATTGCCTATAATGATTTGGCGCAATCAAAATCAACTGCCCAGATTTGATGCAATCAAGATTAATGGTCCAGATTATTGGCCGCCGACTTTTTAAGGGAGAATCATTGCAAACCCTAATGATCACATCCCCACTTCTATAAATAGCAAGGTGCCATTCCTTTGCAAACCCTGGAGAAAAAAGAGAAGGAGAATTCCAGAGAGAAAGAGACTTTTTCCACCCGGCTGGACACAGAGATAGACAAAGGCACGCACAGAAGAGTCTTCCCACACATCCCAAGAGCATTTCTTCATCAGAGCCAAGGCTACATCCAATCGTCCAAGGAGTAAGGCAGAGCTGCCGTCACTTTTCCGAGCCTCTATCGTCACCCCCAGAATCAAAAATAAACAATCGTACTTAGATTGCTGTACCTAGGTTTTTATTCCTAGGCTTTCTTTGTACGAGCGAGTTTGTATTGTGAGTCTAAGTTCAGTCCTCCTATAAAATTGTTCTGCACTTTTACAATCAATGGAAAACAATTCAGTTGGGTTCATATCATCAAAATGAATCCGTAGATATGTAGTTTGATGACTTTAAAGACCATTGACTCTGGCACGCTTTTGGGTACAAAGTGGGTCCGACAGCGGACACCGTTTTGACCAAAAATTACCATTTTACCCCTGTATCCAGAATTGGACTTAAGGACAGGCAATTCTACCTAATTTGACTATTCTGAGAACATTAGTAATGTTTATTTCAGCATTTGGAGACTGTTGTATGAGTTTGACTGTTGTGGCATACTGAGTGGTTTGGATTATCAGTTTCACCAGCAAAGGACCACAGGCGAGTACATTTTATTGTTTGTTTTCGATATTGAGCTTTACTATACCTCATTGTTAGTCAACAGATATGTGGTTTCCATCTTTTATATTTGTTAAATTTTGTCGTATCGGGGAGGTGAAGTACCAAGGATGTGTGATCTGACCTTATACAGTATATTCAGTGTAGACCGTAATTTCTTATTGCATTATACCGTGTAGACAGTGTTTCATTATTGCTTTATACAGTGTAGATAGTATTTCATTATTGTTCTATACAGTGTAGACCGTGTACATTATATATTGTAGACCGTGTACTTTATACAGTGTAGATATTGTAGACAGTGTCGTATAATTGTCCCTAGACCGATCACATATCAAAGGTACTTCAGTCAGTCGGTGAGTGTTGTCTTTGTGTTTATTTACTGTTTTTCTTTGTTTAGTTTTATTTGTCTTTCTGTGTTTATTTTTCAAATCATATATGTAAAGGCTAACCTCTATTGTATAGTCATTTTCAATTATTAAAAATATATTCAGTGAATTGTACTCGTTCCATTTCTGACTGGAAACCAATATTTTTTAGGTTAGCTGTGGATTCACTTAGCGTTGGGAGATACAGGTGTACTTGCGGACGAAAACCTAGAGATTAGCTAGATAGATGAGTTGTGATCATTTCAATATTTGTGAGACTTTATATTTTTCTACAAATGTAAAACTTGTGAAAATTGTGAATTAAATTAATTTTGTGAATGAACATTATTTATGATTTTGTGCATTGGGGCTATACAGCGTTCTACCGTCGACACTGCGGTATATGCTGGCTTGTACACGCATTCGTATTCCGGAAAGTGGGTGCGCGTCGTGACAAGTTTTTGTGGTGGCCCATGCAGGTCAGTCTTCACAAATCATGTGAACTCGTGATAGTACTTAAGTTAGTTGTACTTTTGCGAGCCTGCGACTAGGAAATGCTCATTCATGAGTTAGGGATTAATTTAATTTAAGAGAATGACTAGGACTAGGAGTGCCTTATACAAATTTATCGATGGGCAGTCTAGGCCATGCAATTTAGAGGAGGAGTTATTAATTTTGATAGTTTGTCAGATCCCCATAGGTACACTATTACCTATTGATATGACTATATGGTCCAATGTGGATAGATTATTCACTTAGTGAGACAGGGCTTCATAGGATTAATGATCTAACCTTGATAAATTGTTCAATTCCTTCTCTTTGCCTCTTTAGATAACATCCTTATATCTTAGTCCGAATTGCCTATTTAGTTCCTATTTTGCCCTAAGAATTATTATTTATATATAATTTCTGATTATGTTATCCATATACGAACCTTGAGTTAGTTTCGATCTAAAGTTTTTCCTCAATGGTTTGAATACACATGAAATAGATACTAGAGTGTTCATATTTCTTTTGTCTTCAGTTGTTTCCTCCCTGTTCAATCATTTATTGTAGGGGTTGTGACTGGTAGGATAAATACTTACGCTTTATTTCATAGTCAACTTGTTTGAATCTTTAGAAGCTCAAAAAAATTTACAGATATAGTTAAAAGGAATGTTAGTTAACTCATAATGGTAGGACAGCAGCGTACTGTCGCCATTTATTTGAATTATGGAGACTATGGATTTACTGCAGCCAGCAGCGCACTGGCGAGACACGATCCCTAGAGTTGGAATTAGTTTAAGAAAATATAGGTTATAAAATATTGCTAAAACTATGGCTAGTGGTCCTCTTTTGGATCGTTGTTACTCTTGAGTCAATATTGGATAGATTTAAGAAATATTCAATTTTGTATCATATTTGAGTTACGAAAACCAAGGGTTTACCACAGCCAAAGTATACGGACGAAGCATAACCCTCGGTAAAATGACTTCAGACGTGATTACAAGTTTAGAATACTATAGAAGATAGGATAATGCCCTGTATGCCCCCTAAGATCCAAAGCCAATACTAGTAAAAGTTCTGTAAGTTGGGTGGCATGTCTCCCAACCTACCATTCTGTGGTCCTTGTGATCTATTGACGAGGTAATTGACTGACGCTAATAGGTTTACCTGGAATATATAATTCAGAGGTCCATTACCCATTAGTCGACCAAGGCCTTATGGATAAGAAGATGGTAGGATGACCGTATAAGCAAGAACACCAGGAAAGGTTTGATTCTCATCAAACTCGAACTACTTGTGCCTCCTTTCAAAAATCTTGCATGCTAGTATTTTGACTATCTTGACCAACGCTGCTATTACCGCCTAGTTTTGTAAGCTTACTCTTTTATCGAACTTGATTCAAGACATATGTTATTGGAGATGCCTACTAACATATTGTCTAATTAGAATCGGTGTATTACGGTCTGATCAACCGTAGTGCACTCGGTTCGCTCTCTCTTTGATTATCCCACGTAGATTGAGATATCGAGGTATCTATGATCTCATCCGCGACTGCATTGACTATTTCTCTTGAATTATACGTTTGCCTTTGAATTACGTAATTATATTCAGTGACACCTCCCTTGAACTCTTTATTGTTTTTGTCTTTCATTGATTTGGAAAGACGAAAGCTCATAATTGGTAGCAAGATACAGAGTATTACCATGGCTATGATAGTTGTATACACAAGTGTAGCTACCATCGGCCAGCCATATGACTAGAACCTTGCCTTGAGTTACTCATTCTCCTCTCGACCCCCAAACTGCTATTGGGACTTTCTATCCATCTGAAATTGAGAATGATTAGGGTTTTACCTTTAGTTAAAGTGCCAACCTAAGAGACTATCTATTCTCAAAAAACCAAATGTTGCGAGTCTCTAATTATTTGCTTGAAGATTGCTTTAACTAGCAACCGTTAAGCCTTAACCCAGCCCGTCCTCGACCTAAGCCCACAGTTTAGACATGAGATGAGTAGACAAAGGTAAGAACAATCATTTACCATGACTATGGTAGACACTCATCCCGAGATTGGTTTTCAACAAATATTACCCTAGTTATGTAAATTTTATTATTAAGATTTAACTAGTATTGGAACACCACAGTCACTAGCTTAGCCAATATCATAGCTTAAATACCCTGTCATATTACGGTCTACCAATTATCAACAGCAATACATGATCACTACTGCCCATACCACTAGAACCCTTGCGACAATAGTCTGGCAGGATTGACACAAATAGAAATTTACGACTAAGTTGTTAGAAATCTTTTCATATGATGTGCCTTAGAGTTGGTTACCCCGTCGATAACTCTTGTATACTATGGACGAGTAGATCATTCTATTTTATCGACCATGTGTCATTGTACACACTCGTTTTCTATTTATTGAGGAACGATCCTTGACTTGACTTATATCTATCGTATTCTGTTACGCCGTGCCTTATTCTTTATTAACAAGAGTCGAGGTATGATACCCGGACTTTGAAAATTTTCTAACCTCATTATTCCTAAAACTATGTCCTAGCTTCTAAGGTGAGTAGACTGTAAGCCTTCTAAAATTTTGGGATATACGAGGATTACCGATTGATTAGAATAATTTCCATTCGGATGGTAATTAGTGCCCTATGGACTCCCACTTTCCATTTAGATCATTTTGTGTCCCCCAACGGCGTTCCAGATTACATGTCATGTTTACTTGTCAAGAGTGCCCCACGACGGGCCACTATCATGTTTTATCCTTACATTATAATAAATGAGAAAACTTCCATAAAATAGCTAATAACATGCTCTTGAAGCCAAGGAAAAGATCTACCACTTTTATGTTGGGAGAAATTCTGGCCACAAATCGGCCAAATAGGGCATAAAATAGCCAAAAATAGCTAAAATAGGTACTATACGGCACTATTCAGCACTATACGGCACCCCCATATGCGGCTCGGATACTATGTGGCACTATGCGGCACTCTGCAGCACTCCCATATGCGGTTCGGATACTATGCGGCATTATGTAGCACTCTCATATGCGGCTCGGATACTATGCGGCACTATGCAGCACTCTTATATGCGACTCGGACACTATACAGCACTATGCAGCACTATGTAGCACTCTCATATGCGGTTCGGACACTATGCGGCACTATGTAGCATATAGGAACGATATAGTAAAGCGTAATACTCTAGAGGGGGGGGTGAATAGAGTTGGCAGCGGAATAATGCTAATTAAAAAATGTTAGCAACACAATCACAGTATATAATCACAGTTAAAATAATATAAAGGCAGAGTTCAGAAAGCAAACGCAAAGACAGCGATGTATACTGGTATCCCTCTGTTGAGGACTAATCCAGTCGGTAGAACTCTTGCTACCAGTTGAATCCACTATAGGAAAAATTGCAAGTTTTCTTACGAAGTCCTTGCAACTTCTACAACGCGAGCTTTGATACGAAGAACTCGTCCAACTTCAAATGTGAAGAGGTATTCTTCAATCAAGCCTTCTGATTACAATCTCTCAGAAACTTCTAGACCGTACCGCACTGGCAAATCGACTAGAGGATTGTAACTGGCGTGGGATCTGAAAATGAAAGCTCTAGAAAACTCTTTGGAAGGCAGAAAGCTTTTTAGATAGAGAGAAAATTGAAAGTGAATGAGTGAATTGAAATGATCGAAATCTATCTCTATTTATAGGAATTCCAAAGGGAGAACTCTGTCAGAATTCGGGCAGAATTCGGGCAGAACTCGATGAGCAAATCTCGGTCAAATTCGCAACTGCAGGAGGACCAAGTTCCAGAGAATTCAAAAATCAAACGGCCACCAACCGAACTCTGGCCGAACTCTGGCCGAGTTCTGTCAGGGTTAGGTTAGGGTTTTAAAATAGATTTTTGGTGATTTTTGAAAACCTTTTTGTAAACATTTTGATAGGTCATTTTAAAAACATTTTGAACTATTTTGGGGATAGTCTATTTGCCAGTACGACTCGGTGTACAATGTATTCCTAGACTCAAATAAAGTAAAAAATTATATTGCATAGGAAGTACAGACTCAAGTAGGCAAACAGATCTTCAGTCTTGAACGGAGTGAATATCCAATCTTGCTTATGTCCAAGAAGCTGAGATGTCCCAACAAGCTTCGTATATCCAGACAGAGTTTTGATCAATTTTTAAAATCAGGTTGACTATGACCAATGGGCCAACAATCTCCTCCATTTTGATAATTGACAAACTATGAATGATATAACATTAAGCTAGTTCAAGCTTGTTCAAAAATATCAAAAAGTAGAAATTGTTCATAACCTGCATTTAACTCAAAAAAAAATGTTAGAATCATTTTTAATTTTCTCCCCCTTTGTCACTTAGCAAAATAATTGCACAAGAGAAGGCTCCCCTGCATTAAATGCAGAAGACTCCCCCGCAATCAATGCATAAGTAACAAATAGCGAGAAAAACATATAAAAGAAATATAGTATAAGAATTAGAGATATAGCATCACAGGCATGTATTGCTAAAAAAAAACAACAAAAAAATCTCAGGCATGCTATTTCACAAGCAGTTTAAAATGGAGAAGCAGTATAAAGAGATAGTGCTTAAACAAAATGCTAAAATAAACTGAGATGTCATAAATGAAATATCATAAACATGTCCATGAAGATAAAAAGTACTGATAGCAAACTACAAAGTACTGATAAAAAGTAAATGATAAAAACTTGGAATGTCGGAGCATTTCCAAGTATACAATAGAATATCACTAATAATCAAATCAGATCTCATCATCACTATCCTCATCAATATCATCAGCAGCGTGGCCAGCATGACCGGAAGTACCAGCACCAGAAGTACCAGCGCCAGTAGGATGAGTAGGGGCGCCAGCATAGAACTCACCAACATAATCTCGAGGTGCACGATACCAGTCATAGGCGTTACCTGGACGGAAGTAGGCATGAACAGCCTCATCCTCACAGCGATAACCCAAAAAAGCTGGATCACGAGGGATGGAAGCAGCAGAGTGACCAGTCTGGGCAAAACGCAGATCGGCCAAGGAGTTTGCCATCGCCTGGTAACGGGTAACATCGCAGAACTCTCGCTCACGAGCCATGTCCGTCATCGAGACGTGCAAAGCTGATAAATGCTGATGTATGCCCTCAAAAGTCATGGCATACGACTGATGTGGTGAAGATGGTGCAGTAGGAGGAGCAGGAAGTGGAGCTGAAGCAGTCCGGCTGCGACGAGAAAGCTAGAGTAACTTGGGCTCAGAGTCCTGAGTACAAGTTGATAGATCGATCTCGAATCGCTGAAAGATACGAAGGAGAATCATCACGTAAGAGAGATTTCGATCTCTAGCACGACAACGTCCCATCATCTGAATGATTGTCTTAGGGGTGGAAAAAGGAATCCCCTTGATAAGATGGTACATGGCGGACAGCTCAAGTGAAGTCACATCATCCTTGGAAGTGGATTTTGGAAGAAGAGTAGAGTAGATGATGCGATGCAATTCGTAGTTAAACAAGTTCAGGTTGTTAGCCTTGAACTTTCCAGAACGTACTCTGTCAGGTGCACAAAGTTCCGTTTTGAAACTCGTGAGTGTAGTGCCTTCGAGGAAATCGAATTCCGTGATATCAACTAGCGGTTCACCTTCATTGGAAATACCAAGAATCTCCGCTAGAAGGACATCATTGAAGTCAATATCTATGCCTCTGACACGTGTGCTCACGTCAAAAGTGTTAACTACGAGATTGCAATAGAATAATCTAATGGCATTAGTAGCTATTGGGAAGCACAGTTTAACAAGTAAGTGTAACCCTAATGCCTCAAATAAGTGACGATGATCAGGGAATACCGTCCATTTAACCGGAGCGCCGCTACATATGGAACGGGTGGAAAAGTCACCGTACCATAATAAAGCTTGATCGAGGGTTTGAAAGAAGAACCCATCGAAAGCGCCGTCGCTCTTTTGGACCGGCGAAAACAAAGAATCCGCGTGAGGATTCGAAGAGGACCCTTCCTCACTAGGAGTGGTCTTCTTCCTCTTAGACGGATTAAATCTAGGTGCCATTGAAATAAAAAGCACTAATTTGAAAGGTGGAAAGAGAGGGAGTTATACCTCACGAAAATTAGATATGTTGTAGAGAAGAACGATCTCCGCACGATTCCAAATTTTGGAAGGATTTCACCAAGTAGATTGGAAGCAATAGATTGGTGAAGAACTAGGGTTTGGAGGTCGGGGTCGGCTGCTGCTGCTGTTGTAATTAGTTTGGAAGCAATGAAAGAGAAGAAGCTCTCGGGTTCTGGATATATACACAGATACCTACAACCGAACTCGGGCCGAATTCGGTCAGAGCTCTGGCCGAATTCGCCTAGGGTTCTTTCAAAGTTGATTTTTGTTACTTCTTTTTCATTGACTCGTTGCAAATATTTAATTCAAAGATTAGTTATTTTAGTCTTCAAATAACATAATTAATAATATTTTATGAATTAAATGTCGTTACACAGCGACTGTCTCAGATTAGCTGTAGGAGTACTGTCCCAGCTGGCGGAGGTTCACCGGGGAACTCTTAAGTACCGCTTCGCTTCAACCGTAGTTGTGGTGACAGACAGACTCTTTATTAGCTTGTCTCTAACACAGTTTTTGCATAATGATATATAATCATAAAATAAAATCAATTAATATTATTGACGTCCAAAATTCCTAATTCTCGACGTAAATAATTGAAACGATCTTCCGCTAGAGGTTTAGTGAAGATGTCAGCAAATTGATTTTCAGTATCTATGTACACAAGGTTTATATCTCCATTTTGATGATGATCTCTAAGAAAATGATGTCTAATCTCGATATGTTTAGTACGAGAATGACATACAGGATTCTTAGTCAAATTAATGGTGCTCGTGTTATCACAGAAAATGGGAATATGTGTGAAAAATAAATCAAAGTCTTCTAGGGTTTGTTTCATCCACAAAATCTGAGCGCAACAACGTCCTGCGGCGATATACTCAGCCTCTGTTGTTGATAAGGCTACAGAATTTTGCTTTTTACTAAACCAAGAGACTAGAGCCTTGCCTAAGAAATGACATGTACCGCTAGTACTTTTTCTATCAACCTTGCATCCAGCAAAATCTGCATCCGAATAACCAATAAGGTCAAAGGATTTAATTTTGGGATACCACAAGCCGACAGAAGAAGTGCCCTTAAGGTATCGGAAGATACGCTTAACTGCGGTCAGATGTGATTCCTTTGGGTTAGCTTGAAAACGTGCACACAGGCAAACACTAAACATTATATCTGGACGACTAGCAGTTAAGTAAAGTAAACTACCAATCATACCTCGATACTTACGTGTGTCGACTGGCTTGCCTTGTTCGTCAGAATCAAGCTTTGTTGAAGTTGCCATCGGAGTGCCAATAGGTTTGACATTGTCCAGATCAAACTTCTTTAGCAAATCTTTTGTGTACTTGGCTTGATTAATGAGCGTCCCATTGTCGGTTTGTTTGATTTGCAATCCGAGAAAGAACTTCAGCTCTTCCATCATGCTCATCTCAAACTCATTCTGCATACACTTAGAAAATTCTTGACAAAGAGATTCATCAGTGGATCCAAATATGATATCATCAACATAGATTTGAATTAAAAGCAGCTTGCCATTAAAAGATTTAATAAAAAGTGTAGTGTCAACCTTTCCTTTTGAAAAATCGTTGTTAAGTAGAAAAGAGCTTAGATGGTCATACCAAGCACGAGGGGCTTGTTTCAAACCATATAAGGCTTTCTTCAACTTGAAAACATAGTCAGGATTTTTGAAATCCGTGAAACCCGGAGGTTGTGCTACAAAAATTTCTTCTTTTATAAAGCCATTTAGAAAAGCACTTTTTACATCCATTTGAAAAAGTTTGAAATCATAAAAACATGCAAATACACATAACATTCGAATGGATTCTAATCTCGCAACTGGGGCATAAGTCTCATCGTAGTCGATACTCTCTTCTTGATTGTATCCTTGAGCTACGAGTCGAGCCTTGTTACGAGTTACTAAACCATCCTCATTTAGTTTGTTTCGAAATACCCAACGGGTGCCAATGACCGGATGATCAATAGGCTTGGGAACAGGTTCCCAAACTTGATTCCGTTCGAATTGGTTCAATTCCTCTTGCATGGCATCTATCCAGAAACTATCACTACATGCTTCATCAATAGATTTAGGTTCTAGCTATGAAATAAATGCAACACTAGAAACAATATCTCTACTGGATGAACGAGTACTTACTCCTTTGGTAATGTCACCAATTACCAAATCTTGTGGATGATCAGCTGTGAATTTTAACCTCTTCGGTAGACTCTGTAGGTAGCTGGTTCCTGGATCTCCTCTAGGGGGTTCAGCTAGTGCAGAGCTTGGTTCAGGTTCAGCTGATGTTGAACTTGATGTAGGCAGATCTTTATCACTGTCATCAAGAGTCATTTGGTTCATTTCATCAAAAGTGACGTTGATTGATTCTTCGATGATCATGGTACGTTTGTTGAAGACTCTGTACCCTTTGCCCTTTGCCGTATAACCTAGAAATATACCTTCATCGGCCTTTTCGTCAAACTTTCCCAAGTTGTCTTTAGTATTAAGAATAAAGCACTTACAGCCAAAAATCTTAAAGTAAGAAACTGAAGGAATTCTATCAAACCATAACTCAAATGGAGTCTTCTTCGATTTGGGTCGAATTAGAACTCTATTGAGCACAAAGCAAGCTGTATTGACAGCTTCAGCCCAGAAGTATTTGGGTAGGCTAAATTAATTTAACATCACTCTGGCCATTTCGGTTAGAGTTCTGTTCTTACGTTCCACAACTCCATTTTGTTGTAGAGTTCTAGGACAGGAGAACTCGTGTATGAAATTGTGTGTGTCACAAAATTGCTCGAAATCAGCATTCTCGAATTCGCTTCCATGATCGCTTCTAATTCGAGTGATCATGTAACCTTTTTCATTTTGTACTTTCTTGTAAAAGGCGACAAATTCGGATAATGCGTCATTCTTGCGTGTCAAGAAATATACCCACGTGTATCTAGAAAAATCATCTACAATAACAAATACATATAATTTACCTCCGAGGCTAGCAACTCTGCTAGGACTGAATAAATCCATGTGTAGCAATTGTAGAGGTCTAGTAGTACATACTGCGTTTACAGACTTGAATGTGGATTTGGTAGCCTTGTTCTTTTCACATTGGCTGCATACCGAATCCTTCTTGAATGTTATGTCTGGTAAACCGCGTACTATCTTCTTTGTGGATAATCTTAAAATTGTATCCATGTTTGCATGACCGAGTCTCATGTGCCATAGATGACTCTCATCACTTTTGGCCATTAAGCATCTACCTGAAATGTTAGCTTCTTCCAACAGATAGAAAACATATATATTGTCTTCCCTGATTCCTTCAAAGATAGTACTACCAGTTGAGCTATCAACTATAGTACATTTGTCTTTGCCAAAGTTGATACCATAACCACGATCAGCTAGATGACTTATGCTGAGCAGATTATGTTTCAACTCGGTAACCAGACAGACATCTTTAATCACGGGATAGGGAGACTTACCAACATCACCGATACCAATAATATACCCTTTCAAATTATTACCGAAGGAAACATAACCTTCCTTCTTCTTCTTCGACAGTGTTGCAAATAGGGTAGCGTCACCGGTCATATGCCGTGAGCAACCGCTGTCGAGGATCCATTTGCTTCTAGCATGTGAAGGGTGTTCCACCTACAAAATAGTTTGCAGATGAAACCTTTGGTACCCATTTCTTGTAGGGTTCTGAATTGTTAGCTTTAGGTATCCAAGCATAAATATTTAAATCTACAAGCTTTCTCATTCTACATGCAGATGATATATGACCAATGAGGCCACAATAATGACATTGTGCATGTCGAGTGTTGAAAGCTGAGTAGTGTGCATGGTTGGTAGGTTTGGGTTTTCTAGTATAGAAGAATGCATACCTATGATCATGTTTGGGCTTAACCTTTTGGGGTAAAGGTTTTATATGGTTTGGTCTGACAGTATTTGGCTTGGGAATGTTCCGAATTCTCGGTAAGTGACACGTGTTAGGATAGGAAGCAGCAGGCTCAGGCTATTTTCCTAACCTAATTTCCAACCTTTTGGAAGTGTCATATAACTTAGTATAATCAGAAGTGAGTGATTCCATTCTGATTTGTGCAGATTGAAGACTTTTCTTTTCTCTAGAAAGATCTTCTCTCAATTGGTCTATAATCTTGTCTTTCTCTTCGGATGACTGTTTAGTCTCGTGTAATAAGAGCTTTATAGAGGAAAGCTCACCAGACTCACTAACATTAGCTCTAACCTCAGCTAGTAGGTCGGTAAGTCTTCCTATTTCTCCTTTGTACTTTTTGAGTACCTTCTTAGCGGTCTGATATTTACTATGCAGTTTCCTGTAGTCAAGCATCAGGTCACTGAAGGCATCTCCTAATTGCTCAAAGATGAAGTCATCATATGTTTCTACAGGTTCAGTAGGTACCTGATCGATTGCCATGAAGCAGATTTTTGCAGCGTCCTCTGAATGTTCATCTTCTGAGTCGCTAGCTTCACTCTCATGCCATATGCTGGTGTTTGCATATTTCCGAGACGTTGACCTTTTCAGGTTGCCTCTTTCATACCCGTTGTTCTTCTTGCTCGATGATGAGTTGATGGGACAGTCCTTCTTCATATGTCCCTTCTTCTTGCAGCCATAGCAGACAGCATCTTCTTGATACCAGTTGTTGCTGTTGTTCTCTTTGACTCTCTTCTCATGTCTCATGAATCTTTTGAACTTCCTTGCTAGGAGAGCTTGATCTTCAGCGTTAGATCCACTGCTGTCTGAGTCATCTTCAGCAGCTTTTCTGTGCTGAGCCTTGAGGGCGATAGTCTTCTCCTTTGGTGCAGGTTCTTCAAAATCTTGTAGCTCCAGTTCATGAGTGAGTAGTTTACCCATGAGTACTTCAAGTGACATTGTGGTGAGGTCGTTTCCTTCAATGATAGCTGTAGCCTTCGGAATCCAGTTCTTGGTGAGAGCTCGCAGGAGTTTGCGAATCTTTTCGTGGTTACTGTAATCTTTGCCTAAGGAGGACAAAGGGTTTACAATATCCAAGAACCTCTCGAACATTTGTGTGACTGTTTCATTTGGCTTCATTTTGAATGCCTCGTACTCTTGAGTAAGTTTGCTGACTTTTGACTCCTTGACTTGAGTCGTGCCTTCATGTGTAACTTCGAGAAGCTTCCACATACCATTTGTCGTTGTGCATGTAGATACCCTGTTAAATTCTGTTCTGTCTAAGGCACAAAAAAGAGCATTAATGGCACGTGCGTCAAGACTGGCCTTTTTCTTTTCTTCCTCTGTATAACTGCTTTGGGGTTTTTCAACCAAAACTCCCTCGACATTTATACGAGGTGGCTTCTGATAGCCATCAAGAATAATAGCCCATAAGTCAAAATCAAGAGATTTCAAGAAGAAACTCATCCGTGTTTTCCAATAAGTGTAGTTAGTACCATCAAACAGAGGGGGTCTGTTTGTGGCCTGACCTTCACTTGTGAATTTCATAGTAGCCATGTGATGTGCTGTGATCTAATAAATAATGAATAAATAATAGCACTGTTACCTCGCTTTACCTGTAACACCCGCTCTGATACCAATTGTAGGAACGATATAGTAAAGCATAATACTCTAGAGGGGGGGTGAATAGAGTTGGCAGCGGAATAATGCTAATTAAAAAATGTTAGCAACACAATCACAGTATATAATCACAGTTGAAATAATGTAAAGGCAGAGTTCAGAAAGCAAATGCAAAGACAGCGATGTATACTGGTATCCCTCTGTTGAGGACTAATCCAGTCGGTAGAACTCTTGCTACCAGTTGAATCCACTATAGGAAAAACCGCAAGTTTTCTTACGAAGTCCTTGCAACTTCTACAACGCGAGCTTTGATACGAAGAACTCGTCCAACTTCAAATGTGAAGAGGTATTCTTCAATCAAGCCTTCTGATTACAATCTCTCAGAATCTTCTAGACCATACCGTACTGGCAAATCGACTAGAGGATTGTAACTGGCTTAGGATCTAAAAATGAAAGCTCTAGAAAACTCTTTGGAAGGCAGAAAGCTTTTTAGATAGAGAGAAGATTGAAAGTGAATGAGTGAATTGAAATGATCGAAATCCATCTCTATTTATAGGAATTCCAAAGGGAGAACTCTGTCGGAATTCGGGCAGAATTCGGGCAGAACTCGATGAGCAAATCTCGGTCAAATCCACAACTGCAGGAGGACCAAGTTCCAGAGAATTCAAAATCAAACGGCCACCAACCGAACTCTGGCCGAGTTCTGTCAGGGTTAGGTTAGGGTTTTAAAATAGATTTTTGGTGATTTTGAAAACCTTTTTGAAAACCTTTTTGTAAACATTTTGATAGGTCATTTTAAAAACATTTTGAACTATTTTAGGGATAGCCTATTTGCCAGTACGACTCGGTGTACAATGTATTCCTAGACTCAAATAAAGTGAAAAATTACATTGCATAGGAAGTACAGACGCAAGTAGGTAAACAGATCTTCAGTCTTGAACGGAGTGAATATCCAATCTTGCTTATGTCCAAGAAGCTGAGATGTCCCAACAAGCTTCGTATATCCAGACAGAGTTTTGATCAATTATTAAAATCAGGTTGACTATGACCAATGGGCCAACATAGCACTCCTATATGCAGCTCGAATACTATGCGGTACTATGCAGCACTATACAGTACTTCTATATACGGTTTGGATACTATACGGCACTATACATCACTCTTATATGCGGCTCAGATACTATACGACACTATGCAACACTCCCATATGCGACTCGGATACTATGCGACACTATACGGTACTATACAGCACCCTCATATGCGGCTCGGATACTATGCGGTACCATACGACATTCCTATATGCGACTCGGACACTATGCGGCACTATACAGCACTCCCATATGCGGCTCAGATACTATGCGGCACTATTCATCGTCCCTGACAGAATCAACACAAATGAACATAAAAATGGCCAAAAATACTTTTTGCCAAAACTTCCTCAAAACAAGTCAAAATCCAACTTTTTAAAGGTCTATTTTGGGTAAAATCGAATTCTCTACAACATGGAACAATCAAAAGATAAAAATAGTAAAGTTTAATAGATCAAAACCAAAAAAACCGAAAATAATATAAACTTAGATCTACAAGAAAATATCCATCAAAATAAAAAATGCCAAGTTCTAAAGTATCTTAGAATCTCGCGAGGAAGACAATAGAACAACAAAAATGGAGTTTCTCTATGAAGCTAGTTGCACTTGCCTAAGCTTCTCTTGGTAGGTGGAGAAGTTAAGAGGAAGAAGATGAAGAAATAAAATGAAGAGTAAAGATGAGAGAGAAAGGGGGTTGGGTTTTAAATGATGATGGTGGCAGTAGGTAGGGGTTTTCTTTTGGTTCATGATGAACCCAAAAGTAAACCAAACCAAGCTAAACCGAACCAAGCTAAGCCATAACCAATAAAATGCCAAAATAACCATGCCAATGCAATATGCTAAAAATAAAATCATGACTAGCTAACTGTAAGCCCCTGTTTTTTCAAATTTTAGTTAATTAAATGTTAATTAATTATTAATGTCATTTTTAGCCTTAAAATGATTATTAGGAATTTTAGAAATTTTTTTAGAATTTTTAAATGATTTTTAAATGAGTTTTATATATTAAAATATTAATTTACAATTTTTTAAAATGTTTTAATTGACTTTTGTAATTAATTAGATTGTTTAAATATCATTTTATAAATATTAAAATTGTTTTAATATGGTTTTGTAATTTTTAAAATTATTTTTATATCAGTTTGCAATTATTAAAATATTTTAAAGTGTGGAATGCAAATTGTATTTTGCATTTAGCTACTGTTAGGGGCCTTAGTGTAACTACCTAGACTACAGGGACCTAAATGCTAAACCTATTCTACCCACCCCCGACGACCACCCCCCCGACTGCCCGACGACCGCACCGACGCTGCCCCCGCTATTTCCGGCCAGCGCACAGCCCCCCCGACCGACTCGACCCTCTATTTAAACCCCTCTCCTTCTCCAGACCAAACCCTAACCCTAAATCATCATCCAGCCACCCCGACCACCTCGTCTACAGCCCCAAACTCCAAACCCTAAACCTAACTCTGGCAAACGCTCGTCCATCCCCCACGACGAGCACCACCGCCCGCAACCACCATCCTCCGACGCGCCTCGACGAGACGACCCCAGCGCCACCCGAGCGTCGCCTCGCCGACGTCTCCTCCGTCGTCCAGAGCTATCAAAACCCCCCCTTCGACGCCGGACACGTGAGTACCAAGGGTCATTTCGTGTCGTCCGTGTCCCAAATCTATGTACGTGGTTCGCCAGGACACGGGGACGCTCGTCCAGTAGTTGGACACGTGAATTAGTGTTCGTACGTGTCATACATTGCACGGACACGTAGAATCCTGTGTCCCTAACTGTCCGGACACAGGATCGAGTTTATTATTTTTTTATGTGTTAATTAATTCAAACCTAATTAAATTTAACTAAAATCCTAACCCTAACACAAGCCGTTGGCTGACCCCCTGGCCAGCCCGACCCGACTTAAACCCCCCCCAGCGCTCTGGCTCGGGTTCGAGCCCCCCTTTACTGCTGTTTCTTTTTCTTTTCTTTTCCTTTTTTTTTTCTATTTTCTATATATATATTTATATATATGTATATATATATATATATATATATATATATATATATATTAGTATATATATATGTATATACTGTATTTTTGGTAGTATTTTATATATGTAAATATAATTTTATAGTTACTAAACTTATATATATATATATATATATATATATATATATATATATATATATATATATATATATATATATATATATATATATATATTTATATATATATATATATTTGTGTTTATATACATATATGTATATATTTCCATGTGTATATATTATTATATTAATATATATATATGTATACAATATTTGTATATGTATATATACTTTATAATTAAGTATTTTCTTATATATATATACTTATGTACTTTTAACATGGATATGTATATATTCACTTTGTATAAACTTTACCTTATTAAAATATTAATATTTATTTGCACTTTTACCAATTTATATTTTAGTGTATTTAAATTACTACAAATATTTGGTGTCCAAGCCTAGCATGGGTTTTTGGGCCCCAAATGTGTTTTCACACATTCAAGACCTGTACAAGTCATATTGGACTTGGTTCATGGCATTGGGTCCTGTATTTGAACTTTGGTTCAAATTATGTACATGGACAAAATACGCAGATAATTAATTATTTTAATTTCAAATAGTGTACAATGTTGTTTTTGGATTTCTAAAAATACTTAAAGTATTGCTAAAATTCTGGAAAAATAGTATTTAGATACTATGTTAATTTAGCTAATTTAGTATAATTTTTATAGTATTTAATTTACAGTTTTGCCACTAGTTTGGCATATAAAACCAAAACTTATTTTCTGTATACTTAGGAAAACTGATTTTTATAAAATATTTGTACTGGTTTATAAATTCCAGAAAAATTATAATAAATTTCTATAATTAGCAAAGATCATTTTGGTACTTTATTTTATGTAAAATTAAGCTTTTTGTCTATCTCAAAAAATTGTTGAAACACAACGATCATTTGATTTATTTATTGATTAATTACGACTTGTAACTTTTTGTGTTATTTTGAGTTTTAGCCGTTTTGAAACTCACCCCTCACTAGTGTAAAGACCCTAGAAAGTTGGTTATAGTAGTGTGTCACCCCACATTGGTCTCCTATGCAAAACTCATTATTTTAGCTAGGTGCCCAGTCACAAGTCGTGTTTCACCAATTAGTGTCTTAGCGTTTTAGCTTAGTGTAAAAACTAAGTTATTGCATTTATTTCTACAGTGACGAGTTCCCGGACATCCATAGCACTTTTATCGCAGCTTGTTTTGCTTTGCTTTGCTAGAGGCAAGTACTTTCTACAAACTTTACATACTGTTACATAAATGAACTGCTAATCCAACCATGTTAAATGCTGATCCTTTGGATAGCAAGTTAAAATATCACATGTTGTACTTTCCATTACTACCATGCTTAGAACAGTTTTTATGTATCTCTCACATGATTAGAATATGGGTTATGGGAAAACTGATAGTAGAGTACGTGATCATGCCCCCTTTATCGTACCGAGCAAAGTTACATTTTATATGTTACTGCGCCGTAGGCCTTTATCCAGCATTTCTGTATGGAGGTACACCTATGCCTGTACACTTGTACGTATGTACATTTCATTTACATGTGCCCCTGCACATTGTACACCTATTGACGATCACGTACCTGCTACAGTTTTAAATATTACATATACATATGTCTCTATGACAAATGTATCCTTGCCATGATAGATTGTGTGATACCATGTTTCCAGTTATATCCTCTTATGTTCATTTCCATGTTTCATATGCTAGTTTGCTAGATTCAGTACTTGCTCCCGTCCTGACAGGATAACGTTGTAGGTGTCCTTACTGAGGAGGAGTTGCTCTGTGATCCGTATTATGGAGTTACTACCGAGGACCCGGCTCTGCTATACGAGGATGTTCCTGCGGGGAACCTCGCCTAGTTGTCTTTTTGTTTTTAGACTTTTGAGAGTAGTCATGTATTTAGACTTCGTATTTTATAACTGGACATGTATCCTATTTTACATTTCAGACTTGTACTTTGGACATTTTACTATATGAGACGACTTTTGTGTTTGGAGCATTTACGACTTTCATTCACTTATAGAACTGTTAGCACATTTAGTCTTATCATGTTGTCTTTAGAACAGCTTACTACGTTTTATATCAAACGTAGACTGGGCATGACTCGGTCTGGCCCAACAATTTGGGTCGTGACATATTTTTAGTGGTGGCCAACGCAGGTCCTGACTAAATTGTTTGGTTACGTTATTGTACCAAGCATGCCTGCAATTAGGAACTTACGGTAATTAGACAACATTAAGAATGACGCTTAGAACACCTAGAGGAATGCTAGGATTGCAACATAGGAAATATATCACATATTTGCTATTATAATTAGATTTTCTTGCCTATGATTGCTTACTTTAAACAAGTCCTTATAAGTCATTTTTACTTTTTATTAGATGGTGCTTACTCATTCGTTCTAGTATGTTACACCTGAGAATGGTGCACTCCCTATCTAGTCAGCTGACCAGTTGACTGATACACCCCCACCTCCACCTACCACACTCCCCCACTCCACAGATCCACAGACCCAGATGCCTCCACCACCTTCCATATCCCAGTCCCAGCAGGCCCCGATACTTCCACCACCCCCTATCATCATACCTACCCAGGCTTCCGTCACACTCGACAGGAACCAGCTGCTCACTATGATCCAGGGGTTCCTAACAACCCATCAGGAGCAGATTGCCCTACTCCGCCAGAGCATGGAGCGTTCTGAGGAACGTCCCGTGGTCCCACCACCTGTAGAGCCACGGCAGAGAGCGGGGACGATCAAGGACTTCATGGGTCTGAATCCCAAGGAGTTCTCAGGGACTGAGGGCATAGTAGTAGCAGATGACTGGCTAGATTCGGTAGAGAGGAAGCTCCTAGGAGTCAGGATGCCGGGTGACCTCAAGGTCGAGGCAGCAGAATTTCTGCTGATAGACTTGGCAGGAGTCTGGTTCCGGAATGATCCGTTATTTGCGAGAGGGAGAGCCACTTGGGATCAGTTCAAGACCCAGTTCAAGAAGAAATTCTTCTCGACCACTGCTAGAGTAGCCATGGGGCTACGATTCCAGAACATCCAGCAGGGGAACCGTTCTGTTGATGAGTATGCGACAGAGTTTAGTCGCCTGAGCCGTTTTGCTCCTAGTCTGGTTGCAGATCCAAAGAAGATGACTCGTAGGTTTTGCCATGGTCTAGTTCCAGACATTGGCATCCTTATAGTGGCGAACGGTACGAATGACTACTACCAGAGCCTAGAGTTGGCCCGGAGCATCGAGAAGCGTCTTCTGTCTAGCAAGAGGCCGGCTTCTGTACATTATGAGGGACCGTCCAAGCGTCAGGCTTTCCAGCAGAGAGCACCGACGCCACCCCAGCAGACTTACCGTCCCCCTACACCACATCACCCGACCCCACCAGTTAGAGCCTCGGGACCCCGACAGCAGCAGCAGCAGCAGAAGGGAACCTTGTGTACTTTCTGCAAGAGGGTAGGCCACGACTCTTTCGTCTGTAGGAAGAGGTTGGGTCAGTGTTTAGCTTGTAGGTCTCCCACCCATCAGCTTCGAGAATGCCCAGTAGCGAAGACTAGAGGACCACTTCTGACTCAGCAGCAGAGGTTTAGACAGCATCTGCAGCAGCAGAAGGGACCTCAGGGGAAAGTTTATAGTCTAGCCCTCGAGCCGGAGCCGAAGCAGGTTTCGGAGCCAGATTACTTAGCTGACGTCATCACAGGTCATATTTATTTGCATACTTTTCTAGCTGTATGTTTGTTTGATTCTGGTGCATCTCATAGCTTCCTATCATTAGAGTTTATGCATAAACACCATCTAGTAGCTGCACCTACTGTAGAGATTAGTAGAGTGATGACGGGAGGAGGACCAGTGCCTATTAGATCTATCTATAGATGTTCTATTTTTATAGCCGGGAGAGAGTTCAGGGGACGATTCTTGTGATGCCACTCTCCGGTTATGATATCATATTGGGGATGGGCTGGCTTAGCTATGCCCATACATCTATAGATTGTCATGAGGGTAGTATTTTGTTCAGTCCTCCAGGCACAGCACCATTCAGTGTCAAGAGGACAGGGCCAGAGATCAGCCTAGAGCCGAACTGTTGTGCGACAGTTGGGGACGTAGCACCGCCATACCCTATCATTAGGGAGTTTATGGATGTATTCCCAGAGGATCTTCCAGGGCTTCCGCCTGACAGAGATGTGGAGTTCACTATAGATTTAGTGCCGGGTTCATCACCAGTATCCCGGGCTTGCTATAGAGTGAATCCCAAGGAGGAAGTAGAGATGAAAGAGCAGATTGATGTCCTGTTGAAAAAGGGTTTTATTCGATCCAGTGCTTCTCCATGGGAAGCGCCAGTACTCTTTGTGCCTAAGAAGGATGGTACAGTCCGATTGTGTATTGACTACCGGGCCTTGAATGCCATCACCATCAAGAACAAATATCCTCTGCCCAGGATAGATGATTTGTTCGACCAGTTGAGCGGGGCGAAGGTGTTTTCCAAGATAGACTTGAAATTCGGGTACCACCAGGTGAAGGTTAGGGCAGCAGACATCCAGAAGACGGTGTTCAACACGAAGTACGGGCAGTACGAGTTTCTGGTGATGCCATTTGGTCTCACAAATGTGCCAGTTGTCTTTATGAACTTGATGAATAAGACATTTCACCAGTATCTGGATAAGTTCGTCGTAGTGTCTATCGACGACATCCTGATATACTCGAAGACGCCAGAGGAGCAGGCAGAGCACTTGCGAATAGTTTTGGGGATTCTGAGACGGGAGAGATTGTTTGCCAAATTGTCGAAGTGCGAGTTCTTTTTAGACCGAGTGGAGTTTCTCGGCCATGTAGTCACTGGAGATGGAATCTCGATGGATCCCAGGAAGATTGCGGCAGTTGAGACATGGAAGGCTCCGACGTCAGTTTCAGAGATCAGGAGATTTCTGGGTTTAGCAGGCTATTATAGAAAGTTCGTTCAGGACTTTGCTAGGATAGCTGAACCCATGACGAAGCTGACGCGAAAGGACGCAGAGTACGTCTGGTCAGAGGACTGCCAGGCAGTGTTTGAGGAGCTGAAGAGGAGGCTGACGACCGCTCCAGTTCTGACTTTACCTTCAAGTTCTGGAGGTTTCACCATATACAGTGATGCTTATGGGAAGGGGCTAGGATGTGTCCTACAGCAGCATGGGAAAGTGATTGCTTATGCATCTAGGCAATTACGGACCAAACAATTTAGTCTTTGCCTCATGAAAGGAATTATCCTACCCATGACCTAGAGTTAGCTGCGGTGATCTTTGCACTCAAGTTATAGAAATATTACATATACGGAGAGCGTGTGGAGATCTTTACTGACCACAAAAGCTTGAAGTATGTGTTCACACAGAAAGAGCTGAACATGAGGCAAAGACGATGGTTGGAGTTGATGAAAGACTTCGACATCGATTTATAGTATCACCCCGGAAAGGCAAATGTGGTGGCGGATGCGCTGAGCAGGCATCCGATGGCATGGTACTTGATGATTGATCGGCATTTGCGGAAGGATCTGGAGAAGCTCGGTATCGAGCTAGTTCGGCCAGGATCAGTGATACAGATGATGGCACTTGACATTCAGTCAGGTTTGATGGAGCAGATCAGGGAGGCACAGTCTACAGATAAGAGCCTTTGCAGACTTCGAGCCCAGGTATTAGCTAGATTGCTGGATGACTTCACGATAGCAGAGGATGGATCCTTGAGGCATGACAGCCGATTGTGCGTGCCGAAGGGAGAACTGGTAGAGTCAGTCTTGCAGGAGGCACACCGTTCGAGATATTCTATTCACCCTGGTGCTAACAAGATGTACCGTAACTTGCGGGAACATCTTTGGTGGCACGGAATGAAGAGGGATGTATCACATTTTATCTCGAGATACCTAGCTTGCCAGCAGGTCAAGGCGGAGCGCCAGAGGCCAGCTGGTTTGTTGTAGCCGTTACCCATTCCCGAGTGGAAGTGGGAACATATTACGATGGACTTCGTCTCAGGGCTTCCTCGTTCCCAAGGAGGAAAGGATGCCATTTGGGTCATCGTGGACAGGCTGACGAAGTGTGCGCACTTCATACCCTTCAAGGTGGGGCTTTCTACCGAGAAGTTGGCGGAGCTATACATGCAGCAGATAGTTCACCTACACGGAGTGCCGGTGAGCATCGTGTCAGACAGAGACAGCAGATTCGTATTCCACTACTGGAGGAGCTTGCAGGAGGAGTTGGGCAGTAGGCTCAAGTTCAGTACGGTGTACCACCCGCAGACAGATGGACAGTCCGAGAGGACGATACAGACACTGGAGGATATGCTGAGAACCTGCGTACTGGACTTCGGAGGATCTTGGGAGAGCCATCTGCACTTGGTAGAGTTTTCATACAACAACAGCTACCAAGCCAGTATCGGTATGTCTTCTTTCGAGGCGCTATATGGACGACGATGCCGCACACCGCTCTTTTGTGATGATGTTGGAGACAGAGTTATGCTTGGGCCAGAGATGATCACGGATGCAGCAGAGAAAGTCGGGATGATCAGAGACAGACTCAGAGTAGCTCAGGATAGGCAGAAACACTGGGCTGATGCTAGTCGCAGGCCGATGGAGTTCGCAGACGGTGATATGGTGCTAGTGAAGATATCACCTACTAGAGGGACGATCCGGTTCGGACGAGGAGGGAAACTGAGCCCAGACACATCGGGCCATTGGAGGTACTTGGCAGGATCGGAGAGGTAGCTTACAGGGTTGCACTTCTACCCAACCTAGCAGGAGTTCACGACGTCTTTCACGTATCTCAGCTGAGGAGATATGTTCCAGACCCCAGTCATGTGCTAGATCATTCAGAGTTGGAGGTCGGACCGAGCCTTACAGTTTCTGAGCAGCCAGTGGAGATATTAGACAGGAGAGAGAAGAGGCTGAAAAACAAGGTTATACCCCTAGTACGAGTAGCTTGGAGCCGTCACTCCCCAGGTGAATCTACTTGGGAGAGGGAGTCAGACATGAGGGAGAGATACCCTTACTTGTTCGATCCAACCGCTACGAGGGAACCACCCGTTCCCGCTTGATACCTTAGAGGTTAGTTTCGATCGCAGCCTTAGTCATTTTGTTGCATTGCTTGCTATGTTAGAATATTGTAGGGTCTTCAATCCTTGTAAATTTCGAAGATAAAATTTTTCAAGGAGGAAAGACTTGTAAGCCCCTGTTTTTTCAAATTTTAGTAAATTAAATGTTAATTAATTATTAATGTCATTTTTAGCCTTAAAATGATCATTAGGATTTTTAAGAATTTTTCTAGAATTTTTAAATGATTTTTAAATGAGTTTTATATATTAAAATATCAATTTGCAATTTTCTAAAATATTTTAATTGACTTTTGTAATTAATTAGATTGTTTAAATATTATTTTGTAAATATTAAAATTGTTTTAATATGGTTTTGTAATTTTTAAATTATTTTTATATCAGTTTGCAATTATTAAAATATTTTAAAGTGTGGAATGCAAATTGTATTTTGCATTTAGCTACTGTTAGGGGCCTTAGTATAATTACCTAGACTACAGGGACCTAAATGCTAAACCTATTCTACCCACCCCCGACGACCAGCCCCACCCGACTGCCCGACGACCGTGCCGACGCGGCCCCCGCCATTTTCGGCCAGCGCACAGCCCCCCCAACCGACTCGACCCTCTATTTAAATCCCTCTCCTTCCCAGACCAAACCCTAACCCTAAATCATCACCCAGCCACCCCGACCACCTCGCCCACAGCCCCAAACTCCAAACCCTAAACCTAACTCCGGCGAACGCTCGTCCATCCCCCACGACGAGCGCCACCACCCGCAACCACCATCCTCCGACGCGCCTCGACGAGATGACCCCAGCGCCACCCGAGCGCCGCCTCGCCGACGCCTCCTCCGCCATCCAGAGCTATCGAAACCCCTCCTTCGACGCCGGACACGTGAGTACCAAGGCTCATTTCGTGTCGCCCGTGTCCCAAATCTACGTACGTGGTTCGCCAGGACACGGAGACGCTCATCCAGTAGTTGGACACGTGAATTAGTGTTCGTACGTGTCGTGCATAGCACGGACACGTAGAATCCTGTGTCCCTAACTGTCCGAACACAGGATCGAGTTTATTATTTTTTTATGTGTTAATTAATTCAAACCTAATTAAATCTAACTAAAATCCTAACCCTAACACAAGCTGTGGGCTGACCCCCTGGCCAGCCCGACCCGACTTAAAACCCCCCCCAGCGCTCTGGCTCGGGTTCGAGCCCCCCTTTACTGTTATTTTTTTTTCTTTTCTTTTCCTTTTTCTTTTTCTGTTTTCTATATATATATTTATATATATATGTATATATATATATATATATATATATATATATATATATATATATTTATATATATTAGTATATATATATGTATATACTGTATTTTTGGCAGTATTTTATATATGTATATATAATTTTATAGTTAGTAAACTTTTACATATATATATATATTTGTGTTTATATACATATATGTATATATTTCCATGTGTAAATATTATTATATTAATATATATATATATGTATACAATATTTGTATATGTATATATACTTTATAATTAAGTATTTTCTTATATATATATATATACATATGTACTTTTAACATGGGTATGTATATATTCACTTTGTATAAACTTTACCTTATTAAAATATTAATATTTATTTTGCACTTTTACCAATTTATATTTTAGTGTATTTAAATTACTGCAACCATTTGGTGTCCAAGCCTAGCATGGGTTTTTGGGCCCCAAATGTGTTTTCACACATTCAAGACCTGTACAAGTCATATTGGACTTGGTTCATGGCCTTGGGTCCTATATTTGAACTTTGGTTCAAATTATGTACATGGACAAAATACGCAGATAATTAATTATTTTAATTTCAAATAGTGTACAATGTTGTTTTTGGATTTCTAAAAATACTTAAAGTATTGCTAAAATTCTGGAAAAATAGTATTTAGATACTATCTTAATTTAGCTAATTTAGTATAATTTTTATAGTATTTAATTTACAGTTTTGCCACTAGTTTGGCATATGAAACCAAAACTCATTTTCTGTATACTTAGGAAAACTGATTTTTATAAAATATTTGTACTGGTTAATAAATTCCAGAAAAATTATAATAAATTTCTATAATTAGCAAAGATCATTTTGGTACTTTATTTTATGTAAAATTAAGCTTTTTGTCTATCTCAAAAAATTGTTAAAACACAATGATCATTTGATTTATTTATTGATTAATTACGACTTGTAACCTTTTGTGTTATTTTGAGTTTTAGCCGTTTTGAAACTCACCCCTCACTAGTGTAAAGACCCTAGAAAGTTAGTTATAGTAGTGTGTCACCCCACATTGGTCTCCTATGCTAAAATTATCATTTTGGCTAGGTGTCCAGTCACAAGTCGTGTTTCACCAATTAGTGTCTTAGCATTTTAGCTTAGTGTAAAAACTAAGTTATTATATTTATTTCTACAGTGACGAGTTACCGGACATCCATAGCACTTTTATCGCAGCTTGTTTTGCTTTGCTTTGCTAGAGGCAAGTACTTTCTATAAACTTTACATACTGTTACATAAATGAACTGCTAATCCAACCATGTTAAATGCTGATCCTTGGGGTAGTAAGTTAAAATATCATATGTTATACTTTCCATTACTACCATGCTTAGAACAGTTTTAATGTATCTCTCACATGATTAGAATATGGATTATAGGAAAACTGATAGTAGAGTACGTGATCATGCCCCCTTTATCGTACCGAGCAAAGTTACATTTTATATGTTACTGCACCGTAGGCCTTTATCCAGCATTTCTGTATGGAGGTACACCTATGCATGTACACTTGTACGTATGTATATTTTATTTACATGTGCCCCTGCACATTGTACACCTATTGACGATCACGTACCTGCTACTGTTTTAAATATTACATATACATATGTCTCTATGACATATGTATCCTTGCCATGATAGATTGTGTGATGCCATGTTTCCAGTTATTTCCTCTTTTGTTTATTTCCATGTTTCATATGCTAGTTTGCTAGATTCAGTACTTGCTCCCGTCCTGACAGGATAACATTGTAGGTGTCCTTACTGAGGAGGAGTTGCTCTGTGATCCGTATTATGGAGTTACTACCGAGGACCCGGCTCTGCTTTACGAGGATGTTCCTGCGGGAACCTCGTCTAGCTGTCTTTTTGTTTTTAGACTTTTGAGAGTAGTCATGTATTTAGACTACGTATTTTGTAACTGGATATGTATCCAGTTTTACATTTCAGACTTGTAGTTTGGACATTATACTATATGAGACGACTTTTGTGTTTGGAGCATTTACGACTTGTATTCACTTATAGAACTGTTAGCACATTTAGTCTTATCATGTTGTCTTTAGAACAGCTTACTACGTTTTATATCAAACGTAGGCTGGGCATGACTCGGCCTGGCCCAACAATTTGGGTAGCGGGTCGTGACACTAACCATGACTAATAAAAATACGGATCCAAAATATGTACACGTATACGAAAATATGTAACACGAATTTCGAGGATGACAACTCTACCCACCTTAAAAGAATTTTGTCCTCGGAATTTAATTAAAGAGGCTAGAGGTGTCGGGACAAGTTACACTATTTGATGCAATCTACAGCTAAGCAATAAATCAAGCAATCAAATATGCAAGCAAGGATTCGAAGTGTAAGGCATAAGAAAGATATTATACCTCACTAGTCAAACAGGTCGGGATATCACGATCGGATATCATCCTCACGCTCCCACGTTGACTCAACCAAAGAGTTATTACCCCAAGCAACTCGGACTAACTTGATAGTCATGTTCTTGAGTGTCTTCTCTCTTCGGTCCAATATAGACACGGGCCTCTCCTCATACGAAAGGTTGGTACCAACAACCAATTCCAAATGATCCAGGATGTGGCTCGGGTCTGGGTTATACCGTCGCAGTTGGGATACATGGAATACGTCATGCACCTCACGTAGCGATGGTGGAAGAGCGAGACGATATGATACATCTCCTACTCGTTCCAGAATGTCAAATGGCCCTATATACCTAGGACTAAGCTTTCTCCGTACGCCAAAATGAATGACGCCATGGTTAGGCAAAATCCTCAGGAATACATGGTTGTCGATATAAACTCAGGTGGGCACCGATGAGAATCGGCCCAATGACGCTGGCGATCTTGGGCAACTCGAAGATGATCTCTGACTCTCCTGACCACCTCAACGGTCTGAGCAACCATTTCTGGACCGAGCATCTGTCTCTCTCCGACATCGTCCTATGCTAGCGGGGATCGACACTTCCTACCATATAGTATCTCGAACGGTGCCATCTGGATACTAGCTTGAAAACTGTTGTTGTACGAGAACTCTACCAGGTGCAGGTGATCTTCCCACGAACCACCAAAGTCGAGTGTACAAGATCTCAACATGTCTTTCAAGGTTTGTATGGTACGCTCTGACTGACCATCGGTCTGTGGGTGAGACGCTGAGCTGAACTAGAGGCGAGTCCCTAAACTCTCTTGCAGGCTACGCCAAAAGTGCAACGTAAATCTGGAATCTCTGTCCGAGGTGATACTGACTGGTACACCGTGCAATCTGATAATCTGTCGGAGATACATCTCTGCTAGCTGAGCCGTCGACTGACCAACTCTGAACGGAAGAAAGTGAGCCACCTTCGTGAGCCTATCTATGACAACCCAAATAGCGTTTCTGCCAGCCGGGAATCTAGGCAATCCAGTCACAAAATCTATGGTTATATGCTCCCATTTCCACTCTGGAATTGGCAATGGTCGAAGTAGTCCAGCTGGTCTCTGATGTTCAGCCTTAACTTGTTGGCAAACTAAATAACGAGAGACAAACCGGCCTATCTCCCTCCTCATGCCATTCCACCAAAAGTGCTGGCGGATATCACGGTACATCTTCGTGCCTGTCACGATCCGCACCCTAGAGTAAGGGTACGAGACGTGGGTACGTCCAGCCTACGTCACAGTGTCGGCGGTAGAACGCTGTCCTAGGTCACAACCTCTAACAGTTTAAGGTAATAAACAGTTATACTCCCCGAATGGGGGTGACATAACAGAATATATCTCAATCACAACTAAGGTAGAATAGGATAAAGATAGATAGAATGATAGATAATATCCAGAACAGAATAAACCACAGAGATACATCCAGAATTCTAAGTGTCTAAATAAGTACATATCCCAAAGTATCTCAGAATCTATATACAGTGATCCAGAAGAGTAAAGACATCCTAATCTAAGGGAGTGTCATCTACTGCTAGTGGATCCAGCTGCTGGTCCAAGTCCAGGCACTCATCTAATGTAGTACCGTAGTAGGTAGGACAGAACGCCTCAGCCTCGTCCTCTGTAAAATTTTCAACAGGTCCAGTCAGGACAGGAGCGAGCACAGTACATCTCAACAAATCATAGCAAGTCAGGATATATAATCATGCTAGAGAGTAAGATACAAGATACTGAAAGAATAACATGATAAAAAGAGAGAGACTGTAAGTAAATAGCTACAGTATATAGAGAACTAACAGTGCTAGTGATTTAGAGCATAAAATGGTTATGTAAACGGCACGATGTTGTACACGAGTAATCTACAGAGGTTGTACACGAGTAATCTACTGGATTGAATACATAACCACTTCTACTCCCCCACCCCAATCAATACACAAGGATCTAGTTAAGTTATGTTATTGTACACGAAGGTCATATGAATACATGATTATACACGATTTCATATGTTTCGTACACGAATATCACGAATACAAGGAGTACACGATGCTCACGATAAAGTACATGAACACGAATACCCGATGTATTCGCTAAGGGGATAACATCGCACAACAAGATCCATATAGTACTAATCCATGTTTCCAACGTGTCAGCATCATGTAAAGTAATCTAAAATAGAAAATATACTCCTAATACAGGATATGAAATGATCAGAGAATGTACTCGCCTGTATCCTGAGAATCTGGAGAATATCTACTGTCCGAGGAGTGCTGTCTGTCTCCTATAGAACAGTACAAGTCACAACAAGTCCAGAATGGTAATAAGATGCACTACAATGCATTCTACATGAATCTAGGTCAATCTAGGCCAAAGTCAACTCTTGGTCAACTCTGGTCAACCCTAAAGTCAAACCTAGGTCAAACCAGGTCAATCAAGTCCTTCTAGGTCTAACTAGTATATACTAGTCACACTAACCATTACTCTACATCACAAGTCTAAACAAGGCTATGCTAGGCTATATTAGGCTATACTAGCACCTACAACTATTAAGTCAACAATCAATACAAATTATATATATACTATACATTATATATATATATTATACATTAGATATACATGCATACATACCTATAGTGTCACGACCCGCACCCTAGAGTTAGGGCACGAGAACGTAACAACGCCCAGCCTACGCCGCAGTGTCGGCGGTAGAATGCTGTCCTAGGTCTCAATGCATCTAACAGTATAAGACTAAACAGTTTATACTCCCCGAATAGGGGTGACATAGCAGATACAGTCTCAATCACATCTAAGGTAGAGCTTGATAAAGATAGATAAAACATTAAATCCAAAACAAATACAGGAGATAGAAGTCTAAGTGTCTAAGATACATAAACTCAGAAATACATCTCAAAACTCAAATACATTAATCCACAAAGTAAATACAACTCCAGACAAAAAGAAATAACTACCTAAACAACCTCTACTGTGTCTCCTCTAGGCTAGCAGGCAATCCCAGGCCATCTGTAAAATTTATCAACAGGTCCAGTCAGGACAGGAGCGAGCACAATACATCTCAACAGTTCATAGCAGGTTAGAAAATATAATCATGCAGTAAAGTAAGATACAAGTACTGAAGAAATGCTGTATGTAAACAGAGAGAGCTGTAATAGAAATATCTACTATAAATAGAGACTAACAGTGCCTAGTGAGTCAGAGTACAATATAGATATGTAAATGGCATAGGAGATTCTGATAAGACACTATGGAAGAGATTCTGATAAGATACTACTTGGATATTATTCACATGTCTACTTCTACTCCCCCGTACCCCCAATCAGTACGCAAGGATCCAAACAGGTTATGTTATGATTCTATGTAATAACCCCCGAATGATGGTACATAGTAGTCCCAAAAATAGAGATTTTAGGATATTCTAGGATACCCAGTAAATAGGATAAGAGATTCTAGGAGACTCTGTGATCATAAGGGTATATGTCACAAGTAATCAAAGAACCAAAGAAGCATATGGTACGCTATGTAAGTGAAACGCACAGAACATAGAGTACCCGATGCTCCCTAAGGATAACATCTCAAGAAGGGATCCGTATAGTACTAATCCGTGTGACCAACATGACAGTACAAATAAAGTAATCTACTGCAGGAAAATAATTCTAAGCAGGATATGAAATGATCAGAGAATGTACTCGCCTGATATCTGAATATCCAAGGTAAAGATACTGTCCGAGGAGAGGTGTCTGGCTCCTAATTGGAACAGCACAAGTCACAACATGTCCAGAAGGGTAATATAAAGCACTGCAATGCATTCTACATGAATTTAGATCAAACTAGGCCAAAGTCAACCCTTGGTCAACTCTGGTCAATTGCACTAGTCAAACTAGGTCAAACTAGGTCATGTCCTAATCCAGCAAGTCTTACTAGGCCTAACCAAGACTATCCTAGCAAGCACACATCAATACAAGGCTATATAAGCCAACATACATCCAACTCTATATAGCATGCAATTATTCAATACTCAAATAGGCAAGAATTTACGTTGGATATACACTAGGTAATCTATTACTTTAAACTATATATGTCTACACATATATACACATGCATATATTGGTATTCAACATTAGGTCTATAATCATGGCATTTCAAATGGTTATATAAACTTATATATTACAAAACAATATGCTAACATATATATAATATACATACATAGCTAAGTTAACTGTATTCATAAATACTTATTTAAGAGGCTATGTGTGTGTATGTGAACATGGCAAAGGGGCAAGTGAGGGTTAAATGGGCATACATAGTGTATACATATCAAAGAGTGTCAAAGTGTAAGTGAACAAAGTGTCAAGTGTGATAGTGTCTACATAGTGTAAGGGGTACATGAGGTAATATAGGATTTGTGTTAACATAGAACATTACATCTCATTAACTTGTATATTACATGCATTACATCTATTATTACATTACATTCATGCTTGCATTCATTCATCATTCATTTATTCTCTTGCACTACTATATGCACCATACATTACATACTATGGAACCTACATATTCATTACAAGCCATACTTATACATGCTTACATTAGATAGGATACTTACACCTCATACATTATTTATTTAAACATTTACTCATAATTGTATTCTCTATTTAATTACATAATGTATATACATTAACATGGGTTAAAATCAAATAGAACATTATATTACACACAAGGGTGCACAAAATGCATATGCCAAATAGTAACTCCTACTAATAATCAATACTGTACCATTTCAGCATGAATTAAAATCTAGGATTAAAGTATGTTATAGATCTATGTGTTAGCTTTCCGAAACTTCAAACGGATCGCGTTTTCGTTTCCGGAAACTCCCAGAATCGTGAAAACATCGAGAATGCGTTTGTCTTTCGTACAGCTGACACTCAAATAATTCTCTAGAAAGTTATAGAAAGAATTAGGCCTATTAATATATGTTTTTGGAAAGCTAACTTCAATACGCTTCTTTTAAAAAAATGGGAGATTAAACCGAGCTTTGAGCTAGAAGTTATGACATTTCTAAGTTAGGGCTGAAATTAAAAACGTGGATAAAAATTATGACGGATTTGGGTAGTTTGAGACAAAAGAACACAAGTATATAACATAATATATCAAGAACACACTCTCTACACTAATATATATATATATGAGACACTATAGAACACATCTCCAATACAAAAATATGAGATTAAACATGTAATAATTCATTCATACATAACAACAACACATAGTGTGTCCAAATTTGGGGTTTTCCCACATGGATACAACCACAACACAAAGGACACTCCTATGACCTCCAAATGGACACAAAATGGACACAAATGGAGATACAACCATGGGGGTCATTCCTATGGGTTCAAAATAGACCTATATGCATGAGGAAATGAAAAAGAGAAGGGATTTATACCTCCCGGTAGATCGAATCGAAGAAAAGCCTTTCTGGAGCGACACCGACACGTAGAGATTCCAAAAGGACACGAACGAGCTCCGAATTCTCCCAAACTTGGGTAGCTTCCTCCTTGGCTAGAATGGAGAAGGAAAGAAGAAGATTTGGTGGCAAAATGGAAGGATTTGGTGGAGAAATTACTAGGGATTGCTCTCTAGGAATTTGGGGAAGAACAAGAGAGAGAGAGTGTGGATGAGAATAATGAAATGAACTTGAGCCTATCCTCTCCCAAACTGGCTAGCCATATGGGGCTATTTGTCCTATTATGGTAAGGTCCAAAATGCCCCCACTAACCTATTCTATGAGTATTAGGAAAGGGCTAATTGGTTGGGGCTAAATTAGTCATTCTAAAGTCTCTAATCACACTAACCTTATCCATAATAATTAGTCTAACCTCTAACTAAAATATTTCTATCATGTGGACTAAAATTAATATCACGTGGGCCATGCCTAACTAGTGTGTGGGTTCCACTAGAGTCAAACTACCCCCGGGTCCCCGTTTCAAGTCGGATTGAGTTGAAATTCGAACCCGACTCAAATAACCCCAAAAAAATATCATAAATAATAAAATAAATTTCAGCCCTAAAATAATATCATAAATAATAAAATAAATTTTAAAAATATTCAAAAATGTAAAATGACAAAAATATCCCTGTTTCTGAAAACTGGGGGTGACAAATCTATCCACCTTAAAAAAAATTTCGTCCTCGAAATTAAAACAAAGCAATCACAGGAAACACATGCAGAAAACAATCTCATTCAAATACTTTTCAAAAAAAAATCAGCAATAAAAAAAAATCTCTTTGAGGCACATCAAACATTTGTAAATAAAAACTGATATGTGTCCGATACGGACACAAAACCATCACAAAATCACACCTATCAAAGGTCAAAATCAACAATCACCAACGCAATAAATATCAAAATAATTCAAAGAGGTCAAATGCAAAATATCCTTAGACCAAAAATAACATTTAAAATATCCTAATCACATGGTTAGGCTCTAGGTCAAACAGTCTCTAGGGTTTCACTAGCAAAACATCAAAATCACAAGTCATGATTTTAAATAGTTTTAAAATGATTTAAAAATTACCAAAAATCATATCATGATTTAAATGTCAAATCAATAAATGATTAAAATTACAAAATTTCAAAATTACCCTCATTTTAGAGAACTGGGTGTTACAAGTCTACCCACCTTAGAAAAATTTCATCCTCAAAATTAAAATGTTCATACTCCTTCTAGGTCAAACCCCCACAATCAAAGTCTCAGAACTTAAACAATCATACGATTTAAAAGGATGACATACAGGGTCATGGCATACGGTGGTAGTGAAAGTCTCATCTAGGTATACTAGTCATGCTAAACCAAAACGGTCATATGGTATCAAAACACACAAGCAATCTAGGGTGCTAAACTAAAAAAGATACAGAAATAACAATCATCAAGACTGTAAGGTAGTCTACCATCCTATATGAAAACTAGTACTTATCAAAATAAAATAAAGTTAACTACCATTTATCTAATAAGGGGTACTATTCAAGAAAATCAAAATCAAAAGTTAAAGAATGAAAGTCAATTGCATGGAAATCCAATCACAATATATTTATATATATAGCATTAGAGAGAGAAAAGCTAGCATTATGTACAAATTATGTAGTTCGTGTGTGTATGGGTGTATGTGGACATGTTCATATGGTTAGATAATAGGCGTGTGTGTATATGAAATATACATGAAAGTGCATAGGAGGATTTGGGGATTCAAACAATAACTATCAAGTTACACTAATCATGGCATATTGGTTAAACAATCTACAATACACAACTCATTTGCTCATAACATGTATGGCTAACCATGTATATATGTATATATAAAGAGGTAGAGATTTAGTTATGTATGTATATACATTATAACATGTATGCCTAAGCTCTATATATCTATATAGATATATAATCATGACATAGAGAGGAAGAGTTAGGTTACATGAAAGGGTATACTAAGTTAGGGGGTGTGTGTGTGTGTCCTTGTACAGGGTTATAGCTTAGTATTGAAAGGTTAAACCCAGTTTTAGTTCAGCATTTACATACAAAATCTGAAAATAAGCTAACATATAAACCAGTGCAATATTAACATAATGTAATTTCAAAATTTAGGAGTTTGAAACATCAGAACTAATCTCAATGCTCCCAATACATCCTAACATGATAGAAATGAAACCCTAATATACTATCAATACATTTATCTACGCATACAGTTCAATATTACATGTTAAATCTGAAATTGAACTAAACATGGAAATCAATGTAAAAATGTTAACATATATTCAGTTTTCAGGATTTTGGAGAATATGCACATCAAAACCAACTCAATGTTTATCACAACCTAACATGTAAGAATATGGAACCTAAATTTATATCCCTACAACAACAATGTACACAGCTCTAAATATTACATTTAAAACAATCAATTTGAACTAACATTTAAAATCCCGTATTAAGGGTTAATATGCACACAGTCTCAGATTTGACAAATTTAAACACAAAACTCAACAAATTTTTTTTTTTGAATTGAAACCCTACGTATAACATACATGTGCAGTGATATAAATAAAACTATTATCATAAAATTTTATATTTAAATTACGAGTTAAGCTAGGAAAAGCAGAGAATCGGAAATATTGGGGTTTTGAAAATTTAAACATTAACGACATATTAATATGTATTCAGATAGGTGGAAATCAAGTGTAGCATGCATAAGTGTCAGGAAAGTGTCCACTATATATATTCATATATATTCTCATGTCCCAATATAAAATTTTAATTCTACGTTAAGACCAATAATTAGATTCCTACCAAGGTTGCAAGCAGGTGATTGACGTAATCAAGACAGTATTATTATTATTTAATACAAGAATAATAGCAAAAAAGAAATAACGATAAAATCTGTTTTTGCTTATCTATTTAAAAGAAAAACCCATTTTGAAACCCAGAGCTAAATTTTCAAATCCAAGATAAAGTCTAGCAAAATCATCGATTCATTGTATTAAGAAGAATTTCATAGTAAGAAGTTACACAAAGTTTATAAAAATAGCTAAAGCTACTCCTAAGTTAAATAAATGAGAAACAAAACAAAACAAACAAATAACAATTCTCTCTTTCTTTCTTTTTTTTCTTTTTTTTGAAGGACTGAAACAAAAGTAGAAAAAACATGTTCAAAAATATTTAAGGTACAATCTGATAATCATATGCGTCTTCTTGAAATTATGTTGTCAGAATTCTGCCACGCCAATAAGCATAGCTGCAATAAACGATAGAGTCCATAATAAGGCATACACCCTATAATCATGTTATCTAGAATTCTTACCACGCCACCCGGTATGGCTGCAAGAAAATCTAGATTTCATAACTAAGATAAGTATAGCTATATCAGGCTCTACGTCCTTGTCATGCTAGCAAATATGACTGCAATAAATTCTAAATTCCATAATAAAGTAGACTTTTACCTTTCTCACTGTCCTTATCAAGTATGTTATCAGGTTATACCTTAATTCTAAAAAAATGTATATATACATATAAATACAAACTCAAATTCAACAACTAACATCAAGATTCAAAATTCAACAATAATCCATCAAAAATCATAAAAATACAGACTCAAATTCAACCACTATCATCAAGATTCAAAATTCAACAATAATCTATCAAAAATCATAAAAATACAGACTCAAATTCAACCACTAACATCAAGATTCGAAATTCAACAATAATCCATCAAAATCAAGTTCAATAACAGGAAGTAAAGGTAAATCAAATCAGGAAAAAACTGATTTCAAATCGAAGTTAAAGTAAGATTCTCAAGGGTCGTCCCACGAATTTCTCAAGGAATCCTAACCGTGATTGAGTACCTTCAAAATATATTCTATTCCTACTGCAGGCTGTAGTTGTACTCTAGTTCGAATACCACTACATAAACTCGACCTGCATGGGCCACCACTAAAAACGTGTCACGACCCGCACCCTAGAGTTAGGGCACGAGAACGTAACAACGCCCAGCCTACGCCGCAGTATCGGCGGTAGAACGATGTCCTAGGTCTCAATGCATCTAACAGTATAAGACTAAACAGTTTATACTCTACGAATGGGGGTGACATAGCAGATACAGTCTCAATCACATCTAAGGTAGAGCATGATAAAGATAGATAAAACATGAAATCCAAAACAAATACAGGAGATAGAAGTCTAAGTGTCTAAGATACAGAAACTCAGAAATACATCTCAAAACTCAAATACATTAATCCACAAAGTAAATACAACTCCAGACAAAAGGAAATAACTACCTAAACAACCTCTACTTTGTCTCCTCTAGGCTAGCAGGCAATCCCAGGCCATCTGCAAAATTTATCAACAGGTCCAGTCAGGACAGGAGCAAGCACAATACATCTCAACAGTTCATAGCAGGTTAGAAAATATAATCATGCAGTAAAGTAAGATACAAGTACTGAAGAAATGCTGTATATAAACAAAGAGAGCTGTAATAGAAATATCTACTATAAATAGAGACTAACAGTGGCTAGTGAGTCAGAGTACAATATAGACATGTAAATGGCATAGGAGATTCTGATAAGACACTATGGAAGAGATTCTGATAAGATACTACTTAGGTATTATTCACATGTCTACTTCTACTCTCCCGTACCCCAATCAGTACGCAAGGATCCAAATAGGTTATGTTATGATTCTATGTAATAACCCCCGAAGGGTGGTACATAGTAGTCCCAAAAATGGGGATTCTAGAAGATTCTAGGATACCCAGTAAATGGGATAAGAGATTCTAGGAGACTCTGTGATCATAAGGGTATATGTCACAAGTAATCAAAGAACCAAAGAAGCATATGGTACACTATGTAAGTGAAACGCACAGAACGTAGAGTACCCGATGCTCCCTAAGGATAACATCTCAAGAAGGGATCCGTATAGTACTAATCCGTGTGACCAACGTGACAGTATAAATAAAGTAATCTACTGCAGGAAAATAATTCTAAGCAGGATATAAAATGATCAGAGAATGTACTCGCCTGATATCTGAATGTCCAAGGTAAAGATACTGTCCAAGGAGAGGTATCTGGATCCTAATTGGAACATCACAAGTCACAACATGTCCAGAAGGGTAATATAAAGCACTACAATGTATTCTACATGAATCTAGGTCAAACTAGGCCAAAGTCAACCCTTGGTCAACTCTGGTCAACTGCACTAGTCAAACTAGGTCAAACTAGGTCATGTCCTAACCCAGCAAGTCTTACTAGGCCTAACCAAGACTATCCTAGCAAGCACACATCAATACAAGGCTATACAAGCCAACATACACCCAACTCTATATAGCATGCAATTATTCAATACTCAAATAGGCAAAAATTCACATTGGATATACACTAGGTAATCAATTACTTTAAACTATATATGTCTACACATATATACACATGCATATATTGGTATTCAACATTAGGTCTATAATTATGGCATTTCAAATGGTTATATAAACTTATATATTACAACACAATATGATAACATATATATAATATATATACATAGCTAAGTTAACTGTATTCATAAATACTTATTTAAGAGGCTATGTGTGTGTATGTGAACATGGCAAAGGGGCAAGTGAGGGTTAAATGGGCATACATAGTGTATACATATCAAAGAGTGTCAAAGTGTAAGTGAACAAAGTGTCAAGTGTGATAGTGTCTACATAGTGTAAGGGGTACATGAGGTAATATAGGATTTGTGTTAACATAGAACATTACATCTCATTAACTTATATATTACATACATTACATCTATTATTATATTACTTTCATGCTTGCATTCATTCATCATTCATTTATTCTCTTGCACTACCATATGCACCATACATTACATACTATAGAACCTACATATTCATTACAAGCCATACTTATACATGCTTACATTAGATAGGATACTTACACCTCATATATCATTTATTTAAACATTTACTCATGCTTGCATTCTCTATTTAATTAAATAATGTATATACATTAACATAGGTTAAAATCAAATAGAACATTATATTACACACAAGGGTGCATAAAATGCATATGCCGAATAGTAACTCCTACTAATAATCAATACTGTACCATCTCAGCATGAATTAAAATCTAGGATTAAAGTATGTTATAGATCTATGTGTTAGCTTTCCGAAACTTCAAACGGATCGCGTTTTCGTTTCCGGAAACTCCCAAAATCGCGAAAACACCGAGAACGCGTTTGTCTTTCGTACAGCTGACACTCAAATAATTCTTCAGAAAGTTACAGAAAGAATTAGGCCTATTAATATATGTTTTTGGAAAGCTAACTTCAATACGCTTCTTTTAAAAAACATTGGAGATTAAACCGAACTTTGAGCTAAAAGTTATGACATTTCTAAGTTAGGACTGAAATTAAAAATATAGATAAAAATTATGACGGATTTGGGTAGTTTGAGACAAAAGAACACAAGTATATAACATAATATATCAAGAACTCACTCTCTACACTAATATATATATATGAGACACTATTGAACACATCTCCAATACAAAAATATGAGATTAAACATGTGATAATTTATTCATACATAACAACAACACATAGTGTGTCCAAATTTGGGATTTTTCCACATGGACACAACCACAACACAAAGGACACTCCTATGACCTCCAAATGGAAACGAAATGGACACAAATGGAGATACAACCATGGGGGTCATTCCTATGGGTTCAAAATAGACCTATATGCATGAGGAAATGAAATGGAGAAGGGATTTATACCTCCCGGTATATCGAATCGAAGAAAAGCCTTCCCGGAGCGACACCGACATGTAAAGATTCCAAAAGGACACGAACGAGCTCCGGAGGAGAGCTCCGAATCCTCCCAAACTTGGGTAGCTTCCTCCTTGGCTAGAATGGAGAAGGAAAGAAGAAGATTTGGTGGCAAAATAGAAGGATTTGGTGGAGAAATTGCTAGGGATTGCTCTCTAGGAATTTGGGGAAGAACAAGAGAGAGAGTGTGGATGAGAGTAATAAAATGAACTTGAGCCTATCCTTTCCCAAAGTGGCTGGCCATATGGGGCTATTTGTCCTATTATGGTAAGGTCCAAAATGCCCCCACTAACCTATTCTATGAGTATTAGGAAAGGGCTAATTGGTTGGGGCTAAATTAGTCATTCTAAAGTCTCTAATCACACTAACCTTATCCATAATAATTAGTCTAACCTCTAACTAAAATATTTCTATCATGTGGACTAAAATTAATATCATGTGGGCTATGCCTAACTAGTGTGTGGGTTCCACTAGAGTCAAACTGTCCCCGGGTCCCCGTTTCAAGTCGGATTGAGTTGAAATTCGAACCCGACTCAAATAACCCCAAAACAATATCATAAATAATAAAATAAATTTCAACCCCAAAATAATAAAATAAATTTTAAAAATATTCAAAAATATAAAATGACAAAAATACCCCTGTTTCTGAAAACTGGGGGTGACATATAGGCATACCTACATATATTCATTTGGGAAAGCCAACAAGTGTGTGAAAGTGTTAAGAGAGTGTGTGAGTGAAAGTGCCACAAGTGCCATAGGAGTGTGTGTGTGTTAGTGAGACAAGAGAGTTCAGTCATGTGAGGATGTGTGATATGAGAGAGTGAATGGGTAACCTGTCATGAGGACAGTATGGTGTACAGTTCAGCAAGTATTGCACAGAAATAGAATACTGGAATGAAGGGAATTAGTTCAGTCTATGCTTATAAGAAAAAGGAAACCAATATTGCATTTCCAGTGCAAAACAGAAAACCCAAAACCCAGTTTTCAGTCTGTTGGCCCATTCCATGGTCACACCCGATTTCGATAATCAACTTATACTTTAGTCCATACACAAAATATAGAAAATACTGCTAACTATTTCAGGATACATGAAATCTTATTCAACGGACGATGTACTGCATAAATCCAAGCGTCAAAGTCATCAAAAATTCTGAAGACTCTTTTCTACTTTTATTCTGTATTTTTACACTTTATTGAGTCTAGGAATTTCCTTGTAAAATCAAGTATGGTATTACTGGCTTAGGGTTAAAATTATTCTCCTTCTCTAAACCTATTTTTACCCTTCATATTTTCGATTACAAATATTTCAAAAATGTATTTCGAAAATATTCCTTTACAAATAATTTTACAAATTACCAAAAACATGTTTGTAAACTGTTTTTACAAAAGAATTTTATTATATCTCCTGACAGAACTCCTAGCCGAGTTCGGCCCGAGTTCGGCCCGAACTCTGACCGAGTTCGGTCAGTTTGTATTCAAACTTTAGTTGCCTCCAAATCTGCGAGCAATGTCTATTTTGCGAGATATTTGCATCCGAACTCTGTCCGAGTTCTGCCCGAGTTCGGTTGGTGAAAACACCTATAAATAGAGAAGAACTTTTCATTTCAAAACATCAATTCATTCTTCATTCTCTTCTCTATCCATTCAAGTGTTTTCTAGGGATCTAAAAGTTTCAAATCTCACCTATACTTCTCTTAGCCAAAAGCCAGTACTATCAGATTTGATTTAGAAGTCTTTTGGTTATTCAGAGTTGTAAAGAGGTCGTCAAGTTTCAACAACAAGTTCTCGTTATGGAGCTGGTCGTGCGCTCGTCACCAAGCACGGTGTATGTTGGAGTTGGTCGTGCACTCGTCAACAAGCACGGTGGTGTAAGAGTTGCAAGCACTCAGTTAAAGCTTGTGCCTTTAGTGGATTAACATCGAGCAAGAGTACTCGAGACTGGATTAGTCCTCTCAGAGGGATACCAGTATACATCGCTGTGTTACTGAGTTTGAATCTCCTATCTTTATTTACTGCTCTTACATCATTGCCATAGTTTAATTTTTAATTGGTTATTTTATTTCCGCTGCACACACGCACTCTATTCACCCCCCCTCTAGAGGTGCTCAACGATCCTACAATTGGTATCAGAGCAGGTTATATTCTTATATAACATATCCTAGAGAGTATATATATGGCAGCCGTGAAATCTATATTCAACGGTGAAGGGCAATCCACAAATAGACCTCCCCTATTTGATGGAACAAACTATACATACTGGAAAACACGTATGACTTTCTTTCTAAAGTCTCTAGATTTTGATTTATGGTCAATAGTCATTGATGGGTATAAGAAACCACCACCTACTGTGGTTGAAGGTATTCTTATGGAAAAGACGCATGACAAGTACACCGATGCTGAAAAAGCAAAGGCTAGTCTTGATGCTCGAGCCATCAATGCACTATTCTGTGCAATTGACAAAACCGAGTTCAATAGAGTTTCTACCTGCAAGACGTCTCATGAAATTTGGAAACTCCTTGAGGTAACCCATGAAGGGACTTCCCAAGTCAAGGAATCCAAAATCAGTAGACTGACTCAGGAATATGAATCTTTTAAAATGAAACCTGGTGAGTCAATTACACAGATGTTTACCTCGTTTCCTTGATATAACTAATCCCCTTCAATCTCTTGGTAAAGATTACAGCAACCATGAGAAAATCAGGAAAGTGCTGAGGGCTCTAACAAAGAACTGGAATCCAAAAGCCACAGCAATCATTGAAGGAAACGATCTCACCACGATGACTCTAGAAACACTGATGGGCAAATTGATGACTCATGAGCTCGACTTGCAAGACTTTGAAGAGGTCACTCCAAAAGAAAAGACCATCGCCTTCAAAGCTCAAGCAAGAAAATCAACATGCAACGACTCAGATGAAGAATCATCAAGTGGTGATGAACGTGCCTTACTTGTGAAGAACTTCAAGAAATATCTAAAGTTCACAAGCAGAAAGAAGAAAGACATCCAAGAAAGCAATGAAGACGAGACTATATGCTTCGGATGCAAGAAATCAGGGCACATGAAGAGGGACTGTCCAGCTACCAAGAAGAGCAGTCCATATGATCGATCAAGATCAAATAGAAGATCCACATCTGGCCGAAAGTATGCCAACACAAGCATCTGGCACGAGAGTGATGCCAGTGACTCAGAAGAAGAAGACAGACCCTGCAGCAATGCAAATGTTTGTCTTATGGCATTCGAAAACGTATCATCTAATCCTCTGTTTGATGATTTTACTTTTGATGAACTAGAGACTGCCTTTACCGATTTACTTGAAGATCACAAAACTGTGCTCGACAAGTATAAGCAATCTCGAAAAGAGATTAAGGCACACATAGCCGAGATAGCTAGATTGTCTAATCTACTTGAAGACATTAAAGAGACATCTACTACCGGTAACACGGAAGAGATAGCCAAACTTAAAGTAGACTATCATGAGGCTATCCTCAACATTGAAAAGAAAGAAGAGGACTATGTCAATATACACAAACTTTATGACATAGAGAAGAAGTTGCACCTAGTAACTGAGCAAAGACTCCTTGATATGACTGCAAGATACGAAGAGTCTGTAGCGATTTCTAAAAAGTTAGAAATCAAGTTGGGCAAACAGGCAATACCTGTGACACAGCCCAAGATTAGTCCTAATGCAAAGCATACACCAAAAAGGACTAAACACAAGAAAGCACAGAGGAAACACGAACACTATTATGCTTTCACTTATAGGTTTTCCAAACAGAACAAGCCTGCAAACACAGTTTATTCCACTAAACTGACTTGCACATATTGTGGTACACACGGTCATATATCACAATACTGTATGGCAAGAAAGCTTGTTGATAACCATACTCTAGTTTGGAAACCTAAAGCTAATCTGAGTGGACCCTTCAGAAAATGGGTACCAAAGGATTCATCTACTTGTTTTGTAGGTGGACCCTCAACCCTCTCATGCTAGAAGCAAGTGGATTCTCGATAGCGGATGTTCGCGACACATGACTGGTGATGCATCTTTATTCGCTATGCTATCGATGAAGAAAGAAGGATACGTCTCCTTCGGAAATAACTTAAGAGGTGATATTATAGGTAATGGTACTGTAGGTATGTCTCCTTATCCAATAATAAAAGATGTTTGTCTAGTAACTGAATTGAAACATAACCTATTGAGTATAAGTCATTTGGCAGATAATGGTTATGGTATCAATTTTGTGAAAGATAAATGTACTATATATGATATGTCATCTGGTGATCCCGTATATAAAGGGATTAGAGAAGACAATATTTATGTTTTCTTTTTGGAGAGTACTAATAATGCAGGAAGGTGCCTAGTAGCCAATCAAGATGAAAGCTGGCTATGGCACATGAGACTAGGACATGCAAACATGGATACTATCTCACGTCTGAACACAAAGAAGTTGGTAAAAGGACTCCCAGAAATTCCTTTCAAGAGAGACATGGTATGTGCTGACTGTGAAAAGAACAAAGCACATAGGTCTTCTTTTAAATCCATCAACGCTATAAGTACTTCGAGACCTTTGCAGTTGATTCATATGGATTTATTTGGTCCTAGTAGAGTCGCTAGTCTTGGCGGTAAACTCTATGCTTTTGTTATTGTTGATGATTTCTCTCGTTTTACATGGGTTTACTTTTTATCAAACAAAAGTGATACAATTTTTGAATTTCAGATATTTTGTAAAAAGGTTCAAAACGAAAAAGGCTTCATGATTACTCGTATCCGAAGTGATCATGGTGGCGAATTCGAAAATACTGATTTCAAAAAGTTTTGTGATGATAGTGGATACTATCACGAATTTTCTTGTCCTAGAACTCCCCAACAGAATGGTGTTGTGGAGCGGAAGAACCGTACTCTAAGCGAAATGGCTAGAGTCATGCTTAATCAGCATAATCTTCCTAAATATTTTTGGGCAGAAGCTGTTAGTACAGCCTGTCATATTTTAAATAGGGTGTTAATTCGACCTATATCGAAGAAAACACCATATAAGCTTTGGTTTGGAAGAATTCCAAACATATCTTATTTTAAAGTTTTTGGTTGTCGCTGTTTCATCCTGAACACCAAGGATAACTTGGGTAAGTTCGACTCGAAAGCAGATGACGGGATATTTCTCGGATATGCTGCTAAGAGTAAAGGATATAGAATTTTTAATAAAAGATCTTTGATTATTGAAGAAAGTATTAATGTCACCTTTGATGAGTTGAATAGTCATAGATCTAGCGACAGTGATGATGAAGATGCACCTACAAAGACAAAGAAGAGTTCTGAAAAAGATCCTACCCAAGAGGCAAGAACTGATAAAAGTTCCGAAGATGCAGGAACTGAGAAGAGCCTTGTAAAAGGTATGGCCCAAAGATTCGAATCATTGAGATTCAAACCAGATCATCCAGAAACTCTCATAATAGGTGATTTATCCAAAGGTGTAAGTACTCGTTCATCTCTTAGAGATTCTGAAGTAGCAGCTAATGTAGCATTTATTTCTCAAATAGAACCTAAGAATGTAGATGAGGCTTTTTCTGATGAATTTTGGATTTCTGCTATGCAAGAGGAACTTAATCAATTTGAGAGAAACCAAGTTTGGGAACTCGTTCCTAAACCTATTGGTCAATCGATAATTGGTACCAAATGGGTGTTCCGAAATAAACTTAGTCAAGATGGTCAAGTTCTACGCAACAAAGCACGTCTAGTTGCACAAGGTTATAATCAAGAAGAAGGAATTGATTATGATGAGACCTATGCTCCTGTTGCTAGACTAGAAGCCATTCGCATGTTTTGCGCTTTTGCTTGTTTTAATGATTTCAAACTTTTTCAAATGGACGTGAAAAGCGCATTTCTAAATGGATTTTTGAAAGAAGAAGTTTTTGTGAAACAACCCCCTGGTTTTGAAGATTTTCAAAAACCTGATCACGTCTTCAAGCTTAAGAAAGCACTTTATGGACTCAAACAAGCACCTCGTGCTTGGTATGAACGCCTAAGCGCCTTCTTACTTGATAATGGTTTTTCAAAGGGCAAGATTGATACTACTCTTTTCATTAAACCTATGAATAATGATATACTTCTAGTGCAAATTTATGTAGATGACATTATCTTTGGTTCTACTAATGAACAACTCTGTCAAGAATTTGCCAAGTGTATGTAGAGTGAATTTGAAATGAGCATGATGGGAGAGCTGAACTTCTTCCTAGGATTGCAAATCAAACAACACTCAAACGGAACATTCATCAACCAAGCCAAGTACACGAAGGACATACTAAAGAAGTACGACTTCGAGAATGTAAAGCCAATTGGGACTCCTATGGCTACATCTACAAAGCTTGATGCTGATGAAAGTGGCAAACCTGTTGATCAGCGTAAGTATCGAGGTATGATTGGTAGTTTATTATATTTAACTTCTAGTCGTCCTGATATTATGTTTAGTGTTTGCATATGTGCACGATATCAGGCAAATCCTAAGGAATCACATCTTTGTGCCGTTAAGCGTATCTTCCGATACCTTAAAGGAACTTCTACAGTTGGCTTATGGTATCCCAAAACCAAATCCTTTGACCTTATAGGTTACTCGGATGCGGATTTTGCTGGATGCAAAGTGGACCGTAAAAGTACCAGTGGTACATGTCATTTCTTGGGAAAGGCCTTAGTCTCTTGGTTTAGTAAGAAACAAAATTCAGTAGCATTATCAACAACTGAGGCTGAGTATATCGCCGCAGGACGTTGTTGTGCTCAAATTTTGTGGATGAAGCAAACCTTAGAGGACTACAATCTGCACTATACAAATGTTCCTATATATTGTGATAACACTAGTGCAATTAATTTGACTAAGAACCCTATCTGTCATTCACGCACAAAGCACATAGAAGTTAGACATCATTTTTTACGTGATCATCAACAACACGGGGATATTTGCTTAGAATTTATTGATACTGAACATCAACTAGCAGATATTTTCACTAAACCATTGGCTGAAGACCGTTTTAACATCTTGAGGCGTGAGCTCGGCATTCTTGAATTCTCGGATTCTTAAAACATATGGTAATTAAATACTGTATTTATGACTTGATAATTTATTATCTAATGAAAATTATTTTTGGGGACAAACTTACAAAGGATATGTCTGTCACCACGGCTACGGTCGAAGCGAAGCGGTACTTAAGAGTTCCCCGGTGAACCACCGTTAGCTGGGACAATCCCTACAGTAAACCTAAAAATAACAGCAATTAGTTAATAAACCAGTCAAACATCATTTATTACAATCTTTACTTACCTGACTGCTTTAACTATCTCGGGAATGCAAGTGGCCGAACTCGGCCCGAACTCTGACCGAGTTCGGACCGAATTCGGACCGAGTTCGGTCGGCGCTGTGATGGTTCCAGAACCGAACAGCCGGCCCTAGCACCTATATATCCCATCCTTTCTTCCACTATTTCTCCACACCAAAACGTGAAATAGTTCCACCTCCTTCCAGAAGACTTTCCTCCTCCTTCTTTGCAAGGCATCGACGATCTTCCTCCATCTCTTCATGGCTCCGAAGCGTCAACGAGGAAATTCTTCTCAGGGTGCTTCCTCCTCATCCGACTACACTCCGGCTAGTCTCTTCAGTCCAGCCAAACCTAGAGATCCCGAGGAATTTGATGGCACTCTGTTTCCCGACAGAGACTTCTCCAATCTCTGGTTTGATTCCTTTTCTTTACGTCGTATTTGTACTGGAGCCTTTGTCAACTTTACAACCTTCTTTGAATATGCTCCTGTTTTGATCAACTTGGATTTCGCGACTTTTTCGAGGTCCAAGATAGTATTTTCGACAATGCTGTCCGTATGTTCTACTGCAATTTGCAAGTACAACAAAACGGAAATTTTTATTCCTGCGTTGCTGGACAGGAACTAGAATTTAGTGCCACCGATATCAGTGAATATTTTCACGTTCCTGATCTTGGTGATGCTCTTGTTGACATCCACCACATTCAGTTCCCTGCCGATGTCACTTTAGCTTCTTTTAGGGAATTGATTTGTCACCCTACTCCTCCTCCTCGAAGAATACTTTCTAGACATCTTAACCAGAATTTTTACGAACTTCATCGTATGATTTTCTCGGCCCTTCTTCCGAAGAAAGGCTCTACCGATGAGGTCACATTTTTGGAACTCTCTGCTATGTATCACATTCATTTTGGAATTCCTTTCTCCATTCCAAAAACCATGATATCTTGGATGCTCAACTGTAAGAATGCAGGTAGGAACCTTGTTTTTCCTATGCACCTTGCGAGTATTTTTCGCCGTTTCGAGATTGATCTTGAAACGTGTGCTATTTCTTCTCCACCTGTTGAGTTGACCCGCTCTCGTCGGTTTCCTCAACCTCCCGGTGCTGCTCCTGCTGACCCAGTAGCTGATGCTGAGGCCCCTCCAGCAGATGCTCCTCCTGCTCCGGCCCCTGCCCCTGGACTCGATCAGGCATTCTACCAGCGGTTTGATGATTTCGTTGCCGTATCCACGCAACGTTATCAGGACTCCGAGTTCCGGCATATTTCTCAGGCCCAGGTGCTGAGAAACAGTATTGCCGATCTCCACTACAGCCTGGTGCATGATCCAGTTCATCCACTCACTATCCTTCCACATCCTGCTTTCCCTGGTCCTCGTTTTACTGATGAGACTACTTTTCAGTACTTCGACCCGACCACTGCCTATTTCCCTCATGATCCTCCCGGTGCAGACGACGCAGAGATGTGATGTGGATTCAGCCATAGGATAGTGGATTTAGTTTTGTTTAGTTTTGATGCTGTTCATGTAGTACTTTTTACTTTCATGTCTAAACTCTTTAGTTAGACATTTATCAGTTGTATTATTTGGCTTTCTAGTGGAAAACTTTTTATGATAGTTCATTTCATTCCAGTTGTCTATGCTGTGATTGTTTCTTTTACTTCACTTTGTCTTATCTATTCTATTGTTGGCTTCATGATTTACGGGGGAGCCTATTCATTTTGGCTACTTGACAAAGGGGGAGAAAAAGAGTATACCCAAAAATATCACAAATGCAAGGCTAGAACAAATTTTTTTTCAGGTATTTTGATATGTTGTTTTATTTTAATATAAATATATTTTGGTATAGACTCAAGTTTGTCAATTATCAAAATGGGGGAGATTGTTGGCCCATTCCATGGTCACACCCGATTTCGATAATCAACTTATACTTTAGTCCATACACAAAATATAGAAAATTCTGCTAACTATTTCAGGATACATGAAATCTTATTCAACGGACGATGTACTGCATAAATCCAAGCGTCAAAGTCATCAAAAATTCTGAAGACTCTTTTCTACTTTTATTCTGTATTTTTACACTTTATTGAGTCTAGGAATTTCCTTGTAAAATCAAGTATGGTATTACTGGCTTAGGGTTAAAATTATTCTCCTTCTCTAAACCTATTTTTACCCTTCATATTTTCGATTACAAATATTTCAAAAATGTATTTCGAAAATATTCCTTTACAAATGATTTTACAAATTACCAAAAACATGTTTGTAAACTGTTTTTACAAAAGAATTTTATTATATCTCCTGACAGAACTCCTAGCCGAGTTCGGCCCGAGTTCGGCCCGAAATCTGACCGAGTTCGGTCAGTTTGTATTCAAACTTTAGTTGCCTCCAAATCTGCGAGCAACGTCTATTTTGCGAGATATTTGCATCCGAACTCTGTCCGAGTTCTGCCCGAGTTCGGTTGGTGAAAACACCTATAAATAGAGAAGAACTTTTCATTTCAAAACATCAATTCATTCTTCATTCTCTTCTCTATCCATTCAAGTGTTTTCTAGGGATCTAAAAGTTTCAAATCTCACCTATACTTCTCTTAGCCAAAAGCCAGTACTATCAGATTTGATTTAGAAGTCTTTTGGTTATTCAGAGTTGTAAAGAGGTCGTCAAGTTTCAACAACAAGTTCTCGTTGTGGAGCTGGTCGTGCGCTCGTCACCAAGCACGGTGTATGTTGGAGTTGGTCGTGCACTCGTCAACAAGCACGGTGGTGTAAGAGTTGCAAGCACTCAGTTAAAGCTTGTGCCTTTAGTGGATTAACATCGAGCAAGAGTACTCGAGACTGGATTAGTCCTCTCAGAGGGATACCAGTATACATCGTTGTGTTACTGAGTTTGAATCTCCTATCTTTATTTACTGCTCTTACACATTGCCATAGTTTAATTTTTAATTGGTGATTTTATTTCCGCTGCACACACGCACTCTATTCACCCCCCCTCTAGAGGTGCTCAACGATCCTACACAGTCCTGACAGTCCTAACCAGAAATTAAACCAAATCCAATACCAATGTAACCCAAACTCAACATACAATTAGTAAACATGCAGGTGTACCATATTAGGTCTTAAACCATGCTAATTATCAGTACTAATAGGTTAAGTTGATGCTCAAAATTTGAATTTGAAAACTGGAAACACACAGAAATGAAGGACTGATACTATGGGTTTCAGGACTCAGGTTTACAAGAAATGAACATACTCAGGTTTACAGGAATTCATGCTCAGGTTTTAGGAAAGAATATACAGTTGACAGGAAGGGAAGGGAATCAGTTCTATTACTGTTTCAGTTAAGAGGGAATGCTAACTACCCAATCCTGGAAATCAATGGCATTAACAATGTGAAAGCTAGAAAATGATCTCAGGTATTAGGCGATACATTTCAGTCTACAATTTATTAAGAAACATACATCTCAGGTTCAGGAAAACAGTAAATCATAATTAGAGAATTTATCTCAGGTTATTAGGAATCATTTTAGTACAGTTTCGAAAAGGAAGGGAAATCAATTCAGTCCTAATCCATTCGAATCCAACACAAATGCTCAAATTCCATTCTCAACTCAAAAGCCAATTCGAATGGAATACTTCATTAACATGGACTAACAATCATGTAGGAGAAATTTATAGTTGAAAACATCAAATAGAAACTGGAATTTAATATTTCAGAATACTGAAAACCCAGTATCAGTAACAAGTATCAGCTATCATGCCATTTGCCCAAATTCAAAACCAAATTGCAATCAAAACCTAAACTAACATGTAAACCTAATATAACATAGTTCATACATTATATTTAGATCTAATTTAGTAAATAAAAACACTATTTATACTAATAAAACTGAATTGAAACAGAGAACCAACTCAGTATTGTGCACGCGCAGTGCACTTCCCATGCACTCGCGACACCGTGTCCGACACGACACGAGAGGCCGTGCAACTTGACACACGTGGTGTCAGTGGTCGCTCATTCGTGTGTGTCAAGTTTCACGTGTCGAGGAGGCGTGTCCGCTGCGCAAACGCACCCGAGTAGCAGGGCAGCTACAGTGCCCGCGCGCGCGCACACCTGCGTGTTCTCGTGTCTGTGACGACTCGACACGACACCAATACATGCTCAGTGCAATGGAAACACATAAGCGAGGTTAAAACCTAACTTCCTATTCAATTACATTCCTAAAATCAGATCAAAATGCCCTTTGGGGTATTTCGTCAAATACCTATAAACAAGGACTGATACCTGTCCAAATGGGACAAGAATAGGACACGAAATCCTACAGAAATCTAGGGTTAGCTAGGGAACACCTAGATCTAGGTTAGAATGCAATAATAACATCAATTACAATAGGTTTTGAAGGAGTTACCTATAGGTGTCAAATCCTCAATAAAACTCCAAAGAGGGGTGTTCCTCTTGATAGCCAAACTTCTCCAAATGTCCAAACTCTGAAATATCTCAATACCAACAGCAAATACAATAATTTTAGGTCCTATTGCAATTGGTTTAGGGGAAAAATAAATTAAATAGGAATTTTTATGAATTAAAGAAAATGGAGACTCACCTCTTTCCAAACTTGCAATATTTCTAATGGAGGCTAGCCCTAATTTCTAGGAGGGATTAAATAGAGGGGGGAGACCTTAGTGGCCGGCCATGGGCTGGATTGGGCTAGGGTTTGGGTTCCAATAGTGATCTATGGGCTTCCATGGGCCAAAATCACTAATCATGACTTGTGAAATCACAAGTCATTTCTATTCAAATCAAATCCTAATTTTCCCAAATTAATTCTAATGGGTTTGATTTCACTAACTTAGGTCAAGCTAGGGTTTTCTAACCTAACCAAATCATCATGACCTAGGTTAACCTCTAGGACAGTCTCCAAGTCAACATTAGTCAAAGTCAAAACTAGCACCAAATCAAAAATACTAAAAATCACTTAAAAATCCTAATAAATATAATTAATACTAATAATTCCAAAATAATTCCAAAATTTTAGAAATGACCAAAATACCCTCAAACTAAAAAAGTGGTAGTGATAAATCTACCCCCTTAAAATAATTTCGTCCTCGAAATTAAAGGCGAAACTAAACTGCTGAGAAGGATAGAAAAGTATACCTCAAGGTCCAAAAAGATAGGGTTACCACTCGCGCATCTCATCCTCCCGCTCCCAGCTAGACTCTCCTGGAGCATAATGCCTCCATGCGACGCGTACCAAGGGTATCACCTGATTCCTCAGTACCTTCTCTCGGCGATCCAGAATCTCTACAGGCTGCTCTGGATAACTGAGAGTAGGTCCAACCTCAATCTCCGAATGATCGAACACATGGCTAGGGTCAGCTACGTACCGTCTCAACTATGATATGTGGAATATATTGTGAACTCCCACTAGTGCAGGTGGCAAGTCTAGCCTGTATGCCACGTCACCGACTCTTCCGCTGATAACGAAAGGGCCGATGAAGCGCGGGCTAAGCTTCCCACCTCCACCAAATCGTATCGTACCACGAGTCAGAGATATCCACAGAAAAACCATGTCTCCAACCTAATCACAAGTAAGGTCTCAAGTTACTAAAGATCAAACATGATCAATCAAACAACAAAATACAACCTACTTCTAATCCTATCTCTAAATCTGTACCTCAAACTCCAACGGCCTCCGGTGGCTATCGGCCCAGTAACGATGTCTGTCCAGCGCCATGTGAAGTTTGTCCCTGATGAGCTTCACCTTCTCGGCTGGGTCAACAACCATCTCTGGTCCCAGTAAATCTCGCTCTTCAACGTCATCCCAAGATAAGGGTGTACGACACCTACGCCCGTACAGAGCCTCAAACGGTGACATTTCAATGCTTGTCTGATAACTGTTGTTATAAGCAAACTCTACCAAATGTAGATGATCCTCCCAGGAACCTCCAAAATCCAGGACGTACGTTCGTAGCATGTCCTCAAGCGTCTGAATAGTCCTCTCTGACTGTCTGTCCATCTGGGATGGTATGCAGTACTAAACTTGAGCTGAGTGCCCAAACTAGTCTGCAGACTCCTCCAGAAATGGAAAGTAAAGCGACTATCCCTATCTGAGATAATATTGATGGGAACTCCGTGAATCCTGACTATCTGCCTCATATACAACTCCGCAAGCCTCTCTGTAGACATACCCATCTTGAATGGCAAGAAGTGGGCCGATTTGGTCAACCTGTCAACAATGACCCAAATCGCGTCTTTCCTTCCTGGTGTACGCGGCAACCCAGATACAAAATCCATGGTGATATGTTCCCATTTCCACTCTGGAATGGATAACGGCTGCAATAATCCTCCGGGCCTCTGCCTCTCTGCCTTGACCTGCTGACAGACCAAGCATCTAGCTACGAAGCGAGCTACCTCCCGCTTCATCCCGTACCACCAGACATGCTCTCGCAGATCCCTGTACATCTTGTTGGCACCAGGATGTATAGAGTACTACGATCTGTGAGCCTCCTGTATAATCTGCTCTCTGAGTTCCCCACTAGGCACACATAACCTGGAACCGTACCTCAGGGCACCATCTTCTGCAAGTAAAAACTCGCCATCCACCAACCCTGCATGAACCTGCTCTCGGATACACCGCAGAGCCACATCCTCGAACTGCATCGCCTTGATCCTCTCCATCAAGTTTGACTGTATCCGAACGCCCCATAACTGCATCTACACCCCTGGCACAATCACCTCAATCCCAAGGCTCTCCAAATCTGCAAGCAAGTGCCGATCCATAGTCAAACACATGGCCGTCGAATACCTACTCAAGGCATCGGCAACCACGTTGGCCTTCCCTGGGTGATACTGAAGTGAGATGTCAAAGTCCTTCATCAATTCTAGCCATCTGTGCTGTCTCAGGTTGAGCTCTTTCTGTGTAAAGACATACTTCAAGCTCTTGTGATCTGTGAAAATCTCCACCCTCTCGCCATACAGATAGTGCTTCCACAACTTCAAAGCAAAAATCACCGCTGCCAGCTCCAGGTCATGGGTAGGGTAGTTCTTCTCATGGGAACGTAATTGCCTGGAAGCATAGGCAATCACCTTCCCATGCTGCTGCAAGACACAACCCAACCCCTTTCCTGAAGCATCACTTTAAATAGTGAATCCACCTGATCCTGAAGGCAATGTCAGAATCGAAGCTGTCGTAAGCCGCTTCTTCAACTCATCAAAAGCTGCCTGACACTCCTCTGACCAAACAAACTCAGTATCCTTTCGGGTCAACCGAGTCAACGGCTCTGCAACCCGGGAGAAATCTTGCACAAATCTCTTGTAGTATCCTGCCAGCCCCAGGAAACTCCTGATCTCTGCCACTGAAGTCGGCGCTGCCCAAGCCTCAACTGCTATGATCTTCTTCGGGTCCACTGAGATACCATCTCCAGTCACCACATGACCCAAGAAGTCTATCCTGTCTAGAAAGAACTCGTACTTCGAGAGCTTGCCGTACAGCCTCTCCCTCCTGAGTGTCTCTATAACTACTTTCAAGTGCTCCTCGTGCTCCTCCTCTGTCTTCGAATACACCAGGTTATCATCAATGAATACCACCACGAACTTGTCCAAGTATTAGTGGAACACCTTGTTCATAAGGTTCATAAATACTGCTGGTGCGTTGGTCAGTCCAAACGGCATAACCAAAAACTCAAATTACCTGTACCGCATCCTGAAAGCGGTCTTGGGAATATCCTCCCTCTTTACCTTCACCTGGTGATAACCTAACCTCAAATCAATCTTGGAGAACACCCGAGCTCCGCTCAACTGATCAAAGAGATCATCGATCCGTGGCAGTGGGTATCTGTTCTTAATCGTCAGGTTGTTGAGTGCCCTGTAGTCGATACACATACGTACCGACCCATCCTTCTTGGGTACGAAAAGTACCGGTGCACCCTATGGTGAAGAACTCGATCGGATGAAGCCCTTGTCCTGCAGCTCATCCACCTGCTTCTTCAGCTCCACCAATTTATTATTGTTCACTCGATAGACATGATGGAAAATCGATTCTGCGCCGGAAACCAAGTCTATCGAGAACTCTACATCCCTGTCCGGTGGAAGCCCTGGCAACTCCTCTGGAAATACGTCCATAAACTTTGCGATCAAGGGATGCGAAGCCACCTGCTCCTCAACTGATGTTCTACAGAAGACTCCACTGTCCTGCTCTGTCTACCGCCGAGTGTACTCAAACTCTGGCTCTCCTGGCGCCCCAAACAAAACTCTGCCCCCTCGGCAATCAATGCGAGCGTGGTGTCTATTCAACCAGTCCATACCTAATACAATGTCGTAGTTCGGTAGTGGCATGATGAGTAAACTCACTTCCAACTCTCGGCCTCCCAATATGACGCTCCGCCCTCTGCAAACATCACTCATGAGGATGACCCCACCCCCGTTCGTGATCTTGCAGGTCCTAGATAATGGTTCAGAAACCAGACTGTGTCTATTAGCATACGATACTGACACAAAGCTGTGGGAAGCCCCGGAATCAAAGAGTGTAAATGCTGGTAGGGAGTCAAGGAGAACGGAACCTGCTATCAGCTCTCCGATGGCCTCGGCATCCTCAGCCGCTATAGCAAAAGCTCGTACCTGCTGTCCACCTCGTACCTACTGCTGGTACTGCTGGAACCTCTGCTGTTGGGTCTGCAAGGCTGGTCCCCTCGACTGACCTGCTGGAGCCTTGGCTGTCCCAGCTCCTCCTGGTATCGAACGCATCGAAGCCACTTGACAATCTCGCATCTGGTGATCCTCTGATCCACACATCAAGCATCTGTCAAGTCTCTTCCTATACTCCTTCCACTTGTGCCCAGGCTTCTTGCAGAAAGTACAACTAATAGCCTGCTGCCTGGGTACCTGCTGCCCTCTCTGCTGCTGATGCTGCACCTGCTGAAAAGGTGCACGGCCCTGATGTTGATACTGCTGAACTGGCCTCCGTGGCTGCTGATGTTGGAAGTGAGGCCTCTTGGCCTGCCCCTGACTGCTGCTACCATCCTGGAAGTCACGACCCCTCTTCTGCTTCATCCCTAGGTCGTCTTCCGCCGCCATAGCCCCAGAAAAAATCTCATCAAATGTAACGTTCCGATCGCTCTTAGTCAGCGACCGAACCTCTCTAATCAAGCCTCGGCAAAACTTCCTCGCCTTCGTCTTCTCGGTCAAGTCATCTATAAAATGGGCCAGTCTACAAAAATCCACAGCATACTCAGCTACCGTCTGGTTCTCCTGAACCAGACCCTCGAACTGTGCCTCGATACCTCCCAAGGCCACATCAGGAAAGAACTGCTCCTTAAACAGCTCCTTGAACTGGGCCCAAGTCTGGCCCTCAACTCCCACCCTGGGATCTGTCTGATACCATGTACGGGCTAAGTCCTGTATCTGACTGCTCGCCGCCTCGATCCGGAGTCGAGTTGGTATCTCCGCCAGCCTGAATATCTCCTCGATATGCTTTATCCAGTCGTCTGCATAGTGGGTGCCCTCTGTGTCGAAGAACTCTCTGGGATGCATCTTCTGTAAGTCCTGTATGTTCTTCTCCCTCCGACAGGGCTGCTGCTGGGTCCCCTGAGCTGTAATCATCTCGACTGTAGTGCGAACCAGCTGGTGTGCCTCATCGATCCCTTGACAGAAATCTGCAGTCTGCCTCGTCTGCTGCTGCTGGTAGGACTCCAGAATCCTCTCTATGAAGGAGAAGAGATGTGCAGCATCTACCATCCCCGCAGGCGGAGGCAGCTGCGGTGGAAGTATCTCAGGAATCACAACGCTCGGCCTCCTGACTGGTGGAGGTGCCCTCCAAAAGTTGCAGAGACACCGACTCCTGAGGGCTGCACTGGCCCTGTGGCACCGGGAGCTGGCTGCTGCTGAGGTCGAAAGGTGCTAGACCCCTCTCCAGCGTCTTCCAGTCCAGGGCAATGCGATCTCGTCTCAACCATCCTGGAGACATAGATCAAACAAGAAACAATTACTGAGAATGAGTCAAAATATCAAAGGAGGATAGTTTAAATTTCTAAGGAAGACAATAAGCAGCAAAATAGATATACAAAATCTGATAAGGAGCTTTCCTAGTGTGATTGAGTACCTTCAAAAATATACTAATTCCTACTGCAGGCTGCAGCGATATTCTAGTTCGAATACCACTACATTTCAAACCTAGACCTGCATGGGCCACCACTAAAAACGTGTCACGACCCGCACCCTAGAGTAAGTGCACGAGACGTGGGTACGTCCAGCCTACGCCGCAGTATCGGCGGTAGAATGTTTTCCTAGGTCACAACATCTAACAGTTTAAGGTAATAAACAGTTATACTCCCCGAATGGGGGTGACATAACAGAATATATCTCAATCATAACAAAGGTAGAACAGGATAAAGATAGATAGAATGATAGATAATATCCAGAACAGAATAAACCACAGAGATACATCCAGAATTCTAAGTGTCTAAATAAGTACATATTCCAAAGTATCTCAGAATCTATATATAGTGATCCAGAAAAGTAAAGACATCCTAATCTAAGGGAGTGTCATCTACTGCTAGTGGATCCTGCTGTTGGTCCAAGTCCAGGCACTCATCTAATGTAGCACCGTAGTAGATAGGACAGAACGCCTCAGCCTCGTCCTCTATAAAATTTTCAACAGGTCCAATCAGGACAGGAGCGAGCACAGTACATCTCAATAAATCATAGCAGGTCAGGTTATATAATTATGCTAGAGAGTAAGATACAAGATACTGAAAGAATAACATGATAAAAAGATAGAGACTGTAAGTAAATAGCTACAGTATATAAAGAACTAATAGTGCTAGTGATTCAGAGCACAAGATGGTTATATAAACGGCACGATGTTGTACACGAGTAATCTACAGAAGTTGTACACGAGTAATCTACTGGATTGAATACATAACCACTTCTACTCCCCCGCCCCAATCAATACACAAGGATCTAGTTAAGTTACGTTATTGTACACGAAGGTCATATAAATACATGATTATACATGATTTCACATGTTTCGTACACGAATATCACGAATACAAAGAGTACACGATGCTCACGATAAAGTACACGAACACGAATACCCGATGTATCCGCTAAGGGGATAACATCGTACAACAAGATCCATATAGTACTAAGCCATGTTTCTAACGTGTCAGCATCATATAAAGTAATTTAAAGCAGGAAATATACTCCTAATGCAGGATATGAAATGATCAGAGAATGTACTCGCCTGTATCCTGAGAATCTGGATAATATCTACTGTCCGAGGAGTGGTGTCTGTCTCCTATAGAACAGTACAAGTCACAACAAGTCCAGAATGGTAATAAGATGCACTACAATGCATTCTACATGAATCTAGGTCAATCTAGGCCAAAGTCAACTCTTGGTCAACTCTGGTCAACCCTAAAGTCAAACCTAAGTCAAACCAGGACAATCAAGTCCTTCTAGGTCTAACTAGTCTATACTAGTCACACTAACCATTACTCTACATCACAAGTCTAAACAAGGCTATGCTAGGCTATATTACGCTACACTAGCACCTACAAGACTATTAAGTCAACAGTCAATACAAATTATATATATACTATACATTATATATATGCATTATACATTAGATATACATGCATACATATCTATAGGCATACCTACATATATTTATTTGGAAAAGCCAACAAGTGTGTGAAAGTGTTAAGAGAGTGTGTGAGTGAAAGTGCCACAAGTGCCATAGGAGTGTGTGTGTTAATGAGACAAGAGAGTTCAGTCATGTGAGGATGTATGATATGAGAGAGTGAATGGTTGAACTGTCATGAGGACAGTGTGGTGTACAGTTCAGCAAGTATTGCACAAAAATGGAATACAAGAATAAAGGGAATTAGTTCAGTCTATGCTCATAAGAAAAAGGAAACCAATATTGCATTTCCAGTTCAAAACAGAAAACCCAAAACCCAGTTTTCAGTCCTGACAGTCCTAACCAGAAATTGAACCAAATCCAATACCAATTTAACCCAAACTCAACATACAATTAGTAAACATGCAGGTGTACCACATTAGGTCTTAAACCATGCTAATTATCAGTACTAATAGGTTAATTTGATGCTCAAAATTCGAATTTGAAAACTGGAAACACACAAAAATGAAGGACTGATACTATGGGTTTCAGGACTCAGGTTTACAGGAAATGAACATACTCAGGTTTACAGGAATTCATGCTCAGGTTTTAGGAAAGAATATACAGTTGACAGGAAGGAAAGGGAATCAGTTCTATTACTGTTTCAGTTAAGAGGGAATGCTAACTACCCAATCCTGGAAATCAGTGGCATTAACAATGTGAAAGCTGGAAAATAATCTCAGGTATTAGGCAATACATTTCAGTCTACAATTCATTAAGAAACATATATCTCAGGTTCAGGGAAAATAGTGAATCATAATTAGAGAATTCATCTCAGGTTATTAGGAATCATTTCAGTACAGTTTCGAAAAGGAAGGGAAATCAATTCAGTCCTAATCCATTCGAATCCAACACAAATGCTCAAATTCTATTCTCAACTCAAAAGCCAATTCGAATGGAATACTTCATTAACATGGACTAACAATCATGTAGGAGAAATTTATAGTTGAAAACATCAAATAGAAACTGGAATTTAATATTTCAGAATACTGAAAACCCAGTATCAGTAACAGGTATCAGCTATCATGCCATTTGCCCAAATTCGAAACCAAATCCCAATCAAAACCTAAACTAACATGTAAACCTAATATAACATAGTTCATACATTATATTTAGATCTAATTTAGTAAATAAAAATACTATTTAAACTAACAAAATTGAATTGAAATAGAGAACCAACTCAGTACTGTGCACGCGTAGTGTACTTCCCATGCACTCGCGACACCGTGTCCGACACGACACGAGAGGCTGTGCAACTTGACACACGTGGTGTCAGTGGTCGCCCCTTCGTGTGTGTCATGTTTCATGTGTCGAGGTGGCGTGTCCGCTGCACAAATGCACCCGAGTAGCAGGGCAGCTACAGTGCCCGCGCGCGTGCGCACACCCGCGTGTTCCCGTATCTGTGGCAACTCGACACGACACCAATACATGCTCAGTGCAATGGAAACACATAAGTGAGGTTAAAACCTAACTTCCTATTCAATTACATTCCTAAAATCAGATCGAAATGCCCTTTGGGGCATTTCGTCAAACACCTATAAATAAGGACTGATACGTGTCCAAATGGGACACGAATAGGACACGAAATCCTACAGAAATCTAGGGTTAGATAGGGGACACCTAGATCTAGGTTAGAATGTAATAATAGCAGCAATTACAATAGGTTTTGAAGGAGTTACCTATTGGTGTCAAATCCTCAATAAAACTCCAAAGAGGGGTGTTCCTCTTGATAGCCAAACTTCTCCAAATGTCCAAACTCTAAAATATCTCAATACCAACAGCGAATACAATAATTTTAGGTCCTATTGCAATTGGTTTGGGGGAAAAATGAATTAAATAGGAATTTCCATGAATTAAAGAAGATGGAGACTCACCTGTTTCCATACATGTAATATTCCTAATGGAGGCTAGCCCTAATTTCTAGGAGGGATTAAATAGAGGGGGGAGATCTTAGTGGCCGGCCATAGGCTATATTAGGCTAGGGTTAGGGTTCCAATAGTGATCTATGGGCTTCCATGGGCCAAAATCACTAATCATGACTTGTGAAATCACAAGCCATTTTTATTCAAATCAAATCCTAATTTCCCTAAATTAATTCTAATGGGTTTGATTTCACTAACTTAGGTCAAGCTAGGGTTTCCTAACCTAACCAAACAGTCATGACCTAGGTTAGCCTCTAGGACAGTCTTTAAGTCAACATTAGTCAAAGTCAAAACTAGCACCAAATCAAAAATACTAAAAATCACTTAAAAATTCTAATAAATATAATTAATACTAATAATCCCAAAATAATTCCAAAATTTTAGAAATGACCCAAATACCCTCAAGTTAGAAAAGTGGTAGTGACAGTGCCACCGGGATGAATGGAATACTACGAACTGTGGGCCTCTGCCATGATCTCCTGTCTGATATCTCCACTGGGTACACAAAGACGCTTATCATGTCGAAGTGTACCATCTTTATGAATGCATAACTCTGGTCTTCGTCCCGCCTCACACTCTGCTCTGAGCCGTTGAAGCTTGGAATCTGCCGACGGCGCCATCTGGATCCTCATGACTATGCTGGACTGAACGTGCATGCTGGCCATCAATGCCACATTGGTAGGAAGGACAACTTCTATTCCCATCTTCTGAAGATTGGCTAATAACTCCGGCTGCGCTGTGAGAAAATAAACTCCAGCTCTCCTGCTCAATACATCTGCAACAACGTTGGCCTTCCCAGGATGATACTGCAAGTTGATGTCATAATCCACAAGCAGCTCTAACCATCTCTGTAAGCCCCTGTTTTTCAATTTTAGTTTTATTAGTGCTAATTAATTTTTAATGCTAATGTTGGCCTTAAAATATTTTATTAGGATTTTTAGGAATTTTTTATAATTTTTAAATGAGTTTTATATATAAAAATATCACTTTGCAAATTATTTGAAATTTATTAAATAGCTTTTGCAATTTTTGAAATGTTATTTATATCAGTTTGTAATTAGGAATTTGGTTTTAATTGAGGAATGCAAATATTATTTTGTATTTTTCACTGTAAACCTCCTTATGCAATTTCCTAATTCCCGAGGGTCCTATTGCAAACTACCAAACCCCCCCCCACACGACCAGCTCTCTCTCTCTCTCCTCTGAACTCACCAACCCCCGTTGACCCCTGCCCCGACCGACTACGACCGCTGCCCCCGCCGAATCCGGCTGCCCCCACCGCCTCCAAAGCCCCTATAAATATCCCCCTCTCTCCCCCCGACCTAGCTACCACCTCCACGACCACCGACGACCGCCACAGCCCCCCGCTCCTCCACAAAACCCTAGATCTAACCCTAGCTCCGGCAAGACCCCCAGCGCCGCCCCTACGCCGAGCACCACCGCCCGCAACCACCACCGATAGGTTCGTCGCGCTGAGCCGCGCCCAGCGCCACCCGACCGCCCTGACCACGACCACTCCTCCACCGTCCAAAGCTCGTGAAACCCTCCAACCGTCGGACATGTAGGTAACACGACTTAAATCGTGTCGTGCGTGTCTCGCCTTCACGCACGAGACTCGCCAGGACACAACGAGCATGGTGCTGTGCTCGAACACGCGAGGCTGAGCTCGTGCGTGTCGTGCATAGCACAGACACGAGGATCCCTGTGTCCCAAACTGTCCGGACACAGGCTCGTGTTTATATTTTTTTTTATAATGTCTAACCTAAAACTAAATAAAATAAACAAAACCCTATTCCTAACAGACGGGCCAACTGGCCCACTGGCCAGCACGCAGTAACAAAAACCCCTCTCCCCGCGCTCGGTAGGCTGGGTTCGAGCCCTGCCTCTGTTTTCCTTTTTCTTTTCTTTTTCCTTTTTCTTTTTCTTTTGTTATTTATGTATATTTATATATATATGTATATACATATATTTGTATATATATATATAATTATATATACTGTATTTTTGTATATATACTTACTGTTTTTCTTATGTATATATGTATATATACTTTATTCCCTTGTACTTTATTATTCTATGTGTATATATATATATATGTATGTATTATGTATACATATATATTTATGTATATATATTTCCTTGTGTATATATATATATATATTACTATATATATATATACTATTATTTGTATATGTATACATTATTTTTATATATATATATATATTATATAGTTGAGTTTTTCTTATGTGTGTATATATATATATATATATATATATATATATATATATATATATATATATATATATATATATTTGTATATATATATATATAATATATAGTTGGGTATTTTCTTATATGCATAAATATCTCTATATTTATGTATATATATATATATTATTTTTGTATTTCACTTAGCTTAGTACAAATTATCTTTATAAGCTAATATTCATACTTTTATAGTTACTATGTAAAACTTTACCATATTAAAATAATAATGTTTAATTTGACTATTACCAAATTGTATTTTTATTGTATTTAAATTACTACAACCATTTGGTGTCCAAGCCTAGCATGGGTATTTGGGCTCAAATGTGTTTTCACACATTCAAGACCTATACAAGTCATATTGGACTTGATTCATGGCCTTGGGTCCTGTATTTGAACTTTGGTTCAAATAATATACATGGACAAAATACGCAGATAATTAATTATTGTGTGCAATGCTGTTTTTGATTTTCTAAAAATACTTAAACTGCTGCTAAAATTATGGAAAAATAGTATTTAGATACTATGTTAAGTTGGCTAATTTAGTATAATTTTTGTAGTATTTAATTTACTGTTTTGCCCCTAGTTTGGCATATGAAACCAAAACTCATTTTCTGTATACTTAGGAAAACTGATTTTTATAAAATATTTGTACTGGTTAATAAATTCCAGAAAAATTATAATAAATTTCTATGATTAACAAGGATCACCTTGGTACTTTACTTTAAGAAAAACTAGGCTTTTTGTCTATCTCTAAAATTGTTAGAACACAATGATCTTTTGATTTATTTATTGATTAATTACGACTTGTAGCTTTTTGTGTTATTTGGAGTTTTAGTCATGTTGAACCCCATCCCTCACTAGTATAAAGACCATAGAAAGTTAGTTAACATAGTGTGTCACCCCACATTGGTCTCCTATGCCAAAGTCATTATTTTGGCTAGGTGCCCAATCACAAGTCGTGTTTCACCAATTAGTGTCCTAGTGTTTTAGCTTAGTGTAAAAACTAAGTTATTGTATTTACTTCTACAGCGACGAGTTACCGGACATCCATAGCATTGTTATTGCAACTTGTTTTGTTTTGCTTTGCTAGAGGCAAGTACTTTCTACGAACTTTACATATTGTCACATAAATGAACTGCAAACCCCACCATATTAAATGCTGATCCTTGGGGTAGCAAGTTAGATCTCTACATGTTGTACTTTCAGTTACTACCATGCTTAGAACAGTCTTGATGTATCTCTCACATGATTAGAATATGGGTTATGGGGAAACTGATAGTAGCGTACGTGATCATATCCCCCTCTACAGTACCGAGCAAAGTTTTATTTTATATGTTACTACGCCGTAGGCCTTTATCTCAAAGTTGTATTTGTGCGTATGTACATCTACCGCCTTTACACTTGTACGTATGTACATTTCATTATGTGCCCCAGCACATTGTACATCTATTGACCGATCACGTATCTACTACAGTTTTAAACATTACATATACATCTGTCTCTATGACATATGTGTCCTTGCCATAATAGACTATATGATGCCATGCTTTTCAGTTATTCCTCTCATGTTCATTTCCATGTTTCATATGCTAGTTTGCTAGATTTAGTACTTGCTCCCGTCCTGACAGGATAACGTTGTAGGTGTCCTTACTGAGGAGGAGTTACTCTGCGACACATATTATGGGATTACTGCCGAGGACCCGGCTCTGCTTTACGAGGATGTTCCTGCGGGGAACCTCGCCTAGTTGTCTTTTGTTTACTTAGACTTTTGAGAGTAGACATGTATTAGACTATATCATTTTGTAACTGGACATGTATCCAGTTTTACATTTCAGTTTACTTGTACTTGGACGTTTACTATATACGATGACTTTTGTGTTTGGAGCATTTATGATTCTTCTTCACTTATAGAACTGTTAGTACATTTAGTCTTATCCTGTTGTCTTTAGAACAACTTACTACGTTTTATCTCAACGTAGGCTGGGCATGACTCGGCCTGGCCCAATAATTTGGGTAGCGGGTCGTGACATGTTTTTAGTGGTGGCCCATGCAGGTCCTGACTAAACTGTTTGGTTACGTTATTGTACCAAGCATGCCTGCAATTAGGAACTTAAGGTAATTAGACAACATTAGGAAAGACGCTTAGAACACTTAGAGGAATGCTAGGATTGCAACATAGGAAATACATCACATGTTTGCTATTATAATTAGATTTTCTTGCATATGATTGCTTACTTTAAATAAGTCCTTATAAGCCTTTTTATGTGTAATTTAGATGGTGCTTACTCGTTCATCCCAGTATGTTACCCCCGAGAATGGGGCCCTCCATATCCAGTCAGCTGACCAGTTGACTGATACACCTCCACCTACTATATTCCCCCACTCCACAGATCCACAGACCCAGATACCACCTTCCACATCCCAGTCCTAGCAGGCCCCGATACTTCCACCACCCCCTATCACTATACCCACCCAGGCTTCCGTCACACTCGACGGGACCCAGCTGCTCACACTGATCCAGGGGTTCCTAACAACCCATCAGGAGCAGACTACCCTACTCCGCCAGAGCATGGAGCGTTCTGAGGGACGTCCCGTGGTCCCACCACATGTAGAGCTACGATAGAGAACGGGGACGATCAAGGACTTCATGGGTCTGAATCCCAAGGAGTTCTCAGGGACTGAGGGCATAGTAGTAGCTGATGACTGGCTAGATTCTGCAGAGAGGAAGCTTCTGGGAGTTAGGATGCCGGATGACCTTCAGGTCGAGGCAGCAGGATTTCTGCTAATAGACTTAGCCGAAGTCTGGTTCAGGAATGAGCCGTTGTTCGCGAGAGGTAGAGCCACTTGGGACCAGTTCAAGACCCAGTTCAAGAAGAAGTTCTTCTCGACCACTGCTAGAGTAGCCATGGGGCTACGATTCCAGAACATCCAGCAGGGGAATCGTTCTGTTGACGAGTATGCGGCAGAGTTTAGTCGCCTGAGCCGTTTCGCTCCTAGTCTGGTTGCTGATCCAGAGGAGATGACCCGTAGGTTTTGCCATGGTCTAGTTCCAGACATTGGCATTCTTATAGTGGCGAACGGTACGACTGACTACTACCAGAGCCTAGAGTTGGCCCGGAGCATTGAGGAGCGTCTTCTGTCTAGCAAAAGGTCGGCTCCTGTACATCATGAGGGACCGTCCAAGCGTCAGGCTTTCCAGCAGAGAGCGTCGACGCCACCCCAGCAGACTTACCGCCCCCCTACACCACATCATCAGACCCCGCCAGTTCGAGTCCCGGGACCCCGACAGTAGCAACAGCAGAAGGGAGCTATATGTTCTTTCTGCGGAAGACCAGGTCATGACTTCGCAGTCTGTAGGAAGAGGTTGGGTCAGTGTTTGGCTTGTGGGTCTGCCACCCATCAGCTTCGGAACTGCCCAGCGGCGAAGCCTAGAGGACCACTCCCGACTCAGCAGCAGAGGTTTGGGCAGCATCTGCAGCAGCAGAAGGGAACTCAGGGGAAGGTTTATAGTCTAGCCATTGAGCTGGAGCCGGAGCTGGTTTCGGAGCCGGATTACTTAGCTGACGTCATTACAGGTCATGTTTATTTGCATACTTTTCTAGTTGTATGTTTGTTTGATTCTGGTGCATCTTATAGCTTCCTATCATTAGAGTTTATGCATAAATATCATCTAGTAGCTACACCTACTGCGGAGATTAGTAGAGTGATGACGGGAGGAGGACCAGTGCCTATTAGATCTATCTATAGATGTTCTATTTTTATAGCCGGGAGAGAGTTCAGGGGGCGATTCTTTGTGATGCCACTCCCCGATTATGATATCATATTGGGGATGGACTGGCTTAGCTATGCCCATGCATCTATAGATTGCCATGAGGGTAGTATTTTGTTCAGTCCCCCAGGCATAGCACCATTCAGTGTCAGGAGGACATGGCCGGAGATCAGCCTAGAGCCGAACTGTTGTGCGACAGTCGGGGATGCAGCACCGCCACACCCTATCATTAGGGAGTTTATGGATGTATTCCCAGAGGATCTTCCAGGACTTCCGCCTGACAGAGATGTGGAGTTCACTATAGATTTAGTGCCGGGTTCATCACCAGTATCCCGGGCTTGCTATAGAGTGAATCCCAAGGAGGCCATAGAGATGAAAGAGCATATTGATGACCTGTTGAAAAAGGGTTTCATTCGATCCAGTGCTTCTCCATGGGGAGCACCAGCGCTCTTTGTGCCCAAGAAGGATGGTACAGTCCGGTTGTGTATTGACTATCGGGCCTTGAATGCCATCACCATTAAGAACAAATATTCTCTGCCCAGGATAGATGATTTGTTCGACCAGTTGAGCGGGGCAAAGGTATTTTCCAGGATAGACTTGAGATTCGGGTACCACCAGGTGAAGGTTAGGCCAGCAAACATCCAGAAGACGGTGTTCAATACGAAGTACGGGCAGTACGAGTTTCTGGTGATGCCATTTGGTCTCACAAATGCGCCAGCTGTCTTTATGAACTTGATGAATAAGATATTTCACCAGTATCTAGATAAGTTCGTCGTGGTGTTTATCGACGACATCCTGATATACTCGAAGACGTCGGAGGAGCATACAGAGCATTTGTGGATAGTTTTGGAGATTCTGAGGTAGGAGAGATTATTTGCCAAATTGCCGAAGTGCGAGTTCTTTTTAGACCGAGTAGAGTTTCTCGGCCATGTAGTCACTGGAGATGGAATCTCGGTGGATCCCAGGAAGATTGCTGCAGTTGAGACGTGGAAGGCTCCGACGTCAGTTTCAGAGATCAGGAGCTTTCTGGGTTTAGCAGGCTATTATAGAAAGTTCGTCCAGGACTTTGCTAGGATAGCTGAACCCATGACGAAGCTGACGCAGAAGGACGCAGAGTACATCTGGTCAGAGGACTGCCAGACGGCATTTGAGGAGCTGAAGAGGAGGCTGACGACCGCTCCAATTCTGACTTTACCTTCAGGTTCTGGAGGTTTCACCATTTTTTAGCGATGCTTCTGGGAAGGGGCTAGGATGTGTTCTACAGCAGCATGGGAAAGTAATTGCTTATGCATCTAGGCAATTGCGGACTCATGAGAGGAATTATCCTACCCATGACCTAGAGTTAGCTGCGGTGATCTTTGCACTCAAGTTATGGAAACATTACTTATACGGAGAGTGTGTAGAAATCTTTACTGACCACAAAAGCTTGAAGTATGTGTTCACGTAGAAAGAGCTGAACATGAGGCAAAGACGATGGTTGGAGTTGATGAAGGACTTCGACATCGATTTACAGTATCACCCCGAAAAGGCATATGTGGTGGCAGATGCGCTGAGCAGGCATCCGATGGCATGATACCTGATGATTGATCGGCATTTGCGGGAGGATCTGGAGAAGCTCGGTATCGAGCTAGTTCGTCCAGGATCAGTGATACAGATGATGGCGCTTGACATTCAGTCAGGATTGTTGGAGCAGATCCGGGAGGCACAGTCCACAGATGAGAGCCTTCACAGACTTCGACCCCAGGCATTAGCTGGATGCTGGATGACTTCACTATAGCAGAGGATGGATCCCTGAGGCATGGCAGCCGATTGTGCGTACCGAAGGGAGAGCTGGTAGAGGCAGTCTTGCAGGAGGCGCACCGATCGAGATATTCTATTCACCCTGGTGCTAACAAGATGTACCGTGACTTGTGGGAACATCTTTGGTGGCACGGGATGAAGAGGGATGTATCACGTTTCATCTCGAGATGCCTAGTTTGCCAGCAGGTCAAGACGAAGCGCCAGAGGCCAGCTGGTTTGTTGCAGCCGTTACCCATTCCTGAGTGGAAGTGGGAACATATTACGATGGACTTCGTTTCAGGGCTTCCTCGTTCCCAAGGAGGGAAGGATGCCATCTGGGTCATCGTAGACAGGCTGACGAAGTTTGCGCACTTCATACCCTTCAAGGTGGGGCTTTCCACCGAGAAGTTGGCGGAGCTATACATGCAGCAGATAGTTCGCCTACACGGAGTGCCGGTGAGCATCGTCTCAGACAGAGACAGCAGATTTACATCCCACTACTGGAGGAGCTTGCAGGAGGAGTTGGGCAGTAGGCTCAAGTTCAGTACGACGTACCACCCGCAGATAGATGGGCAGTACGAGAGGACGATACAGACACTGGAGGAAATATTGAGGACTTACGTGCTGGACTTCGGAGGATCATGGGAGAGCCATCTGCACTTGGTAGAGTTTTCATACAACAACAGCTACCAGGCCAGTATTGGTTTGTCTCCTTTCGAGGCACTATATGGACGACGATGTCGCACCCCGCTCTTTTGGGATGATGTCGGAGACAGAGTCATGCTTGGGCCAGAGATGATCACGGATGCAGCAGAGAAAGTCTGGATGATCAGAGACAGGCTCAGAGTAGCTCAGGACAGGCAAAAACACTGGGCTGATGCTAGTCGCAGGCCGATGGAGTTCGCAGACGGTGATATGGTGCTAGTGAAGATATCACCTACTCGAGGGACGATCTGGTTCGGACGAGGAGGGAAGCTGAGCCCCAGATACATCGGGCCGTTCGAGGTACTTGGCAGGATCGGAGAGGTAGCTTACAGGGTTGCACTTCCACCCAACCTAGCAGGAGTTCACGACGTCTTTCACGTATCTCAGCTGAGGAGATATGTTCCAGACCCCAGTCATGTGCTAGATCACACAGAGTTGGAGGTCGGACCGAGCCTTACAGTTTCTGAGCAGCCAGTGGAGATATTAGACCGGAGTGAGAAGAGGCTGAGAAACAAGGTTATACCCCTAGTACGAGTAGCTTGGAGCCGTCACTCCCCAGGTGAATCTACTTGGGAGAGAGAGTCGGACATGAGGGAGAGATACCCTTACTTGTTCGATCCAACCGCTGCGAGGGAACCACCCGTTTCCGCTTGATACCTTAGAGGTTAGTTTCGATCGCAGCCTTAGTCATTTTGTTGCATTACTTGCTATGTTAGAATATTGTCGGGTCTTCAATCCTTGTGAATTTCGAGGACGAAATTTTCCAAGGAGGGAAGACTTGTAAGCCCCTGTTTTTCAATTTTAGTTTTATTAGTGATAATTAATTTTTAATGCTAATGTTGGCCTTAAAATATTTTATTAGGATTTTTAGGAATTTTCTATAATTTTTAAATGAGTTTTATATATAAAAATATCACTTTGCAAATTATTTAAAATTTATTAAATAGGTTTTGCAATTTTTGAAATGTTATTTATATCAGTTTGTAATTAGGAATTTGGTTTTAATTGAGGAATACAAATATTATTTTACATTTTTTACTGTAAAACTCCTTATGCAATTTCCTAATTCCCGAGGGTCCTATTGCAAACTACCAAACCCCTCCCCCCCCCACACGACCAGCTCTCTCTCTCTCTCATCTGAACTCCAACCCCCGTTGACCCCTGCTCCGACCGACTACGACCGCTGCCCCCGCCGCCCCCACCGCCTCCAAAGCCCCTATAAATATCCCCCTCTCTTCCCCCGACCTAGCTACCACCTCCACGACCACCGACGACCGCCACAGCCCCCCGCTCCTCCACAAAACCCTAGATCTAACCCTAGCTCCGGCAAGACCTCCAGCGCCGCCCCTACGCCGAGCACCACCGCCCGCAACCACCACCGATAGGTTCGCCGCGCTGAGCCGCGCCCAGCGCCACCCGACCGCCCTGACCACGACCACTCCTCCACCGTCCAGAGCTCGTGAAACCCTCCAACCGCCGGACACGTAGGTAACACGACTTAAATCGTGTCGTGCGTGTCTCGCCTTCACGCACGAGACTCGCCAGGATACAACGAGCATGGTGCTGTGCTCGGACACGCGAGGCTGAGCTCGTGCGTGTCGTGCATTGCACAGACACGAGGATCCCTGTGTCCCAAACTGTCCGGACACAGGCTCGTGTTTATATTTTTTTTATAATGTCTAACCTAAAACTAAATAAAATAAACAAAACCCTATTCCTAACAGACGGGCCAACTGGCCCACTGGCCAGCGCGCAGTAACAAAAACCCCCTCCCCGCGCTCTGTAGGCTGGGTTCGAGCCCTGCCTCTGTTTTCCTTTTTCTTTTATTTTTCCTTTTTCTTTTTCTTTTGTTATTTATGTATATTTATATATATATGTATATACATATATTTGTATATATATATATAATTATATGTACTGTATTTTTGTATATATACTTACTGTTTTTCTTATGTATATATGTATATATACTTTATTCCCTTGTACTTTATTATTCTATGTATATATATATATCTATATATATGTATTATGTATACATATATATTTATGTATATATATTTCCTTGTGTATATATATATATTACTATATATATATACTATTATTTGTATATGTATACATTATTTATATATATATATATATATATATATATATATATATATATATATATATATATATATTATATAGTTGAGTTTTTCTTATGTGTATATATATATATATATATATATTTGTATATATATATATAATATATAGTTGGGTATTTTCTTATATGCATAAATATCTCTATATTTATGTATATATATATATATTATTTTTGTATTTCACTTAGCTTAGTACAAATTATCTTTATAAGATAATATTCATACTTTTATAGTTACTATGTAAAACTTTACCATATTAAAATAATAATGTTTAATTTGACTATTACCAAATTATATTTTTATTGTATTTAAATTACTGCAACCATTTGGTGTCCAAGCCTAGCATGGGTATTTGGGCTCAAATGTGTTTTCACACATTCAAGACCTGTAAAAGTCATATTGGACTTGATTCATGGCCTTGGGTCCTGTATTTGAACTTTGGTTCAAATAATATACATGGACAAAATACGCAGATAATTAATTATTGTGTGCAATGCTGTTTTTGATTTTCTAAAAATACTTAAAGTGCTGCTAAAATTATGGAAAAGTAGTATTTAGATACTATGTTAAGTTGGCTAATTTAGTATAATTTTTGTAGTATTTAATTTACTGTTTTGCCCCTAGTTTGGCATATGAAACCAAAACTCATTTTCTGTATACTTAGGAAAACTGATTTTTATAAAATATTTGTACTGGTTAATAAATTCCAGAAAAATTATAATAAATTTCTATGATTAACAAGGATCACCTTGGTACTTTACTTTAAGAAAAACTAGGCTTTTTGTCTATCTCTAAAATTGTTAGAACACAATGATCTTTTGATTTATTTATTGATTAATTACGACTTGTAGCTTTTTGTGTTATTTGGAGTTTTAGTCATGTTGAACCCCATCCCTCACTAGTATAAAGACCCTAAAAAGTTAGTTAACATAGTGTGTCACCCCACATTGGTCTCCTATGCCAAAGTCATTATTTTGGCTAGGTGCCCAATCACAAGTCGTGTTTCACCAATTAGTGTCCTAGTGTTTTAGCTTAGTGTAAAAACTAAGTTATTGTATTTACTTCTACAGCGACGAGTTACCGGACATCCATAGCATTGTTATCGCAGCTTGTTTTGTTTTGCTTTGCTAGAGGCAAGTACTTTCTACGAACTTTACATATTGTCACATAAATGAACTGCAAACCCCACCATGTTAAATGCTGATCCTTGGGGTAGCAAGTTAGATCTCAACATGTTGTACTTTCAGTTACTACCATGCTTAGAACAGTCTTGATGTATCTCTCACATGATTAGAATATGGGTTATGGGGAAACTGATAGTAGCGTACGTGATCATATCCCCCTCTACAGTACCGAGCAAAGTTTCATTTTATATGTTACTACGCCGTAGGCCTTTATCTCAAAGCTGTATTTGTGCGTATGTACATCTACCGCCTTTACACTTGTACGTATGTACATTTCATTATGTGCCCCAGTACATTGTACATCTATTGACCGATCACGTACCTACTACAGTTTTAAACATTACATATACATCTGTCTCTATGACATATGTGTCATTGCCATGATAGACTATATGATGCCATGCTTTCCAGTTATTCCTCTCATGTTCATTTCCATATTTCATATGCTAGTTTGCTAGATTTAGTACTTGCTTCCGTCCTGACAGGATAACGTTGTAGGTGTCCTTACTGAGGAGGAGTTACTCTGCGACACATATTATGGGATTACTGTCGAGGATCCGGCTCTGCTTTACGAGGATGTTCCTGCAGGGAACCTCGCCTAGTTGTCTTTTGTTTACTTAGACTTTTGAGAGTAGACATGTTTTAGACTATATCATTTTGTAACTGGACATGTATCCAGTTTTACATTTCAGTTTACTTGTACTTGGACGTTTACTATATACGATGACTTTTGTGTTTAGAGCATTTATGATTCTTCTTCACTTATAGAACTGTTAGTACATTTAGTCTTATCCTGTTGTCTTTAGAACAGCTTACTACGTTTTATCTCAACGTAGGATGGGCATGACTCGGCCTGGTCCAACAATTTGGGTAGCTGGTCGTGACAATCTCCTCCGACGCATGTTGAGATCCTTCTGGGTGAACACATACTTCAGACTCTTGTGGTCGGTGAAAATCCCTATCCTATCTTCATACAAGTAGTGCCTCCAAAGCTTAAGTGCAAACACTACTACTGCCAGCTCCAAGTCATGGGTTGGGTAATTTCTCTCATGATCACAAAGTTGTCGTGACGCATACGCTATTACCTTCCCATGCTGCATCAGAACACATCCTAAACCTCTGTCCGAAGCATCACAATACACTGAGAATCCTCCGGTTCCATCTAGAAGCGTGAGAATAGAAGCCGTCATCAAGCCTCGCTTCAACTTCTTAAAAGAATCCTGACATTCTGCTGTCCAAGCAAACAACACCTCCTTACGGGTCAAATGGATCAATGGCGCTAAAATTCGAGCAAAGTCTGAAATAAATCGCCGGTAGTAGCCGGCCAAGCCAAGAAAACTACGAATTTTTGCCACTGTACTAGGTACCGGCTACGTTTCAATGGCCACGATCTTCTGGGGATCCACTTCAACTCCTCCTCGGGTGATGATATGACCCAAGTACGAAATACGTTCGAGCCAGAACTCACATTTACTGAACTTGGCATACAATTGGTGCTCTCTGAGAATCTGAAGAACCACACGGAGATGCTGCTCATGCTCTGCCTCACTCTTACTGTAGACTAGGATGTCGTCTAGGAACACAATCATGAACTAATCCAAATAAGGCATAAAGATACGATTCATGAGGTCCATGAATACTGACGACGCATTGGTTTCTCCAAATGGCATCACAAGGAACTCCTAATGCCCATATCTCGATCTAAAAGCTGTCTTCGGGATATCCTGCTCTCTGACTCTGATCTGATAGTATCCTGACCGCAAGTCAATCTTCGAGAATACTGCTGCCCCCCTTGAGTTGATCAAACAAGTCATCTATCATCGGAAGAGGGTATCTGTTCTTGATTGTCACTGAGTTCAAGGTACGATAATCTACACATAATCTGGACATACCATCCTTCTTTTTCACAAGAAGCATCGGGGCTCCCCAAGGCGATCCAGTAGCACGAATGAATTCCTTGGTTCTGAGTTCTTCAATCATCTTGTACAATATCTCCAACTCTGACGACGCCATCCTTGTAACGCCCCAATCCCAAAATACTTAGGACTAGGTACGTATCCATGCCAGCTGCATACATACAAAGTATACTCCAATATATGGAAACTCGTATGTATACATAAGCTGTAAAATACAGTAGAACCATAATAACTAAATCTCATCCACTAGATAAATAAATGATATAAAAGCAACTTTGAATTTGTCATATATATAATCGTTGGGCGGAGACAAAGTCCACTACCAACTATCACAAATAAAATGTACAAGAAGTGATCGGTAAAATAACGAGACGAACCAAGCGCAATCGTCTTCGAAAGAATGGAGAAGATTACGGCCTTGGCTAGAACACCTGCAAATTCACAGAAGCACACACCTGGAGAGATAACCAGGTCCTCAGAGGGACGTAACAAGATACACAAAGAACATGCCATAATAAACTGAATATATAATATGTCACAACCCGAAATAAGTGAAAGATGACAATAAGGTAATCTAACCATACTACAGTGTTTATGCAGTTAAGAACAAACCTCCAACGCATGGGCACTCTGGCTCAGTAGCAGTAATCTAAGGTATGGCCCATCAGGATACCAGGGACCTCAAAGCATAACATTCATCGAATGTCAGAGGCCAGCAGTAAATCAGTATCACGATCCAGGACCGTATCTCCCGCGGAGATAACCGGCAATAGGGAGGTGCATACTTGGCCCATATGTTAAGGAACTATTCTTCCCACCCAATGCCTAATAGAGTCACATCCATGTCTCATATACCTCTACTAACTGCTAAGTCTCCTAACATGCCTCTATTAGCAATTAGCCCTAACGCATGTGCATGGAGGATCAGCCCATACACAAGAACCTCTACATGCTACTTATCTCACACATCCTCGTGGTATAACTGTGTCAAGGTATATGCGATACACTACAGACGGTAGTCTCTTAACTCTAAGTCCACATGCAATCAAAAGATAATAACAAAGTATATCTAATATCACTGAGCAGACAGTAAATCAAAAACGGTAAGAATTGGAAATAAATGAACAGTGATATGTAATAAATGCAAACTAAATATAAACAGTATAATGGCAAGGTATCTTGCCTGAGGTTATGTGCAAAAGGGAATAATCCAGTAGCTCGAACAGACAAATAAACGAAGCAAGAAAAGCCAAATCTCGCAGATGACTCCGGATGCTGCAACAAACATCACAAACGAGTTTGGAATAAAAGATATACCAAAGAAATGCCTGTCCAAAAGTTAAATTCTGGAATAAGGGCAAAATTGTAATTTCGGGTCAAAACGATGTCCGCCATTGGACCCGCTTTGCACCGAAATGTGTGCCAATGTCTACGGTCTCTAAAGTCGTCAAACTACATGTCTACAGATTTGTTTTGATAAGGCGAACCCAACGGTATGTCCAATTTTCGATTCCGGGGGGTCGTGCACAAAATCGTCCGTTGAGTGGGATTGTGGGCCTGCCAAAATAGCGTCCCGATCAACGGTCTCAGAATCGGACCAAACTTGGCTCACAGGACCAGAAAAATATTTCGAGTCCAATGACACAAATTTTATCACGATATGATGAGTGTGCACAAAGTTATGACTTAATTTGCAAAGAGTCGATACGGGGTATCTCGACGGATACGTATTGATTTCGTCGCGCACATGCAACGAAATCGGGTTCCGTCAGTTCCCACACGTAGACAACATCCATACGCTCCTTTCGATGCGTATAGTGCGCGACCACGTCGCCCGGTTTGTCGGGACGGACGCCGTATCGTAGTATTTTTCTAATTTTCGAAAACAGAATTTACAGTTTTTCGGAAAACTTTAACAACGTGTAACTTTTTACACACTCGATGAAAAGTGAATCCAGAAGGTGCATTACAATCTCGGTTATGTTTTCTTTGACTGTCTTCAATTAGTTTCTATGAAAGTTTAATGGACAGGGAGAAAAGTGGCCAACAAGTTGGTGTTTTGAAACAGTTTTTAATATTCCAGAAAAGTAGTTTTTCTCCAACTTCGTCTCGATTTTTCGAGCAAGTTGGATGGCCATGTCAAAATCCACCTAGGGGATCTCGAAGAGGTCATGTGGGCTATCTACACGAATTTACGGATCGAAAATCGGAGTAGAATTGGCAGAGAAATTGATCGGGAAAGTGGGATACCTTAAAGTGGGAATATGTTGTTGTTGTCGATGGTGCGTCCGAGCTTCGCCGTGGATTGGGGAGGAGGAAGGAGGAGAGAAAGGAGGTGGAAGAAATTTTTAGCATTTTTCTTTTCTTTTTTTTCCCAAAACTTATATATATATATGTATATATATATATATATATATATATATATATATATATATATATATATATATATATATATATATATATATATATATATATATAAGTTATATATATATATGTGAGGGAAGGGGGGGTCGGCCTCTATTAGACTTACTGTGCTTTTTAATGGAGGGGTTGGCCCCCCCCCCTTCTTAACGCAGCTACTGCTGCTGTTTTATTTACTAGTTGGAGCATGTGGTCGGCGCCCACATGGTGGGGCCGACCATGTGAATTGCTTGTTTTTGCTTTTTTTTTCCTTTTCTTTCTCTTATTCTATATATATATACATATATACATGTATATTTATATATCCATAATTATACACCATAATCTATTTAAAAGAACAAATAAAAATTTAAGTATTATCTAACCAAATATTTAATATATTTAAACATTTGTATATATATTTGAATTCAATTTATAACAAATCAATCTCATTATTAATACTAATATCTAAAAATATGTTTATTTAATTACCACCAAATAATTTTAATAGTAATGAAATAATAAAAATAGTAATATGGTTGTTTTGGGTGACTCATACTATGCACCCTAATCTGGATCTAGAAAATTTGCACAAATGTTGTAAAATATTATTTTATAAATAAAATATAAATTTTGTACCAAAAGTAAATAAATATTTAACAAGTTCTAAAAATAATTTAAAAATATTTGTACATACCCAAAATATTCCTATATGGCCACCTTAGTCACCCCACATGCTCACATGGGCTTAAAATTTTGTTCGGGCCCTGTTCGGACTGAATTGGCCAAACCGGGTCATCAAAAAAATAAAAAATAAAACCATAAATTCTATAAAATCATTTTTTTAGTCTAATAAAATAATAAAAAATAATTAAAAAATAGGGGTTTTACATCCTACCCAACTTACAAGAATTTTGTCCTCGAAATTTAGGATTAGTAGGGTAGATAGGGTTGAGGGATATGAAGAGTTCGTCAATACCAAAATGCAATTAAAATTTTGGAGGAGGCGATAAAACTACGTTCAACACCACCTTGCAATAGAAAATTGTGGAGTCGATATATACAAAATATATCATTGTTATGGAATTGAATAAGGGTTGCTAATGAAGGTGACAAAATTTGATAACCCGAATAAAAATAGTGGGAAATTTAGTAGATCAAGAGGATAATTAGACGTTTAGGAGATATGGTTCCTTGAGAGAAAATTGGATACTAATCATCTGGGTTGAGAGTTAGATTTAAGTGAACGATTAGAATCATTCTCGAGTGCTCAAGAATAATTGGGAGGACACGGTAACAATTCTAGGGTTAAGGTACGAGGGGTAGTTAAAGGCGAGGATACAGCCACATGAGTCGGTCGGTGGCTATCTAAATTTGTGTATATTTAACCGATTGGGCAACCAAAGGTGATACCTTGAGTCTATCTAGCAAGTACAGTGCCTTGTCTTTCCAAAATAAGTGAAAGACAAGAACAACAAAGGTTTCAAAGACGGTGTTATATATTGAGTACAAATTGCGGGGTTCATAGGGCGAAAATAATTCAAAAGAGAATTGCCAAGGCTATCGCGGATGAGACTCTAAGGCAAGTTTACTATGTATTCATCCACGTAGAATAATATGTGATAAGCAAACCAAAGTACAATAGGTTGATCAGACCATCATGCACCGGTTCTGATTAGACAATATGTTAGTGGGTGCACCCAATAAAATATGTCATAATCAAGCTTGATAACGAAATAAGCTTGCAAAACTGAAGCTACGTTAGCAGCGTGAAATAGTCAAAATATGAACAAGGGAGGTACTGATGAAGAAAATTTTAAATAGTCCCAGATCTTTTAAAATCAAGGCTCGCCCAAAGTTTGGGCTTATACAGTTGTCCCAATGTTTCTTCATTTATGGCTTGGTAGACTAGATAAGGTAGGGTCCTCTGAATTTATAGTCTAAACGAACTTACCAATATGGTTCACAAAGAAAAAAGTTTGTTAGGTGGTGAGGTATTCTACCCAACTTACAAGAGTTAAACTAATAGTATCATAGGACAATGGATCAAGCAATCAAGATAAAGTACAAATTTAAGCATTTAAGGAATTTAGTAGAACACAATCACATATCGGGTCGAAAGAATTGAGTCGAGGTCGAATCCCTATCCGTGGTCGAAAATATATCGGTATCATGATAAAGATTATAGTTTGGCCATTTTGACCATAAGGTCATATCAAGAAATAGAGTACAAGGAGATGGGTTTTGGTGGGACATGATATGTCTACAGGAAGGTGGGCTTGTCTAGGTCTTATATATGAAACTTGTTGGGAGAAAAAGTGTAGTGTTGTACTCCAAATATACAAGTCACGGTAGGGGACGCCAGAAGATCAAAAATAGAGAGTGGGAGTTCACGAGGTGATAATTAATGCACAAAATAAAGAAGATCAAGCTAAAGCATGAAATAAAATTAATTAAGGAATCCATTAAAAAATAATTTAGGAACACAATTTCGGAAAGAAGATAGTCTCCTAGATGAATACAGTTAAGGAACCATTAAATCATTATTCAAATTGCAAGTGGGTTAGAATGTCGCAATTAAAATATCTAGAATTGAAGGAAGGTCGACTAAGTCAATGTGGAAATACAGTCACATAGTTGGGTAGATGACTAACAACACTTGTGTATATACTACTATCATGGTCATGAGTGACATGGCAATTTGTGTGGAATACTCTGTAGGGTTATCTTGGGGCCTACCATTAAAATTTTAACTCGAGTTTCCTCCAAAAATTTCAAATATAAACTTTCAAAAATAAACCACCAAAATTTGTATTCACTCCAATCCGTTCAAATTCATAATAAAAAATTTAAATCTCTCATAAATCTCAAACCAAAATTTTTATCATGTTACTACTAATCTTTTCCAAAATTAACGTTTAAATTCAACTATTTAACTCAAGAGTTCATAATTTACGAATTCATAAAAATTTCACAATCAATCAAAGATTTGACTCTAAAATTTTCAAATAACTCATAATAAAACTCTTAGCATATTAAAAGCAATCTCAAAAATTTAGCTCAATGCTCTCATCAATTTTAACTTCTATTCATGCTAAGTTATTCCAACAAAATCACAACTTTTAAATGGTAACTTCCTTTAATCAATCAAAATAACTTTCCATCACATCCTTCAAAATTCTTCCAAAATTTTTAATATTAGCAATCCCACATTAAACTAAATTTTCAAATAATCTTATCAGTCAAAATCCTTTTTTTTACCAAAAATCTAAATAGATTTGTAAATCCTCAATCATAGGACACAATTTAAAATAAAGAAAATTTCTCAAAATCGTTTTCAATTATTGTAAACCAAAATTTACTATCATTACTTCCACTTAAAATTCAAATTTTACTAAACACGAAAATTGTAAGTTGTACAACACAATTTAAATAATTTCTACGGCCATTTTTAAAAGCTAAGATCATTTTCAAACCAAATTTATAATCATGCAAAGGTGTATAACCATAATCCAATAAATCATAAACATCAAAACTCGAAAATCAATAAATTTTATATTTGTTCAAAGATGTATATCTATCACCTAAAATTTTAAATATCACAAATCGAAAAGCAAATCAATTTTATACTTGTGCAAGGATGTGTAACTATAACCCAATAAATCATAAATATCAAATCTCAAAAAGCCAATCAATTTCTTAAATCAAGGGTATAAAGATTCTAGCATTTTTTTTTCTTCCTACAGTATCAATCCTCTGGTGTTTACTATTTAGAAATCTCAAGATTAAAACATTCTTTGGTAGTATCCTACTTTACAAATTACTATCATTAACACATACAAAAAGGCCTTTTTAACTCAATTAGAGTCTTGAATGTATTCCAATTGCCAATATAACCATTCTAGCCATATGTGTGACCTATGAGCATATACTAGTGTAGTCATCTTTCTAGTTGACACTAAGCACAAAAATAAGAATCAAAGGTAGAAAGGAATCAAGCAAGATGCAATTCAAGGAGGTCGATCGAGAGTTCAGAATTTGAAGCCAAGGAAAGAGGTCAAGCTGTATGGATGAGATTCCTAGATTCTAATCTTATGTTGTCGGCTCACATCGGTACAGTAACGTAACCGAAGTGACAAACTTGACCTCCATGGGCCACCACGAAAACATGTAACACCCCAGTCCCAAAATACTTAGGACTAGGTACGTATCCATGCCAGCTGCATACATACGAAGTATACTCCAATATATGGAAACTCGTATATATACATAAGCTGTAAAATATAGTAGAACCATAATAACTAAATCTCATCCACTAGATAAATAAATGATATAAAAGCAACTTTGAATTTGTCATATATACAATCGTTGGGCGGAGACAAAGTCCACTACCAACTATCACAAATAAAATGTACAAGAAGTGATCGGTAAAATAACGAGACGAACCAATCGCAATCGTCTTCGAAAGAATGAAGAAGATCACGGCCTTGGCTAGAACACCTAAAAATTCACAGAAGCACACACCTGGAGAGATAACCAGGTCCTCAGAGGGACGTAACAAGATACACAAAGAACATGCCATAATAAACTGAATATATAATATGTTACAACCCGAAATAAGTGACAAGACGACAATAAGGTAATCTAACCATACTACAGTATTTATGCAGTTAAGAACAAACCTCCAACGCATGGGCACTCTGGCTCAGCAGCAGTAATCTCAGGTATGGCCTATCAGGAAACTAGGGACCTCAAAGCATAACATTCATCGAATGTCAGAGGCCAGCAATAAATCTGTATCAGGATCCAGGATCGTATCTCCCGCGGAGATAACCGGCAATAGGGAGGTGCATACTTGGCCCATACGTTAAGGAACTGTTCTTCCCACCCAATGCCTAACAGAGTCACATCCATGTCTCATATACCTCTACTAACTGCTAAGTCTCCTAACATGCCTCTATTAGCAGTTAGCCCTAACGCATGCGCATGGGGGATCAGCCCACACACAAGAACCTCTACATGCTACTCATCTCACACATCTTTGTGGTACAACTATGTCAAGGTATATGCGATACACTACAGACGGTAGTCTTTTAACTCTAAGTCCACATGTAATCAAAGGATAATAACAAAGTATATCTAATATCACTGAGCAGACAGTAAATCAAGAACGGTAAGAACTGGAAATAAATGAACAGTGCTATGTAATAAAATGCAAACTAAATATAAACAGTATAATGGCAAGGTATCTTGCCTGAGGTTATGTGCAAAAGGGAATAATCCAGTAGCTCGAACAGACAAATAAACGAAGCAAGAAAAGCCAAATTCAGCAGATGACTCCGGATGCTGCAACAAACATCACGAACGAGTTTAGAATAAAAGATATACCTAGGAAACGCCTGTCCAAAAGTTAAATTCTAGAACAGGGGCAAAATCGTAATTTTCGGTCAAAACGATGTCCGCCGTTGGACCCGCTTTGCACCGAAATGCGTGCCAATGTCTACGGTCTTTAAAGTCGTCAAACTACATGTCTACATATTTGTTTTGATGAGGTGAACCCAACGGTATGTCCAATTTTGGATTCCGGTGGATCGTGCACAAAATCGTCCGTTGAGTAGGATTGTGGGCCCGCCAAAATAGTGTCCCGATCAACGGTCTCAGAATCGGACCAAACTTGGCTCACAGGACCAAAAAAATATTTTGAGTCCAATGGCGTAAGTTTCATCGCGATATGATGAGTGTGCACAAAGTTATGACTTAGTTTGCGAAGAGTCGATACGGGGTATCTCGACGGATACGCATTGATTTCGTTGCGCACATGCAACGAAATTGGGTTCCGTCAGTTCCCACACGTCGACAACATCCGTACGCGCCTTTCGATGCGTATAGTGCGCGACCATGTCGCCCGGTTTGTCGGGACGGACGCCGTATCGGAGTATTTTTCTAATTTTCGAAAACAGAATTTACAGTTTTTCGGGAAACTTTAACAACGTGTAACTTTTTACACACTCGATGAAAAGTGAATCTAGAAGGTGCGTTACAATCTCGGTTATGTTTTCTTTGACCGTCTTCAATTAGTTTCTATGAAAGTTTAATGGACAGGGAGAAAAGTGGCCGACAAGTTGGTGTTTTGAAACAGTTTTTAATATTCCAGAAAAGTGGTTTTTCTCCAACTTCGTCTCAATTTTTCGAGCAAGTTGGATGGCCATGTCGAAATCCACCTAAGAAATCTCGAAGAGGGTCATGTGGGCTTTCTACACGAATTTACGGATCAAAAATCGGAGTAGAATTGGCCGAGAAATTGATCAGAAAAGTGGGATACCTTAAAGTGGGAATCTGTTGTTGTTGTCGATGGTTCCTTTGTCTTCTTCGCGAGCACGGCTTCGCCATGGTGCGTCCGAGCTTCGCCGTGGATTGGGGAGGAGGAAGGAGGAGAGGAAGGAGGTGGAAGAAAATTTTAGGGTTTTTTTTTCTTTTTCTTTTTTTCCCCAAAACTTATATATATATATAAGTTATATATATATGTGAGGGAAGGGGGGGTCGGCCTCTATTAGACTTACTGTGCTTTTTAATGGAGGGGTGGTCCCCCCTTCTTAACGCAGCTACTGCTGCTGTTTCATTTACTAGTTGGAGCATGTGGTCGGCGCCCACATGGTGGGGCCGACCATGTGAATTGCTTGTTTTTGCTTTTTTTTTTTCCTTTTCTTTCTCTTATTCTATATATATATACATATATACATGTATATTTATATATTCATAAATATACACCATAATCTATTTAAAATAAAAATAAAAATTTAAGTGTTATCTATCCAAATATTTAATATATTTAAACATATGTATATATATTTGAATTCAATTTATAACAAATCAATCTCAATATTAATAATAATATCTAAAAATATGTTTATTTAATTACCACCAAATAATTTTAATAGTAATGAAATAATAAAAATAGTAATATGGTTGTTTTGGGTGACTCATACTACGCACCCTAATCTGGATCCAGAAAATTTGCACAAATGTTGTAAAATATTATTTTATAAATAAAATATAAATTTTGTACCAAAAGTAAATAAATATTTAACAAGTTCTAAAAATAATTTAAAAATATTTGTACATACCCAAAATATTCTTATATGGCCACCTTAGTCACCCCACATGCTCACATGGGCTTAAAATTTTGTTCGTGCCCTGTTCGGACTGAATTGGCCAAACCGGGTCATAAAAAAAATCATAAATTCTATAAAATCATTTTTTTAGTCTAATAAAATAATAAAAAATAATTAAAAAATAGGGGTTTTACAATCCTGTAGACTCGCTCCGACACTGGGCTGTCCCTGGGATCAAGTCGATAGTAAACTCGATCTCTCGCTCCGGCGGCATTCTTGGAAGCTCTTCTGGGAAAACATCTAGAAACTCTTCGACTATTCGAGGTAACTGTCACGACCCGTACCCACTGTGAGGGTACGAGAACGTAACAACGCCCAGCCTACGCCGCAGTTGTTTGCAAAAATAAAAGTATAAAACTTTATTGATACAAACTGTAATAAAGATTACAAGAATTCTGGGAAAATTATAACTATAGGAATCCAATCTTGATGACGATTGCTTTATCCCTTGGACGATGTGAACTTTGAAGACGAAGCCTTTGAAGTTGAAAACAACTCTAGAAATTGAAGGCAAAAGCCTCTGAAGTTGAAGACAAAAGTCTCGGAAGAATGCAGCAGCACTTTGTCAAGAACTCCTGAACTCTCTGATTTCTGATCTCTGATCTTGATCCCCCTGAAATGAAGACTGGAAACTCTATTTATAGAGTTCTGAAAATAACTAACTTTCAGTTATTTTGGACTGCGCAAGGTGATTTGCGCAGAAACTGGTTTGCGCAGCACTGGACTGCGCAGGCAGTTATTGGATCGTGGGCCAACTATCTGAGACACATGGCATTATTTGATTGAAATGCGCATGATCGTGCATAGACAGTTGCCACGTAATGAGCAATTGATGGCATGAATGCCACATGTAATTGGTCAGTTATGTTGGTAGAATACGCAAAGTGAACTGCGCAGAAATGGTTTGCACAACCACGGATTGCGCATGAATGGTTTACGTAACCACGGATTGCGCTGCCACCTGTCAGCCGCCCTCGAGCACTGTGCGACGTCAAAAACGAACAGCCTCCTCGTTATTCGTGTTGTCAGCTGTCAGGAAGATCTGATTTGATTCAGTCAATGATGACTTCTGCCACGTCAGCCTGCGCAGTTGGGAATATGCGCAAACCAACCTGCGCAAAGTGATGTCTGCACAATCTGTTGTCTGCGCAACTCATCAAAATGATGAATATCTTGAATTTTTGACTTTGTTGATTGATGCAACTTGATTTTTTAGGACCTACAAGACCCCCTTCAAAGTTTTCGAAAGTTGATTATAATCAAAATTTCGAAATACTTTGAATTTTTGAATGTTGAATCGTTTTGCGCAATATGATGAGCTGTTTGCGCAAAGCGAATAGACCACAAGTTTAGGCGCAATCCGAGGCATCCGTTTCGTATTTCGAAAACTATAAATACCCCTCTTTTCGTTTTCAATTCTTTACTTTGCAATCTTTCGAACTTTTTGAGAAGAAAACCTTCACTGTTCTCCTCCTCCGACGATTGTCATGGCCCCACGACGATCAAATGCTGCCGCTGCCGCCGCCGCGAAGGGAAAAGCTCCGGCCGAGTCTTCTGACAGGGTTGCACGGCGAGCTTCCCGACACGAATCTGCACACCCTGCTCTGAGAGGTAGTTGAACCGATCAAAAACCCCTTCTTAGGGTGATTCGAGTCCCTTGAAACTCATCTCTTTTTAGAGATAAGTTCATATTGCGCCACCCTTTTTAGGTTTCGGTTGCATCAACTATCAGTTCTTCATTTTTATGAAGGCTGTATTCTTGCGCAAATTGTTGATTTGTGCTGACAGGAAGTCAGCGCAAACAATTAAGTTGCGCAGATATCAGCGCAAACCATTACTTTGCGCACCTTTAATGATGCGCAAACTGATATTGCGCAAGTCATGTCAGCGCAATCTGAGGTTGCGCAAATCATGTCAGCGCAGTCTGAGGTTGCGCACTCTAATGTTTTATGTTTAAAAAACAGAATCTTTGTCTTGGACTAATTTTCATCTGTTTGTTGATGCAGTTGAAGTCAATGAAGATCCAGATTACGAACATTTTGTGGGAACCCTTACAGAGTCTGAATACAAAGAAGATCTGTCTCATGTCCATTACCCTCAGTATGATCTGCCGGCCTCCCGTCAGGCTATATTGATTTCTCAGGACAATGAAACTTTGATGTGTTTGATGAACGGACAGCCTTTAGAATCAGCTGATGCTGTAATTCACAAGAAACCCTTATTCCTATTCGGTGACGCCTTTGAGAGAGCCTCTCAGCCTAGGCCAAGGATGGAAGATAGGGTAGTTCACCAGCAAGATAGATCCTTTTTTATACCCGACATCGCTCAATGCCTTCCTTTGTCACGGTACGCTCATGCAAGCTACCCTAGGAAGATGGAATGGAATATCACTCTATTTCAGGATGCTCGGGCAGGAAAAATCTTCGTAAAGAAGGGGCCACAACATAAGGATATGTTTTATAGTTCTTCCGACAGATATAGTGTCCTACTGAGAGGCTTAAGACCTGGCTGCATTCCACCAGAGAACTCCTCCTTGCTAATGCCTGTTAGGACACCAATATTCGCAAATGAGTTTGCGAAGGTTGAAGAAAAATATCCTGAGCAAGATATAAGAATGACTGGATTGGTGAATCTCGACTACAAGCGATGGAGTTATATCGCGAATTGGGTTCTAGGAAAATTCCAAGACAGACTCCAACAAATCAACCTGTATGAAGCAGTGCATGCCACTGTATATGGATTTGCTCCCAATCCTCATATGTTCTTAGCCTTAGCTGAGAGATACAACTACAGGACCGGAACTTTCATGAACCCAGGGGGAGAGATGGGCTTTGCACTCCACGAGATGAAGTATATCTCGTTCTTGCCCATGGCAGATGCTCCGTATGAGGAGTATGTACCAACAAATGATGAGTTGAACAAGCTCAGAAAAGAGAATCCAGAGATGGTGACAGTGTTCGAAGAACTATTGTGCCATTACAAGATCTGCTCTTTATTTTACAAGAGTGCCACTGCCAATACTTGTTATTCTTCAAAGTGGCTACCATATCTGTTTCTTAATCATATAAAGGAGAAGAAAACCAAGGAGAACGATAAATATTACCCATCCTTTTTCAAACCTTTGAGCCATACAGAGGTCAGAAAATTAATGGAACAGAGTGGTCACTTTGATAAAGAAGTGAACGATGACCATGAATATCCTCCTTTGAAGAAAGGAGACAATTTGGAAAGTTACTTGAGAATGGGCTATAGGCCCATGTCAGAAGCAGCACAATTGGCGGGATTCTTGACATACTGGCTGCGAAGGTTCGTGGTTCCCGGATCCAGTACAGTGGATCGTTTTTACCGTGGCGTCTTGTTTGCAGCTGTTAAATTGGTCTTCGGCTATAAAATGGACTTACTATCAGCAATGACCTGTAAGCTGAACGCCAGTCTTCGTTTGTATGTTGACCTGATGTTGAAAGCGAAAGGAGAGAGAGAATTCCCTCGCTTGGAATTGCCATATACATATTTGTTTGGATGGTTGCTTCTTCACTATCCAACTCTAATGGATCCTGGCATGGGACCAGTTGACGGCAATTTTCTTCGAAGGTATTCCGATGGAAAATGGAAATATACTTCCTTATCTGAGTGTAGATTTATGTTGAATCTGAACAGAGGCTGGAACTTTTGCTGCGCTCCTTTCCCTGCTGGGTATGATCAGATGCCCACGAATATGGTGGATTCGAAACTGCAGCCTCTAACTCGTGTCGCTTTTGAATGGTTGAAGACAATTCGACCATCTTATTTGGTCTACCGATTTGAAGAAGAGTGCTACTTAGAACCATACCTCCCAAGCCGTTTTGCTCGACAGTTTGGGTATGATCAGTTCCATGTAGGGAACGTAATTACCTGCCTCCAAGGCAAAGGTTATCTGATAGACGGAGCTAGGGCTTGGGTTTATTACAATACCCGTGATACAAAAGCCACTTTCTCCATGCCAGCAAGGACTACTCCTCAGGGTCCTCGAATGCTTTTTACATACTCCGTGTTTTACACATCAGCGAATACTTTTGCCGAGAATTTCAATCTCGCAGATAGTTTCGCCACTGCAACAAGATTGAGAAGAGGGAGAATTGCTCCATCGATCCCTATAAATGAGGAGGTGCAGGAACCGACAGATGCACCTCTGGAGACTACAAGGGATATTATATTCCCCCAAGAAGTGAATGCACCACTTCGTATTTCTCTGAAGGTGGGTAAATCTCCTGCGAAGAAGAGAAGAAGAGAGGAGCCTCCTGCTCCTGTGGCGAAGAAGAAATTGATTCTTGATGTTTCTTCTGAAAAGGTGACTACCAGATCTCAATCCCGACAATTAGCCGAGACACATCAAGAAGTTGCTACTACACCAACTTTCGTGCAAAAGCAAGCAGAGCCAGAAAATGTAGAGAGTCCTGTTAGGCCTCTACACAGAAAGAAAAGAGTAGTCACTAGAAGAGTCTTGGAAGAGTCTTCTTCTATACAACTCCTGACTTCAGTAGATGCTGCTGCAGGACTTCTAATGGCATCTCCCACACCTGCTTCTGAATCAGGGAGCAAAACTCTCGAAGAGAATGAACAGAGGAAAGATTTTGCCCCAAGAATTGAAAAGCCTAGAGAACATATCTTAGAGAAAGAACAAAGTGTTGTACAACCTCATTCTCCTATTGCAGATATTACTCAACCTCCTCCTACTCCTAGGACTCTTCGTGAGGACGAAGACCGTAAAATGATTGCAGCTCTGGAGGATTGCAGTTATAGCTTGCAGGAAGATCAGGCTGCCACTAGCAGTGGAAATGCAACAGTAGAAGAAGAAGAAGAAGAAGACGAGGAAGGTTCTTCATCCGAAAATGTTGATGAGTATTTACAAGATCCTGAAAAGCAAACTGAAGAACACAGATCTCTTGATACTGCCGATGATATTTCAAATCCTAAAAAGGATATTGAAGTGGAGGCGTCTGCAGAAAAGGCTGTCGATGTTGAAATAGAAATATCTCCTGAAGAAGTAGCCGACGAAGGTGTGCTAAAAGAAAATCCCGCCACCGACCCTCAAGGTATAAAACGAGATTTAACAATCTTTTCTCTTTTTTTTTAAAAAAATGAACCGATAACTAATATCTTCATTTGCAGATCTTGGGACTTTGCCAATACCTCCAACGGACCTGATTATGGTGCCTATACCAACGGTGGTTATTAGCAGTAGTCATCATTTATCTTGTGGTTCTGAGGCGGGCAGCAGTCAGGCTGTTGCAGCGGAGGCTACTTCTGTTCAACAGTATTCCATTCCAGTAAGGAATGAACTCGTTGTTAAACCAAACCAAGGTAACATTACTCTTAATTTGATCTTTTTGTTCATCAACAATCAATTAGTAAAATAATAATTTTACTTTTGCAGAAGATCAAGCAGGAGGAGCAACCAGCTCTACTCTGGCTCCCTTATTTAAAGAGCCTATTGTCCAACCTCAAAGAATCGAGCAACCTGTTACCCCGTCTTCATCGGAAGTAGCAGCGACTCCTGGAACTTTGGCCATCAATCAGCAGGTTGTCCAGTCATTTACTAAATGCTAATTTGAATCGCTGGGATCTCTCGTCCGTAAAATGATAGAGAAAGAAGGGGCTGACTTCATTATGGTTAGGAAGCCCACTTCTTTCTTGATAAGAGCCATAAGAGACCAAGGAGACGAAGCTCATGCTACTCTCCTTGAACATATACTGGATGAATTAGAAGTCTCCATCAAGAAGTATAAAGAACTCAATAAGAAAGATGTAGACTCTTTAGTACAAGCTGAATTTGAGCGGCTGGCTCAAGCTGCTGATATGGAAAGGTTAACTCTTCAAAATCTATTAGAAGCTCATTCAGCAAAATCAGCTGAATATAATTCTAAAATAGAATCAATTACCCAAGTGGCTGAAAGCAAAGGACGGCGACTTGCTGAGCTGAAGGCTGAAATTACTCGCCTCCAACAAAAGTTTGAAGAAGAAACTGTTAATCACCAACTGGTGATTGAACAATTTAATGCATTGATTGAAGAAAGGAATGAGTATAAGACCACTCATGGTGAAGAGATCACTCGCAGGACAGTAGATATGCCCATTTTTGATGAAGACAGCGGGATGGAGGAGACAAGAAAGATAGTAGCGTCAACACACGAAGAAGAGCTGCAGACATTGAAGCAGCAAATTGACAATCTGATTGTCCCTCCTTCTTGATTTTGTATTTGGGTTTTGTTACTGTAGCTGCATTTTTTGTAATGTCTCATTTTTTGATATAAAGGACATTTTGTTGTGGCTCCATTATTTATTGCGTATCTTATTCAGATATAAAAATAATAGATAGATATGATATATTTATTGACAACTTAATCGAAAACGACAAGTTGCTGATGTAGAAGATGAACGATGATGAATCGTCAATATATATGAAAATGAATGAACGGGAATACCGTCAAGTAATGATGAAAGAACGGGTAAATCGTCAAATGATGTTGAAATGAACGAATTAACCGTCAAATGATAATAAATGAACGGGTTAACCGTCAAAATAGATGAACGGATGAACCGTCAGATATTAATGAACGGACGAACCGTCGGATGAGTGTAATAAATGAACGGATGAACCGTCAAGTGTTTAATGAACGGACGAACCGTCGGATGAATGTAATGCTTCATTAATTGAGGAACTTCTGTCTATAAATATAGCAAAAATCTGACAGGAACGAACACTTCTACTCTTCAACAAAAAAATGTCTTCCGGAGAAGCATCTAAGAAGGTTGAGACTGTCTCAAAGGTTCAGAAGGGTATTGAAGAACACCCTGCCGATCCAGTTCAGCCAAAGGAAGCAGAAGCAGGCGAAGGTTCGTCTGCACCCCAGCCACCACGGGATATTTTGGACTTCCTGCTCGAACCAGGAAAGACTAAAGAAGAAGAAGCCATGAGGATGGTCGCCTGCAAGTTTCTTGTGGGATCCAGCAAGGAGGTTTTTGGCTCTTTTGCTGACCGTATTTTTGAGAAGGACGGCAGTGGCCCTCGTCCCAATGTAGAAAAAGATGATAGTGACCTTTAATATGTACTATCATATAATAAAATTTGAATTTTATTTATGAACTTGATTCTGTCTGATAATTTACAAGTATTTACATTTATACATAATACTTCTTTAAGAATTTGCCATTGATAGGCATCATAGCAACTCGACCATCAAGTTCTGAAAGTTGATAAGCTCCGTTTGAGAAGACTTTGCTTACAACATAGGGACCTTCCCATTTCTCATCGAATTTCCCTTTGCTCATATGAGTCATAGTTATAGAACGTCTGACCGTTAGAACAAGTTCTCCTTGCTGAAAGGCTCTGACCTTCACTTTACGATTAAATGTCTTTGAGATGCGGGCTTGGTATAACTCAATATGCTGTTGAGCCATTAACCGCTTTTCATCCAATGCCTCTAACTCTTGAAGTCGAAGAAGGTCATTATTTTCTGTGGTGAGCTCATTGGCAATAGCAATCCTTAAAGAAGGAATTTGTAACTCCAAAGGAAGGACAGCTTCACAGCCATACACCAAAGAGAAAGGTGTAAAGCCTGTGGGATTGCGGACTGTAGTTCGATAGGCCCAAAGACATTCGCCAAGTTTCTTGCTCCAATTCCGTTTGTTAGTGGATACAAATTTCTTAAGGAGCTTAATAATGGTTTTGTTAAAGGCTTCAGCTAAACCATTAGCAGCAGGATTGTAGGCCGTCGAAGCAACATTGCTAATCCGATGATCATCGCAGAATCTAGTAAACTTCTGACTAATAAATTGAGGTCCATTATCATGAATGATTCTGCGAGGTACACCGAATCTATAGATGACATGGTGTTTAACGAAGTTGATGACACTGCTAGTCTTGACTTCAGCCAGAGGTATAGCTTCAGCCCACTTGGAGAAGTAATCGGTTATCGCCAATATGAACCGATGTCCTCTAGAAGAAGGAGGATTAATAGGACCAATGATGTCCATACCCCAAGCTTCAAAAGGCCAGGAAGCAGCAGTCGGGTGTAAGAATTCCGAGGGTTGAGGAATGAAGTTTGCATGGATTTGACAAGCACGACATTTCCTTGCATATTCAATGGCATCTGATACCATAGAGGGCCAATAGTAACCCATGCGTCGGATGCGATCCTGTAATTTAGGACCAGGTTGATGTGCTCCACAGACGCCATCATGAGCTTCACACAACACTTGTTTGGCTTCATCACCAGCAAAACAGCGTAGAAGAAGACCATCATAAGTTCGCCGATAGAGTATTTTGGTGGTTTGATTGTAATAAAATCGTAGAGATCGACGTCGAACGCTTGTAGCCTCCTTAGGATCTTCAGGGAGTATGTCATGTACTACAAAATCGATAAAAAGAGTTCTTCAATCGTCATTAATAACATTGACTTCAGCAAGATTGCTAAATTCAATATTACGATTATTTTCAATACAGAACAGTTCTCGGTTAAAAATAACCACCACCTGATGTCTTTTGATAGGGATGGCTAAGACAGCTGCAAGATTGGCCAAAGCATCGGCTTCAGTATTACAAGCTCGTCGAACATAGTCGATGAAGAAAGCTTTGAATGATGTAGCTATATTAATTGCTGCTTCAGGATAAGGCACCAGGTCTTGATGACGGACTTCATAGGTTCCTCTAACCTGGTTCACAACCAGTTTAGAATCACCATAGACTTCCAGATATTCAACATTCAGTTGTTTAGCTAGCTGAAGGCCGACAAGTAAGGCATTGTACTCTGCCACATTGTTGGAGCAAGGTTCATCTAAAGAGTAGGCTCTTTGGATAGTTAATCCGTCTGGAGAAACGAGAACAACTCCAACACCTGCCACTATAGCACCATTTGGTCCAATTCTTGATGCACCATCAAAGAATAGACGCCAGGTTGGAAACTCTTCGGAGATCATGTTGACTTCTAATGTCTCGTCAGGAATTTCGTCATAGAGTTTAGATGTTTCAGGCACAGGATGAGCTGCTAAGAAGTCCGCCAGCGCTTGACCTTTGACAGACTTTTGTGGAACATACACCATGTCATATTGAGCTAGCAGGATTGCCCATGTAGCCAACCGAGAATTAAGTGTACTAGGTTTCTTCATGAGTACCCGGAGAGGGTTAACTCGAGATATAACATGAATAGTTTGACCAATGATATAATGCCTCATCTTTTGCACAGTAAACATGAGAGCCAGGCATTCTTTCTCGACCGGACTATAACGGTGTTCAGTACCAATCATAGTTCGGCTAAGATAGTAGATAGCTTGTTCATGGCCTTCTTTGTTCTTTTGGGCAAGTAAAGCACCCAATGAATGGTCCATAGCATGGACATACATCATGAATGGAATGCCAGAGATAGGTGGCACCAAAACTGGTGGGTTCATAAGATATTGTTTGATATCGTCGAATGCTCGTTGACACTCTTCAGTCCAAACAAAAGATACACCCTTCTTCATTAGTTGAGTGAATGGTCTGCAGCGTCCAGACAAGTTCGAAATGAATCGCCTGATGTATGCAAGTCGGCCTTGGAATCCTCGTAGCTCTTTTAGGTTGCGTGGAGGACGCATCTCTTGGATGGCTTTGATCTTCTCGGGATCCACGTGTATACCCTTAGAGGTAATGACGAAGCCGAGAAATTTACCACTAGAGACACCCAAGAATGACTTAGTGGGATTCATCTTGAGCTGATGTTGACGCATGAGATTAAATATTGTTCTCAAATCTTGGATGTGATCTTCTTTTAGACGACTTTTGACAGCAATATCGTCAACGTAGCATTCGACTGTTTCACGAAGATGTTATCTGAAAATGGTACTCATAGCCCATTGGTAGGTTGTACCAGCGTTCTTGAGACCAAATGGCATCACTGTGTAACAATATACTCCTCGAGGAGTGCGAAAAGATGTATGCTTTTCATCTTCAGGATGCATTTTGATCTGATTATATCCGGAAAATCCATCCATAAATGATATTCTTTCGAACCCACAAGTATTGTCAATCATGACGTCTGTGATAGGAAGAGGAAATTCATCTTTCGGACATGCTTCATTGAGATCTCGGAAGTCGATGCAGACTCGAACTTTTCCAGTTTTCTTCAGAACTGGGACGACATTGGCTACCCAATCAGGATGCTGCTCTTCTCGAATAAAGCCACAAGCGATGAGCTTCTTGACTTCATCATCAATTGCGTCCATCATTTCAGACTTAAATTACCTTTGTTGCTGTTTGACCGATTTAGCATTAGGAAGAATGTTCAGTTTGTGAGTAGCAATCTTGGGATCTAAACCTGACATGTCTTCGTAACTCCAAGCAAAGACGTCTATGTATTCTTTAATGAGAAGAATCAACTCTTGCTTATCTGCTTCTGGAAGATTCTTGCTAATAAAGATTGGCCGAGGTGACTCTCTCTCCCCTACATCAATTTGAATTAGTTGATCTTCAGTAGGAGGTTCACGTTGTTCAAAACGAAGTACCCATTGGTTATCCATATGTTGAGCCCAAGGATCTGTTTCCGAACTTTCTTCAACATCTTCATCACAGCCTTCTGGTAGTTCAACGGAGACCATGTTAGAAGATACGATTATACGATGGACTTCATCGATGCTGGTATCGGAATCCCATGATCTGGAATCAGAAGAATTAGAACGTTCTTCACTATCTGATTCAGAAGTCGCTGGGGATAACAGTGGAGGAGAAGTATATCCGAGACCTTTCTTGGTCCTGTCATAATACATTTGTGATTTTCCGTTTGGAACTGTTGTACGAATGGGAGTTCGTCTACCTTTACCATAGTTAAGGCCGCTCTTGAAGTCGTAACCCATCTTTCGGAGGATGTCTTTTGATTGTTGACTATAACGATGGAACTGGAGACGTCCCGTATCGTTAACTTTGCTATCATCCGTATAGTTAATCTTTGTTTCCGATCTTTTATATAAAAATGCTGGACTTTCACCTTTCTTCAAAGAAGGGTGAATACGGTAAGAATCATCTGGATCTTCAAGCGAGACTTCTGTCTGAAGAGATTGTACGACTCCCAGTGTAAATGATTGGAAGCTATCTAACATATCCAAATAACTTTTAGTATAATAAATAACATCAATATACTGGAAAGTAGGTGCTTTTTCATTGATTTGTACATCAGTATTTACAACAGGACCTTTAACCTTAGCAGGTTTGGTCAAATTGATTACAAGAGGAGGAGAAGAAGAACGTGGAGGAGGCTTGTTACGACGAAGGTTGATAACAAGTGGCTCAGAAGAGGTGAGCTCCCTTTTTTCCTTGTTGCGATTTAGATCAACAACAAGTGGCTCAGAAGGAATGAGCTGCTTTTTGTCTTTGTTACGACGTAAGTCGATAACAAGTGGCTCAGAAGAGGTGAGCTCCCTTTGATTTTCATCAGTATCAACTGATTTCTTTTGAACTGGTAAGTGAATAACTAGTGGCTTTGAAGATTGAGGATGAGAAACTCGCCCCTTAACAGGTATGATAAGAGTGTCTTGAGGTACTGCTTTTTGATCTTCTTCAGTATCCATAGCCAATACCACCTTCATAAATTCATCTTTGTACATACGAGCATCGTTGCAATAAGCTTCAACACCCTTAAAAGGATAAAGGTCCGCAACTTCCTTGTGAACTTGTCCTTTGTCATCAACGTATTTAAAGCATTGATGAAGAGTTGATGGAACGACATTGTGTTCATGGAGGAATGGCCTTCCCAGGAGAGCATTGTAAGAACAACCATGATTGTCAATGATATAAAAGGTCACCTTTGTGCGAAGATTGCCTATTTGGAGTTTTAGACAGATCTTGCCCAAAGGTTCACTCTTTCCTTGGTTAAATCCCAGAATAGTAGTGATCGTGGTTGAAAGACTATGCACTGGTATCTTCAATGCATCTAGCATTGTCTTTGGCATAATACTAAGTACAGATCCTGGATCTATCAAGATACGATCAACCTTCATTGAATCTACATATCCTGTATAATAAAGAGGACGATCATGTCTATTATCTTCCATTAGCATATCATCCTGAGTGAAGGTAATATTTGGGATCAGTTCCAAGACACTATGACAGTGATGACAAGAGACTGGTTCTGATTCTGGCTTTTTGAGAAGAGTTAAGCAAGTTTCAGCCTGCATCAGAGCTTCACTTAGAGTTTCTCGTGTCTCTTTAGAAAGACGCAAGAGTTCAAAGATTGACAGCCTAGCTGGTGTATTGGCTAATTGAGCCAATATATCAAAGTTGTAAGGCTTCTCAAGCCCAGTAGGAGATGACTTCTTTAGAGGTTTGTCAAATCGAACTTGTTGCTTGCCTTTGTCAGCCGTTGTTGGCTTAGGAGGAATTGATACTACAACTGGTGAAGATGTAGAAGGGACCTCTTCAGCAGATACGGGTTGTGCCGGAGTAGGTTCGAAAGAAGAAGCAGGATCCTTTTGACCTTCAGAATGATCTTTCAAATAAGCTTTCCCTGATCTGGTGCCTAACAGAATCTCTTCGTCAACAATGGGATCAAAAGATACCATGTTGCAAATCTTGGTTTTGCCTTTAGAACGAGTTTTCTTCTTGGAAGATATCTCAAATTCTGGAGCAAGATCAGGATGGATCCACATAATTTCACCATTGTCAAGAGACAAGGGAATAAGACCTTCATTGGATGGAAGCGGGAGATTCTCAATCTCAAGGGTTGCTTTAGGAATTGGAATGACACCATGCTGTATCATCTGCGGAGGGAAATCTCCAAATTGGACTGAAACCATATTTGCAGTAACAGTCTTCTCATCTTGTTGCAAAGTGACTACACCAGCATTGACAAGCTCTTGAATCTTACATTTGAGCACATAGCATGCTCGAGTAGGATGTCCAATAAATCGGTGATAGACACAATACTTGGGATGATCAGTCTTATTGACTTCATCAGGTTTCTTTGGATCAGGGAGTTGAATTTTATTGCTTTTGAGTAAACATTCGAAGATACTTGCAGTGTCATTTTCGTCAAAGGAATATTCTACCTTCGGACGAGGTTCCCTCGGTGGAGGTGCAGAAGGAGTAGGAGTAGATGTAGGTGGGGCCACATTGACAGCCAAAGATTCTTTATTTTTGTTCAAGTTAATGTTCAAAGTCTCTTTTTCTTTGCGATTGTTCTGACGATTGCCACCACCTGAATTTTGATGCTCATCGCGATCAGGGTTAGACATTTGTACCCCCAATTGTTTGAACTTATCAGCACTCACTTCAGCAGCTTTGGCGTTGATGATGAATGAGGGCCAATCTTGGAATTGGGTAGATCCCGTCCACATACTGATAATAGGTAAAAGATTTGCCTTACAAGTATCAATAGTGACAGCAGCTGGAGTCCCTGGAGGTATTTTCAAAGCTTCACGGCGGAACCGTTCAATAAAGCTCTCAGCAGTTTCATTATGTTTTTGTTTGATTTTGTTGAGAGCTGACATAGTCATATCATTAAATCCTTCATAAAACCGTTCCAGAAAGATTTGTTTGAGACCTGAAAAGGATGTGATGCAACCATCGGGCAAACTTCTGTACCAGTCGTATGCTACGTCGGCTAAACAACCGACGAACACTCTGGTAAGAAGAGCGTCATTTGGCTGAAGTTGAACAGTCATTACCTCAAAATGATTGATGAATTGACTCGGGGAAGTACTGCCATCGAACAGAGAGATTGTAGGAATTTTGTACTTTGGGGGAAACGGAACGTCCTTCCATTCAACCGGATAGGGCTGTTTAATCCCCAACCTTTGTAGATTGTCTTTCTCTTTAAATGCTTCAAACTGGGTTCGTAAGAGTTTGACAGCTTCATTGGCGTCTTCTGATGAAGAAGAAGGAGCAGGTTGAGTTGTAGTGGTAGGAGGAGGAACAGCGTTGTAAGCACTACCCCCAGCTCCTGAATGGCTAGGCGTAGTTTGTACTTGCACTTGTACAGGAGGCATTTGGGGAGGCACTACCCCCAGCCCAGTATTGGCAGGTATTGAAGATGCTATGATCTCTGGACTAGTAATAGGTGCAGTTGGTGGTGTAACATGCCGTGCTATAATGATGGAATGCATACTAGCAACCATCTCAGCCATGGTTTTTAATTTGTCTTCGAGTGCAGCAATTCGCTGTTCCTAATTTGCGGAGGTTGAAGCATCTGGATCATCGGTGACAACATAAGCCGTCACTTCTCTTGGCACAGTGGAAGATACTGTTTGTTCAGAACTTTCACTGTATGCATCATAATCAGAAAACGAATCATCTCCTGACTGGGAAACAGGAAGATGACTTGAAGGGTTTTGAGGAAGATTCCTTTGACCGATTGTATCTCGGCTTCGAGAACGGGTATGTTGAAATACTCCTTCAGAAGATTCTTGAAGTAATTCCAAATACCGCTGGCTTGGCTTGCGGAGTCTACCATGCTTAGAGCATCTTTTACCCCCAGTGTCTCGGGAAGTCATGTTAACAGAAGCATACAAAACTTCGTCTTCTTCTGACATAGGTTCAGATTTAGCAAAAGTTAAACGATCGAAGACAGATCGTTTTGTCGTTTGACAACAGCATTGGATGATGACTTTATGATTACAGTGATGATCAGATGGTTGAGATGAAGATATTGAGACATTATCCTATTTTTGTCTTAGATGTTCTCGAAGATCTACAACAGGACGAGGAAAGTTCCGAGGGATCTGTTCTTTGATAACATTTGGAACATGATTCCGATTCTTCAAATGTTTAGTCCCTTGAGTATACAGGGAAGTACTCACTTCATTGGCATAAGTGTCAGGATTTTTGACCTTGGAGATTTGTTTCTGATGATGTTTGACCTTCGGCATTGGCTGTTTGCGTTTTACCGAAGTGGGTCGATTAAGATAAGTTCTGAGGACAACAAATTCACCCCCAGGAGTTTCTGTTTGAGACACTAACAGTTTTTCCTGTCTGGAACGACAAATTTGGAGAGTCGGGAGGTCCTGGAATTCTGCTATCAGAGTAGGCAGAATACCTCTTTGATTAGTACAAGTACTCTTGTTATAAAGGAAAGAATAATCCTTGTTCGCCAGAGTTCTCGAACTGATTGGTGCCGAGACACATTGAGATAGATCTTCTTCAGTAAAGACTGAAGAAGACTGAGAAAAGACCAAAGGGCCTTTTCCCTTGTTTTGAGATGAAGGGTTAGCTAAAGAGTGTTCCCTCTGTTATCTTCCAAGTCATGAGACAAGGAAGTTTGAGAAAAGACCAATGGACCTTTTCCTTTGCTTTGAAGAGAAGGAGGAATAGTCAAAGGACTACCCTCAGTGGATTGCGCAGAGGCAATAGGGTGTTTGGGAAGAGGAGTAGAATCTCTTCTTTTATTGTGAGAAGAAGGGAATTTAGCCAAAAGGCTATTTTTTTGGATTGCGCAGACTTGGTTTACGCATGGGTGGAAGGTGCACTAGTCATTTGTGCATTGGAAGCTTTGGTAGGAAGTGCATCAGGAGTCTTTGTCTTAGAGTGCTTGGGATGCATTTTAGTTACTAGAGTGCTATTTTGTACAGGAAAAGCCACTGCCAATTACGCCAGAGTCATAGGAGTCTTCTGTTTTGACAAGGCAGCATATGAAGTAGCCTGTGCAACAGTTGTAACAGACTGCGCAGCTTTGACTGCAACAGATTGTGCAGCAGTTGCTGAGACAGACTGTGCAACAGTTGGCACAGCAGTTTGTGCAGTAGTCTGACAAGCAGATTGTGCAACAGTTGGTACAGCATCCTTGGTGGTAAAACTGCCAGATTGTGCAGACTTGGAGACCCAAACTGAGCGCACTTTGCTCTTAGCCGAAGTGGCTACAGTACGGGGAGTGGTCTTGGAGTTGAGCATCGCCTCGTAGGCTGTCTGGTTGACCTTAACAACCAGCGTCTTCTGCGTCTTCCCGATAGACGCTACGTCACATTGAGTTGCTACTTCCTCGTCGGAGGAGAAAGTTGTCCCCAGCAGAGTCGCCATTTTGTTTGCAAAAACAAAAGTATAAAACTTTATTGATACAAACTGTAATAAAGATTACAAGAATTCTGGGAAAATTACAACTATAGGAATCCAATCTTGATGACGATTGCTTTATCCCTTGGACGATGTGAACTTTGAAGACGAAGCCTTTGAAGTTGAAAACAACTCTGGAAATTGAAGGCAAAAGCCTCTGAAGTTGAAGACAAAAGTCTCGGAAGAATGCAGCAGCACTTTGGCAAGAACTCCTGAACTCTCTGATTTCTGATCTCTGATCTTGATCCCCCTGAAATGAAGACTTGAAACTCTATTTATAGAGTTCTAAAAATAACTAACTTTCAGTTATTTTGGACTGCGCAAGCTGATTTGCGCAACAACTGGTTTGCGCAGCACTGGACTGCGCAGGCAGTTATTGGATCGTGGGCCAACTATCTGAGACACATGGCATTATTTGATTGAAATGCGCATGATCGTGCATAGACAGTTGCCACGTAATGAGCAATTGATGGCATGAATGCCACATGTAATTGGTCAGTTATGTTGGTAGAATGCGTAAAGTGAACTGCGCAGAAATGGTTTGCGCAACCACGGATTGCGCATGAATGGTTTGCGCAACCACGAATTGCGCTGCCACCTGTCAGCCGCCCTCGAGCACTGTGTGGCGTCAAAAACGAACAGCCTCCTCTTTTTTCGTATTGTCAGCTGTCAGGAAGATCTGATTTGATTCAGTCAATGATGACTTCTGCCACGTCAGCCTGCGCAGTTGGGAACATGCGCAAACCAACCTGCGCAAAGTGATGTCTGCGCAATCTGTTGTCTGCGCAACTCATCAAAATGATGAATATCTTGAATTTTTGACTTTGTTGATTGATGCAACTTGATTTTTTAGGACCTACAGCAGTGTCGGCGGTAGAACGCTGTCCTAGGTCACAACATCTAGCAATATAAGCTTAAATAGTTTATACTCCCCGAATGGGGGTGACATGATAAAAGTAGACTCAATCACAACTAAGGAAGAAGAAGCACGATATGATATAAAACTCAAGGAAAAACAGATGATAACATAGCTGATAGATAGATAAAAGAAACTGCTGAAAGAAATAAAATCCCAAATACATCAGAAAGTCTAAGTGTCTAAGATAATACAAGTCCCAGATCCCAAGTATCAATAAGTACAATCATCCATGAAATACTGAAATGAAAGCATCCTTGTCTAAGGGTGTGTCATCCACAGCTAGTGGAACCTGCTGCTGGTCCAGGTCCAAGCACTCATCTAAAGTAGCACCGTAATAGGTAGGACAGCCAGCCTCGTCCTCATCCTCTGTAATATTTCAACAGGTCCAGTCAGGACAGAGCGAGTACAAAACATCTCAACAAGTCATAGCAGAAAAGGAAATATAATCATGCTAGAGAATAAAATACAGGATCTGAAGAAATAGCATAATGTAAAAGAGAGACTGTAAGTAAATATCTATGATATATAGAGAGAGACAGTGCTAGTGATTCAGAGTACTGCATAAACATGTGAATGGCTAAGGACTGATTCATGATTACACTACTGGAAATTGATTCATGATTACACTACTTGGATTTATTCACATGTTCACTTATACTCCCCCATCCCCAATCAATACACAAGGATCCATTCAAGTTACGTTAAGGTTCATGATTATACTACGTTGCCCATAAAGGGTGATTCATGAATTGATTCGTGAAGGCTCGGTGATCATGAGGGTACATGGGTCACTAGCTGATTCCCGAAGATTCATGATAATAGAAGCATATGATACATGATGTAAGTGAAACACACATGACAAAAGTATCTGATGCTCCCGAGGGGGATAACATCTCATGAAGGGATCCATATAGTACCAATCCGTGTTACCGACGTGTCAGCATCAAGTAAGATAGTCTAAAGCAGAAAATATAATCCTAAACATGATATGAAATGATCAGAGAATGCACTCGCCTGTAACTGGTGAATCTGAGAGAATATAGACGGTCCGAGGAATGGTGTCTGTCTCCTATAGAACAGTGCAAGTCACTATGAGTCTACAATGATAATAAGATGCAAATCAATGCATTCTACATGAATCTAGGTCAATCTAGGCCAAAGTCAACTCTTGGTCAACTCTGGTCAACCCTAGAAGTCAAACTAGGTCAACCAAGTCAAACCTAAGTCAAACTAGTCTAACTAGGTCTAACAAGCCATTTCTAAGTCTAACTAGACTACACAAGTCAATTCTAGGCCCACTAGTCTAATAGACACACCATAGGCCAATAGCACAATGTACCCATACCATATCACATATGAAAGTATATGAATATCCCTATATACATATAGGCTAGTATCCATATGCCTACATATATGATATTTATATGCAATCACACATCTACAAGAGAAAATATATATATACATATATATGATACACACATATGTGTACTAGGGAAATAACTTAGAAGACAACCCATAGGCCAATGGGTATAAACTACATTACCATATATGATAACACATAACAGTATAAACAAAACATTGAGAGGGGCATGCAAGTGCATATGTGTATGTGTGTGTGTGAAAAGTGTGAGGGAGTAACCCCAAACAAAACACCAATGCATCAGATTTCTAAGTGTCAAACAAACTCAGATTGAACCTTAAACTGAACAGTCCAACTACTCACAACATCAATTTAACTTACTAAAACAATTCCCCCAACTCATGAATTATATATAAACCAAATGACAGTTTTTTTCCCATTTGAAATCTCAGGTTTTGAGTATTAAGGGAAACAGTTTAGGAATGGAGAAAAAAGGAAAACCAAACTCAGATTTTTGGTTTTAGGATCAAACACATATTATAATAGCTGCTAAATCAATTGAAAAGGAAAGGAAAAACATCCCTGGACTTCTTGACAGTACACAAGTGAATTAAAACAAAGAAAAAACAGAATTTCATATCTCAGTTTTCATTCAGTTCTTCACAAAACAGGCCACACTTAATCTATTCTCAATTGAGCTAAATAACCCATCAACCAGCCCCCAATCTCAGGTTAAAACAGTTCCAAACAACTCAGGTTTTATGTATTAAAACAAAACAGTTTAAAACCATACTCAAAACTCAGTTTGACAGTCCTAAAATTGGAAGCCCAGGATTTGAATCCCAAACCACCTCAATATGACCCCAAAATCAACATGCCAATACACAATACATAGGTGAATATGTTAGGGATTAAAGACCATGAATTTAACAGTTCATAATAAGTAAAAATCAATGCCAAAATCCATTATAAAACTGGAAAAAAAACTGAATAGAAACATGTATCAGGAAAAATATAGAAAGAGGGGATTTCATCAATCAAAACTAAATTAAATGCCCAAACAGTGGTAGGTATAGCATCCACACATTACATACGTGTTATGTGTCATGTTTGTGTCCACCAAAGTGGACTCAAACGTGTCCAATTCAACCCAAACTGAAATCGGGCAAACTGGACACAGGGATTGGGGACAGCGTCGTGCGGGTGTGCACGCGTGTCGTGCACCCGACACAGGCCTTGCCAATCCTCGTGCTCGAGCAAGGGGGTGCGCCTAGGGTAGGGCTAAGTGCTTGACACCCTAAAACGTGTCAGAGTGTGTCGTGTCCAAAGATGTGATGCCGTATCAGTGGCAAATAAAACTGTGCACAGTGACAGTGGTTTCCCCGTGCGTAGTCGATATCTCACCAACCCGACCACAAGATGTCGTGAAATTTTGTACGTGGGATGGCAGACGATGCCCCTAGCTACCCACAAAATTTCGTGTCAAACAAATTCGTGTCGTGTCCTGTGGTGACCCCGATATGCAGGGGATTACTGTAGCCCGCGCGCGCGTGTGCACGAGGGCGTGTGCACGAGTGTCCTACCGACACGACACAACCATAAAATCATCTCAGAGTTACAGAAATGGATAAGCGACGTCAAAACACGATTTTCCATTCAGACATTATTCAAAAATAACACAAAATAATCCACAGTGGCATTTTTACAAACACCTAGCTCAGGACACTGGTACGTGTCCTGCTAGGACACGAAACGACACAAAAATCGAGGGTTTCCTATTCCTACTGTTAGGTTAGGTCTAGGGCTCCCTATGGATGCAAAAATCTCAGGATTTAATGGTGTGGATAGAGAGTTACCTCAATGAATCAAAACTCTCCAGAAAGCTTTAATGAGTGATGTTCTCCTTGATGGTAAACTCCTCCAAATTGTTAGAAAATTGAGAACAATCAATCCCAACAGCAAGTAAACAATAATTAGAATCTATTGCAACTTGTTTGGATTAAAAAGGAGGAAAAATGGATTTATTATGAATTTCTAAAGATGGGAGCTCACCTCTTTCTTCTTGAAATGGATTCCTATGGGAAGGAGGCTAGCCCTAGAAATTAGGAGGGGTTTTATAGTGGGGAAATCCCTAGGTTGGCTGGACAAAATGATTGGGTTGCTAATTCGGGCTTTGGGCCAAGTCACAAAGGCTATTGCTAAGTTGTTTATTAAATGGTTAGAACCATAAGTCATGACTTATGAAGTTTTAAACCATATTAGCCTAAATAACTCCAAATCACTCCCAACTAGTTCCAATGACTTAAACCTCATTACATTTGGTCAAACCAAGGTTACTTAACCTAACTAAGTGGCCATAACCTAGATTAGTCACTAGGTTAGTCTTCTAGTCAACACAAGTCAAAGTCAACTATAGGCCCAAAACAATTATCCTAAAAAAATCACCAAAAATCATATTAATTCTAATAAATCATAATAATACATAATAATTCCAAAAATTCCCAAAATTTGAAAAATGACCAAAATACCTCCAAGCTGGAAAAGTGGTAGTGACAAATCTACCCTCCTTAAAAGAATTTCGTCCTCGAAATTGAAAGGCGAAATACATCTGATGAGAAGGATAGAAAGCATACCTCACGGTCCAAAAAGATAAGGGTAGCGCTCGCGCATCTCATCCTCCCGCTCCCAGTTAGACTCTCCTGGAGAATGATGCCTCCATGCGACGCGTACCAAGGGTATCACCTGGTTCCTCAGGACCTTCTCCCGTCGATCCAGAATCTCCACTGGCTGCTCTGGATAGCTGAGAGAAGGCCTAACCTCTATCTCTGAATGATCGAGTACATGGCTAGGGTCAGCCACGTACCGCCTCAACTGTGATACATAAAATACGTTGTGGACCCCCACTAGTACAGGCGGCAAGTCTAGCCTGTATGTAACGTCACCGACTCTTCCGCTGATAACGAAAGGGCCGATGAAGCGCGGGCTAAGCTTTCCGCCTCCACCGAAACGTATCGTACCACGAATCGGAGATATCCTCAAGAAAACCTGGTCTCCGACCTAATCACAAGCGAGGTCTCAATTAATTATAATAAACAACATGATCAAAAATCACAAACAAGGAAACCTAAATCTAATCCTACTCTAATCTGTACCTCAAACTCCAAGGGCCTTCGGTGGCTATCGGCCCAGTGCCGGTGTCTGTCCTGCGCCACGCGAAGTCTGTCCCTGATGAGCTTCACCTTCTCGGCCGCATCAACAACCATCTCTGGCCCCAGTAAAGCTCGCTCACCAACATCATCCCAGGATAAGGGTGTACGACACCTATGCCTGTACAGAGCCTCGAAAGGTGACATCTCAATGCTGGCCTGGAAACTATTGTTGTAGGTAAACTCCACCAGATGAAGATGATCCTCCCAGGAACCTCCAAAGTCTAGGACGTACGTCCGCAGCATATCCTCAAGAGTCTGAATGGTCCGCTCTGACTGTCCGTCCGTCTGGGGTTGGTATGCAGTACTGAACTTGAGCTGAGTGCCCAAGCTGGTCTGCAGACTCCTCCAGAAATGGGAAGTAAAACGGCTATCCCGATCTGAGACGATGTTGACCGAAACTCCGTGGATCCTGACTATCTGCCGTATATACATCTCCGCAAGCCTCTCTGTAGACGTACACACCTTGAATGGCAAGAAGTGGGCCGATTTGGTCAACCTGTCAACGATGACCCAAATCGCATCTTTCCCTCCTGAAGTACGCGACAATCCTGAAACGAAGTCCATCGTGATATGCTCCCATTTCTACTCGGGAATGGGCAGCGGCTGCAATAATCCACCGGGTCTCTGCCTCTCTGCCTTGACCTGCTGACAAACCAAGCATCTAGCCACGAAGCGAGCCACCTCCCGCTTTATTCCTCACCACCAAACATGCTCTCTCAGATCCCGGTACATCTTGTTGGCACCCGGGTGTATGGAGTACTGAGATCTGTGGGCCTCCTGCATAACATGCTCTCTGAGATCTCCACTAGGCACACATAACCTGGAACCGTGCCTCAAGGCACCATCCTCAGCAAGTGAAAACTCAGCATCCCCAACTCCCATACTGATCTGCTCTCTGATACACTACAGAGCCACATCCTCGAACTGGGCCGCCTTGACCTTATCTATAAAATCTGACTGAATCTGCATCCCCCATAGCTGCATCTGCACTCCAGGCACGATCACCTCAATCCCAAGGCTCTCTAAGTCGGCAAGCAAATGCCGATCCATGGTCAAACACATGGCTGTCGGATACCTACTCAAGGCATCGGCAACCACGTTGGCCTTTCCTGGATGATACTGTAGTACAATGTCGAAGTCCTTCATCAACTCTAACCATCTGCGCTGTCTCATGTTCAACTCCTTCTGAGTGAACACATACTTTAAGCTCATGTGATCTGTGAAGATCTCCACCCTCTCACCATACAGATAATGCTTCCACAGCTCCAGAGCAAATATCACTGCTGTCAGCTCCAGGTCGTGGGTAGGGTAGTTCTTCTCATGGGAACGCAATTGTCTGGAAGCATAGGCAATCACCTTTCCGTGCTGCTGTAACACACAACCCAGCCCCTTTCCTGAAGCATCACTATAAATAGTGAAACCACCTGATCCTGAAGGCAACGTCAGAATCGGAGCTGTCGTAAGCCGCTTCTTCAACTCATCAAAAGTTGCCTGACACTCCTCTGACCAAACATACTCAGTATCCTTCCGGGTCAACCGTGTCAACGGCTCTACGATCCGGGAGAAATCCTGCACGAATCTCCGATAATACCCTGCCAGCCCCAGGAAGCTCCTGATCTCTGCAACTGAAGTCGGCGCTGTCCATGCCTCAACTGCTACAATCTTCTTAGGGTCAACTGAGATACCATCTCCAGTCACCACATGCCCCAAGAAGTCCATCTGATCCAAGAAGAACTCACACTTGGAGAGCTTCCCGTAAAGCTGCTCCTTCCTGAGAATCTCCAGCACTATCCTCAGATGCTCCTCGTGCTCCTTCTCAGTCTTGGAATATACCAAAATATCATCTATAAATACCACCACAAACTGATCCAGATACTGATGGAATACCTTGTTCATCAGGTTCATAAACACAGCTGGTGCATTGGTTAGCCCAAACGGCATAACCAGAAACTCGAACTGTCCATACCGCGTCCTGAAAGCGGTCTTGGGAATATCCTCCCTCTTTACCTTCACCTGGTGATATCCCGACCTCAGACCAATCTTGGAAAATACCCGAGCTCCGCTCAACTGGTCAAATAGATCGTCGATCCGCGGCAGTAGATATTTGTTCTTGATCGTGAGCTTGTTGAGTGCCCTATAGTCAATACACATGCGTACTGACCCATCCTTCTTCGACACGAACAACACTGGTACTCCCCATGGCGACGAACTCGAGCGGATGAAGCCCTTGTCCTGTAGCTCATCTACCTGCTTCTTCAGCTCCACCAGTTCACTGTTGTTCACCCGATAGACATGCTGAGAGATGGGTTCCGCTCCTAGAACCAAGTCTATTGTGAACTCTATGTCTCTGTATGGTGGTAATCCTGGCAACTCCTCTGGGAAAACATCCATATACTCTGCTATCAAGGGGTATGGAATCGCCTGTTCCTCCACCGAGACTCTACAGAAGACTCCGCTGCTCTGCTCCACCTGACGTCTGGAGTACTCGAACTCTGGCTCCCTTGGCGCTCTGAAAAGAACTCTACCCCCTCTGTAATCAATGTTGGCGTGGTGCCTGCTCAACCAATCCATACCGAGTACTATATCGTAGTTCGGTAATGGCATCACGAGCAGGCTCACCTCCAACTCACGGCCTCCCAAAACTACTCTCCGACCCTTACAAACATCACGTACGAGGATAATGCCACCCCCGGTCGTGATCTTGTAAGTCCTAGGCAATGATTCAGCTATGATACCGTGTCTAATCACAAAAGATACAGATATGAAGCTATGCGAAGCACCGGAATCGAATAATACAAAAGCTGGACTAGAGTTAAGAAGAACCGAACCTACGATCAGCTCTCCTATCGCCTCTGCATCCTCAGCTGCCATGGCGAAAGCTCGCCCCTGCTGGCCTCCCCTAGCCTGCTGTTGGTGCTGCACAAACCGCTGCTGTTGAGTCGGCAACGGTCCCTTCTGCGGTCCCCTTGGAGCCTTGGCTCTTGCTCCTGCTCCTCCTCGTCCCGAGAACATAGGGCACTCCCTCAGCTGATGGTCTGCTGCCCCACAGAGTAGGCACCTGCCTAGCCTCTTCCTACACTCGTTCCACCCGTGCCCTGGCTTCTTGCAATAAGTACAGGGGGTGGCCTGCTGTCTCGGTGCCTGCTGCTGCACCCTCTGCTGCTGATGCTGTACTGGCTGATGCTTCGGCTGTTGAAACTGCTATGGCTGGAACCTCTGCTGCTGGTACTGCTGCTGTTGAAAGTGCGGCCTCTTGGCCGGTCCTCCGCTACTGCTGCCTCCCTGGGAGTCTCGTCCCCTCTTGAGCCTAAGCTCAAGATCATCCTCTGCAGCTAGTGCGTCCACCAGGATCTCCTCAAATGTAGCACTGCGGGCGTTCTTGGTGTAGGACTTGACCTCCTTTACCAAGCCCTTCTGGAACCTCCGGGCCTTCGTTGTCTCGGACAAGTTATCCATAAATCTGCTCAAGCGACAGAACTCTCCTACGTACTCCTCCACGTACTGGCTCCCCTGGACCAGGGCCTCGAACTGGGTCTCGAGGGCTCCCAGTGCTGCGTCCGGAAAGAACTTCTCCTTGAACAGCTTCTTGAATGCTGCCCAAGTTTGTCCTGCTGCACCGACCCTCGGGTCGGTCTGGTACCAAGTCCGGGCCAGATCCTGCATCATGCTGGCCGCTGCCTCTATCTGGAGCCTCGTCGGAATCTCAGCCAGCCTGAAGATCTCCTCCATATGCTCGATCCACTCATCGGCATACATGATCCCCTCTGTCCCTCGGAAGTCTCTCGGGTGCATCTTCTGGAAGTCCTGGATGCCTTTCTCCTGTGGCTGGTGCGGCTGCTGGACTGCTACTGGCTGAGCCACGACTCTCTCCACTGCTGTCACTGCCAGCTCAATGCCTCGAGTGAGCTCTGCTGTCTGTCTCTGCTGCTGGGTCTACTGACCCTCCATGTACTGCCTGAAGAAGGCTAGTAGCTGCACTGCGTCCACTGTCCCTGGAGGTGGCTGCTGGTAAGGATCCTCTGGAAGAACTGGGTCCTGCCTCCCTGCCGGTGGAAGCATACACCCTGCTGCTGCTGCCGGGGCCTCAATACGAGCAAAGGTGGCAGGAGCTGCAGTCCCCTGGCCCTGCTGTACTGGCTGGGAGGTAGCAGTCCCCTCCATAGCATCCTCATGAATGGTACGCTGCGATCGAGTCTCTACCATCCTGAAGATAGACAAACAAGAGTAACAATTTCGGAGAAAGAAGCGAAATAACAAAGGCGGACAATTATAATTCAAAGGATCAGCTGAAAAAGGATTTTAGATGGCAATAAAAGAATTTTTTCCTAAAGTGATTGAGTACCCTTAAAAATTTATGTCCTATATCCTATAGCAGGCTGTAGTGATACTCTAGTTCGAGTACCACCACACTTCTAGTCTAGACCTGCATGGGCCACCACTAAAAACGTGTCACGACCCGCACCCACTGTGAGGGTACGAGAACGTAACAACGCCTAGCCTACACCGCAGTGTCGGCGGTAGAATGCTGTCCTAGGTCACAACATCTAGCAATATAAGCTTAAACAGTTTATACTCCCCGAATGGGGGTGACATGATAAAAGTAGACTCAATCACAACTAAGGAAGAAGAAGCACGATATGATATAAAACTCAAGGAAAAACAGATGATAACATAGCTGATAGATAGATAAAAGAAACTGCTGAAAGAAAGAAAATCCCAAATACATCAGAAAGTCTAAGTGTCTAAGATAATACAAGTCCCAGATCCCAAGTATCAATAAGTACAATCATCCATGAAATACTGAAATGAAAGCATCCTAGTCTAAGGGTGTGTCATCCACAGCTAGTGGAACCTGCTGCTGGTCCAGGTCCAAGCACTCATCTAAAGTAGCACCGTAATAGATAGGACAGCCAGCCTCGTCCTCATCCTCTGTAATATTTCAACAGGTCCAGTCAAGACGGAGCGAGTACAAAATATCTCAACAAGACATAGCAGAAAAAGGAAATATAATCATGCTAGAGAATAAAATACAGGATCTGAAGAAATAGCATAATGTAAAAGAGAGACTGTAAGTAAATATCTATGATATATAGAGAGAGAAAGTGCTAGTGGTTCAGAGTACTGCATAAACATATGAATGGCTGAGGACTGATTCATGATTACACTACTGGAAATTGATTCATGATTACACTACTTGGATTTATTCACATGTTCACTTATACTCCCCTATCCCCAATCAATACACAAGGATCCATTCAAGTTACGTTAAGATTCATGATTATATTACGTTGCCCATAAAGGGTGATTCATGAATTGATTCGTGAAGGCTCGGTGATCATGAGGGTACATGGGTCACTAGCTGATTCCCGAAGATTCATGATAATATAAGCATATGATACATGATGTAAATGAAACACACATGACAAAAGTATCTGATGCTCCCAAGGGGGATAACATCTCATGAAGGGATCCATATAGTACCAATCCGTGTTACCGACGTGTCAGCATCAAGTAAGATAGTCTAAAGTAGGAAATATAATCCTAAACATGATATGAAATGATCAGAGAATGTACTCGCCTGTAACTGGTGAATCTGAGAGAATATAGACTGTCCGAGGAGTGGTGTCTATCTCCTATAGAACAGTGCAAGTCACTATGAGTCTACAATAATAATAAGATGCAAATCAATGCATTCTACATGAATCTAGGTCAATCTAGACCAAAGTCAACTCTTGGTCAACTCTGGTCAACCCTAGAAGTCAAACTAGGTCAACCAAGTCAAACCTAAGTCAAACTAGTCTAACTAGGTCTAACAAGCCATTTCTAAGTCTAACTAGACTACACAAGTCAATTCTAGGCCCACTAGTCTAATAGACACACCATAGGCCAATAGCACAATGTACCCATACCATATCACATATGAAAGTATATGAATATCCCTATATACATATAGGCTAGTATCCATATGCCTACATATATGATATTTATATGCAATCACACATCTACAAGAGAAAATATATATATATATACATATATATGATACACACATATGTGTACTAGGAAAATAACTTAGAAGACAACCCATAGGCCAATGGGTATAAACTACATTACCATATATGATAACACATAACAGTATAAACAAAACATTGAGAGGGGCACTCAAGTGAATATGTGTATGTGTGTGTGTGAAAAGTGTGAGGGAGTAACCCCAAACAAAACACCAATGCATCAGATTTCTAAGTGTCAAACAAACTCAGATTGAACCTTAAACTGAACAGTCCAACTACTCACAACATCAATTTAACTTACTAAAACAACTTCCCCAACTCATGAATTACATATAAACCAAATGACAGTTTTTTCCCCATTTGAAATCTCAGGTTTTGAGTATTAAGGGAAATAGTTTAGGAATGGAGAAAAAAGGAAAACCAAACTCAGATTTTTGGTTTTAGGATCAAACACATATTATAATAGCTGCTAAATCAATTGAAAAGGAAAGGAAAAACATCCCTGGACTTCTTGATAGTACACAAGTGAATCAAAACAAAGAAAAAACAGAATTTCATATCTCAGTTTTCATTCAGTTCTTCACAAAACAGGCCACACTTAATCTATTCTCAATTGAGCTAAATAACCCATCAACCAGCCCCCAATCTCAGGTTAAAACAGTTCCAAACAACTCAGGTTTTATGTATTAAAACAAAATAGTTTAAAACCATACTCAAAACTCAGTTTGACAGTACTAAAATTGGAAGCCCAGGATTTGAATCCCAAACCACCTCAATATGACCCCAAAATCAACATGCCAATACACAATACATAGGTGAATATGTTAGGGATTAAAGACCATGAATTTAACAGTTCATAATAAGTAAAAATCAATGCCAAAATCTATTTTAAAACTGGAAAAAAAAATTGAATTGAAACATGTATCTGGAAAAATATAGAAAGAGGGGATTTCATCAATCAAAACTAAATTAAATGCCCAAACAGTGGTAGGTATAGCATCCACACATTACATACGTATTTTGTGTCAAGTTTGTGTCTACCAAAGTGGACACAAACGTGTCCAATTCAACCCAAACTAAAATCGGGCAAACTGGACACAGGGATTGGGGACAGCGTCGTACGGGTGTGCACGCGTGTCGTGCACCCGACACAGGCCTTGCCAATCCTCGTGCTCGTGCAAGGGTGTGCACCTAGGGTAGGGCTAAGTGTTTGACACCCTGAAACGTGTCAGAGTGTGTCGTGTCCAAAGATGTGAAGCCGTATCAGTAGCAAATAAAACAATGCACAGTGACAGTGGTTTCCCCGTGCGTGGTCGATATCTCACCAACCTGACCACGAGATGTCGTGAAATTTTGTATGTGGTATGGCAGACGATGCCCCTAACTACCCACAAAATTTTGTGTCAAACAAATTCGTGTCGTGTCCTGTGGAGACCCCGATATGCAGGGGATTACTGTAGCCCGCGCGCGCGTGTGCACGAGGGCGTGTGCACGAGTGTCCTACCGACACGACACAACCACGAAATCATCTCAGAGTTACAAAAATGGATAAGCAACATCAAAACACGATTTTCCATTCAGACATTATTCAAAAATAACACAAAATAATCCACAGTGGCATTTTCACAAACACCTAGCTCAGGACACTGGTACGCATCCTGTTAGGACACGAAACGACACAAAAACCTAGGGTTTCCTATTCCTACTGTTAGGTTAGGTCTAGGGCTCCCTATGGATGCAAAAATCTCAGGATTTAATGGTGTGGATAGAGAGTTACCTCAATGAATCAAAACTCTCCAAAAAGCTTTAATGAGTGATGTTCTCCTTGATGGTGAACTCCTCCAAATTGTTAGAAAACTGAGAACAATCAATCCCAACAGCAAGTAAACAATAATTAGAATCTATTGCAACTTGTTTGGATTAAAAAGGAGGAAAAATGGATTTATTATGAATTTCTAAAGATGGGAGCTCACCTCTTTCTTCTTGAAATGGATTCCTATGGGAAGGAGGCTAGCCCTAGAAATTAGGAGGGGTTTTATAGTGGGAAAATCCCTAGGTTGGCTACACAAAATGATTGGGTTGCTAATTTGGGCTTTGGGCCAAGTCACAAAGGCTATTGCTAAGTTGTTT